>OY986059.1:24769699-25198936 GCA_963920205.1 Stenodema calcarata | reverse complement strand
CATTCTTCCATGCTTTCTTCCATGTTTGATAAGAATGATATCAAAACGTTGCCTGACGTTATAATATTATTTTGAATGCATTGACTGGTGGTTTTTAGCTTCGTATTTACTCATCATAGTAAAAGTGAATTATTGTCTCCATAATATTAATCAACTAAACATTGAAATTTAATATCTCACGTGCAACGCGTGAACGCTTTGCTAGTCGTCAAGACTGAAGTGGATCCACAGAAAACCCTACTATACTACGTGGATCACTATTCGCCCAAGGGAATCTCATTTGTTGATTTCTACATTCTGTAAGTTAATAACAGTTAATAACCGTTAATAACAGTAATATACATAATATTATTATGTAGCTCAGCCAACCGTTGAGAATACTGTTTTATTTGTTACCTATCCCTGAAACTGATGGTGACTTCGTTGACTCGAGCTTTGTTTGAGCTAACCAACGAACTCTAAAAGTTGGTTGAAATCAATCTTGCTGTTCTGTGATCGCTCAAAATGTTTTGATACGATTGGATAAGAAAACGTATGTGCAATCTGGGCATAAGAGGACATTTTTAGAGGGGGTTTTCAAGGTACCACTCGGCTAGGAAGCAGATGGTCGCGATTGCTAATTTTTAAAAACCCCAGTAATAGAAACTCCAATAATATAATTTTTTGACTACCTTTATAATGTACTCTATGAATAGTACTAGTACAGTCACAATTTCTCTTTTATTCTTCCTATCATTTTGAAGATAATTATTTGGGTGGGTAGGTGGGATTGCCTTGCAGCCACCTCCTCGTCGGTAATCCTGGATACTGGTCAGTAATCTTCCCTCTCCTCAAGAGAACTCTTTGGAGAACGATGTTTCCTGACTTGCTAAGAGCTGCATACCATTAATTATGAAGCAGTTTAGCTGTAAGGGTAGTTTGAGTTTAGTTCCTATAGTGAGTACCTAATAGGTAGGATGTTGAGGGATGTCGAGGGTCGGTCAAATGAAAATTGATTTATGTGCCAACGTTTCGAAGAATATATTTCTTCATCTTCAGGGCCTAAAAAAACAGTTTCATAATTCTGATTACAGTTCTATCGTGAGAAAAATGTTGTAGTTATTTAATTACCATTAGTGTACTAATAGGTAGGTATGCACCTAAATATTGCCCTGGTGCCCCACCAGTTTCTGAGCCCACGAGCCGCCCCTGCAAATAAACACCTCGATTCGATATGAAGTTCACTTTTTTCGTTCATTTCGACAATTGTTCTTCTTGAAGGTCCATTCGAATTCAAATAAACACCTCGATTCGATATGAAGTCTACTTTTTCCGTTTGTTTCGACTAATTTGAGTTGACAATTGCTCTTCTCGAAGGTCCATTCGAATTCAAATAAACACCTCGATTCGATCTGAAGTTTACTTTTTTCGTTCGTTTCGACAATTGCTCTTCTTGAAGGTCCATTCGAATTCAAATCAACACCTCGATTCGATATGAAGTCTACTTTTTCCGTTTGTTTCGACTAATTTGAGTTGACAATTGCTCTTCTCGAAGATCCATTCGAATTCAAATAAACACCTCGATTCGATCTGAAGTTTACTTTTTTCGTTCGTTTCGACAATTGCTCTTCTTGAAGGTCCATTCGAATTCAAATCAACACCTCGATTCGATATGAAGTCTACTTTTTCCGTTTGTTTCAACTAATTTGAGTTGACAATTGCTCTTCTCGAAGGTCCATTCGAATTCAAATAAACACCTCGATTCGATATGAAGTTTACTTTTTTCGTTCGTTTCGACTAATTTGAGTTGACAATTGCTCTTCTTGAAGGTCCATTCGAATTCAAATAAACACCTCGATTCGATATGAAGTCTACTTTTTTCGTTTGTTTCGAGTAATTTAAGTTGACAATTGCTCTTCTTGAAGGTCCATTCGAATTCAAATAAACACCTCGATTCGATATGAAGTCTACTTTTGGTTTATTATCTTCGATAATGAACCATTGGAATCGCCCAAAGAAAAAATTTTTTTAACCCCCCCTCAAAATTTGTTGGTTTACGTTTCAAGATACGTAGATTCAGAAAATCGAATAAAAAAACTCTGCAAATTCTTGACACAACGGTTCATTATCTTCTTTGTACAGATCACCCTTCTGTCTAGATCACTAGGTCTAAATGTCTAGATCCAAAATGTTAGATTAATTATTATTATCAATTATCACTAATTATTAACAATTTTATCAAGTACCTAGTGAAAATGATTATAATTTATTGTTAGGTATTAATAATTCGTATTTATTAATAATAATAATTATTATTAATTATGATTAATTAATACGATATAATTCTGGGGTTTTTAATACTACGTCGGTAATAATTTTTCTATAAAAGAAGTACCTACCAAAAAACATTCGAAATTACCTTCATTTCCGTAGCACGAAACGCACCTCAGAACAACAAACTCGACATCACTTAAGCCATATGATGTTCCAAAGAGCTTGTTAGTATGAAAATGGACCTGTATTTCAACAAATTGATTCACGATCGTGTTGTGAGGCACAATCTTTGAGCCGTCATTGTGAACGAACGGCTGGTCGTACAAAGCTGCGGATGGTCTTAAAAAATTCTACGGAACAAACTCTATCTAAATATGAAATAAAAAACATACCGTTCTATATGAATTTTTCGAGATATGAAATTTTCAAAATTTCAAAATTCGTTTTGAACCCCTTCCCCTTGACCTAGGGTTATGAAAAGTTTCGAGGATCATTGTGGGCTGGTCCAAACCCAGAAACCAAATTTCGTAATTTTAGCTCAACGTTAACTGGGCAAAGTGGCGCGGACGGCGTACGGCGGACGGCGTACGGCGGACGGCGTACGGCGGACGGACGGATTTTTTTTTATTCGATTTTCTGAATCTACGTATCTTGAAACGTAAACCAACAAATTTTGAGGGGGGGTTAAAAAATTTTTTTCTTTGGGCGATTCCAATGGTTCATTATCGAAGATAATAAACCAAAAACTCTGCAAATTCTTGACACAACGGTTTATTATCTTCCTTGTGCAGATCACCCTTCTGTCTATACCAGACTGTATTGCAAATCGGCACCATACCATATTCTCACCGTACTCATACCATACCATACGAATTTCTTTCCTATCATACCATACTGTATTATACCAAATCATACATACAATAATATACCATACCATACTCATACCATGTCATACAAACCGAGTGAATATTGAAATGTCATCCATTTCTGACCTATATTTAAAATTTTAAGTATCTAGCTCATCGTCAACATTTAATTTGTTTAAACAAATAGGTATTATTTAAACAATTTTACAGACAAGAAACCGAGTGAATATTGCATTGTGATCCAGTTCTGACCTATTTTAAAAATTTCATGTCCATAGCTCATCATCAAAATTTAATTTGTATTATTACAAAAAGGTATTATTTAAACAATTTTACAGATGAGAAACCGAGTGAATATTGCAATGTGGTCTATCCCCGACTCACGGCTAAAATTTCTAGACTGTAGTTTACCGGGAAGATGTAAAAAGGTAGTTTTATTATTATGTTATTCACATAACGGCCGTTTTCGACGCGAAAGTTTAGTGTTTTTCCTAAAACTTTGCGCGGTCACTGTGAACGAACGGCTGGTCGCACAAAAATCCAATTGGTCTTAAAAGATTCGTAATTTTTCAGGTCATTCGAAGGTGAACTAAAATGTACACGGTTCAGTTAAATATTCGGAGATAAGACATCGTCGAAATTTTAAATTTTGTTTTGAATCCCTTCCCCTTGACCTAGGGTTATGAAAAGTTTCGAGGATCATTGTGGGGCTGGTCCAAACCCAGAAACCAAATTTTGTAATTTTAGCTCAACGCTAACTGGGCAAAACGGCGTGGACGGCGGACGGCGTACGGGGGACGGCGTACGGCGTACGGCGGACGGACGGATTTTTTTTTATTCGATTTTCTGAATCTACGTATCTTGAAACGTAAACCAACAAATTTTGAGGGGGGGTTAAAAATTTTTTTTCTTTGGGCGATTCCAATGGTTCATTATCGAAGATAATAAACCAAAAAACTCTGCAAATTCTTGACACAACGGTTTATTATCTTCCTTGTGCAGATCACCCTTCTATCTATACCAGACTGTATTGCAAATCGGCACCATACCATATTCTCACCGTACTCATACCATACCATACGAATTTCTTTCCTATCATACCATACTGTATTATACCAAACCATACATACAATAATATACCATACCATACTCATACCATGTCATACAAACCGAGTGAATATTGAAATGTCATCCATTTCTGACCTATATTTAAAATTTTAAGTATCTAGCTCATCGTCAACATTTAATTTGTTTAAACAAATAGGTATTATTTAAACAATTTTACAGACAAGAAACCGAGTGAATATTGCATTGTGATCCAGTTCTGACCTATTTTTAAAATTTCAAGTCCATAGCTCATCATCAAAATTTAATTTGTATTATTACAAAAAGGTATTATTTAAACAATTTTACAGATGAGAAACCGAGTGAATATTGCAATGTGGTCTATCCCCGACTCACGGTTAAAATTTCTAGACTGTAGTTTACCGGGAAGATGTAAAAAGGTAGTTTTATTCTGGGCGTCTGGGGGCTGGGTCACATAACGGCCGTTTTCGACGCGAAAGTTTAGTGTTTTTCCTAAAACTTTGCGCGGTCACTGTGAACGAACGGCTGGTCGCACAAAAATCCAATTGGTCTTAAAAGATTCGTAATTTTTCAGGTCATTCAAAAGTGGACTAAGATTTACACGGTTCTGTTAAATATTTGGAGATAAGACATCGTCGAAATTTTAAATTTCGTTTTGAACCCCTTCCCCTTGACCTAGGGTTATGAAAAGTTTCGAGGATCATTGTGGGGCTGGTCCAAACCCAGAAACCAAATTTTGTAATTTTAGCTCAACGCTAACTGGGCAAAACGGCGTGGACGGCGGACGGCGGACGGGGGACGGCGTACGGCGTACGGCGGACGGACGGATTTTTTTTTATTCGATTTTCTGAATCTACGTATCTTGAAACGTAAACCAACAAATTTTGAGGGGGGGTTAAAAAAATTTTTTCTTTGGGCGATTCCAATGGTTCATTATCGAAGATAATAAACCAAAATCCGTCCGTCCGCCGTACGCCGTCCGCCGTCCGCGCCACTTTGCCCAGTTAGCGTTGAGTTAAAATTACGAAATTTTTTTTATGGGTTTCGACCAACCCCACAATGGTCCTCGAAACTTTTCATAACCCTAGGTCAAGGGGAAGGGGTTCAAAACGAATTTTGAAAATTTGAAAATCTCATATCTCGAAAAATTCATATAGAACGGTATGTTTTTTATTTCATATTTAGATAGAGTTTGTTCCGTAGAATTTTTTAAGACCATCCGCAGCTTTGTAGGACCAGCCGTTCGTTCACAATGACGGCTCGAAGATTGTGCCTCACAACACGATCGTGACTCAAACTAATGAAATACAGGTCCATTTTCATACTAACAAGCTCTTTGAACATCATATGGCTTAAGTGATGTCGAGTTTGTTGTTCTGAGGTGCGTTTCGTGTTACGGAAATGAAGGTAATTTCGAATGTTTGTTGGTAGGTACTTCTTTTATAGAAAAATTATTACCGACGTAGTATTAAAAACCCCAGAATTATATCGTATTAATTGATCATAATTAATAATAATTATTATTAATAATAAATACGAATTATTAATACCTAACAATAAATTATAATAATTTTCACTAGGTACTTAATAAAATTGTTAATAATTAGTGATAATTGATAATAATAATTAATCTAACATTTAGGATCTAGACATTTAGACCTAGTGATCTAGACAGAAGGGTGATCTGTACAAAGAAGATAATGAACCGTTGTGTCAAGAATTTGCAGAGTTTTTTCGTTTGTTTCGAGTAATTTAAGTTGACAATTGCTCTTCTTGAAGGTCCATTCGAATTCAAATAAACACCTCGATTCGATATGAAGTCTACTTTTTTCGTTTGTTTCAAGTAATTTAAGTTGACAATTGCTCTTCTTGAAGGTCCATTCGAATTCAAATAAACACCTCGATTCGATATGAAGTCTACTTTTTCCGTTTGTTTCGACTAATTTGAGTTGACGATTGCTCTTCTCGAAGGTCCATTCGAATTCAAATAAACACCTCGATTCGATATGAAGTTTACTTTTTTCGTTCGTTTCGACAATTGCTCTTCTTGAAGGTCCATTCGAATTCAAATCAACACCTCGATTCGATATGAAGTCTACTTTTTCCGTTTGTTTCGACTAATTTGAGTTGACAATTGCTCTTCTCGAAGGTCCATTCGAATTCAAATAAACACCTCGATTCGATATGAAGTTTACTTTTTTCGTTCGTTTCGACTAATTTGAGTTGACAATTGCTCTTCTTGAAGGTCCATTCGAATTCAAATAAACACCTCGATTCGATATGAAGTTTACTTTTATCGTTTGTTTCGACTAATTTGAGTTGACAATTTCTCTTCTTGAAGGTCCATTCGAATTCAAATAAACACCTCGATTAGATATGAAGTTTATTTTTTTCGTTGGTTTCGACTAATTTGAGTTGACAATTGCTCTTCTTGAAGGTCCATTCGAATTCAAATAAACACCTCGATTCGATATGAAGTCTACTTTTTTCGTTTGTTTCAAGTAATTTAAGTTGACAATTGCTCTTCTTGATGGTCCATTCGAATTCAAATAAACACCTCGATTCGATATGAAGTTTACTTTTTTCGTTGGTTTCGACTAATTCGAGTTGACAATTTCTCTTCTTGAAGGACCATTCGAATTCAAATAAACAATTTGATTCGATATGAAGTCTACTTTTTTCGTTAGTTTCGAGTAATTTAAGTTGACAATTGCTCTTCTTGAAGGTCCATTCGAATTCAAATAAACACCTCGATTCGATATGAAGTTTACTTTTATCGTTTGTTTCGACTAATTTGAGTTGACAATTTCTCTTCTTGAAGGTCCATTCGAATTCAAATAAACACCTCGATTAGATATGAAGTCTACTTTTTTCGTTGGTTTCGACGTATTTGATTTGACAAGTGCTCTTCTTGCAGGTTCATTCGATTTCACAATCTCTATTCGATTTGAAATCTACTTTTTTTAAGTTTCTCATTGTGAACGAACAACTGGTCGTGAGAAGCTGCGGATGGTCGCAAACATTTCTAAAAAATGATCTCCAACTAAATGTGAACTAAAAACTATAGCGTTCCATTTGAATGGTTTGAGATCTACGTATCTTGAAACGTAAACCATGAAATTTTGAGGGGGGTTAAAAAATTCCAATGGTTCATTATCGAAGATGGTAAAAAATAAAAACACAGAATGTGTTGTTTTTCCAAAAATAAGGAAGATTCATAATAGGTAGCTCATTGAAGCTCGTGTGTATAAACTAGCCTACGCATAGCAATTGTTGAAGAACTACGAATTTGAATTCGCTTCCCACAACCCGCCCTTGAGGTACACATTGTGAAATAAATAATTGTACTTGAACTGAGCTAGCTTTCTTGTCATAATATGCGAACTGCAACCGGATTGTTTATCGGTATCGCATGTCGTTTTTTCGTTACATAATGAAATTTTCATTTCGGGTTTTAACCGTTTGGTGATCGCAAAAACGCATTTCGTGTTTAAACCTGTAGAGTAGCATCGCGCCTTTAATTTTGAATTTTTGCATTGCGGAGAACACACTAAGCAACTGAAAAGAATCACTCAAATTGAACAAATGGACGATTTCGAGTCAAAATTTAGCTGACCAACCAATTTTGGCGGATTTACAATCTTCTCTTGGGTTCTGCCATGTAGGTATGTTTCTTGGTGACCAGAAAATGTATCTGATGTCTGCTAAGAATGTGTATTCAACCCCTCTTAGGATCCACATCCCTCTAAGGTATCTTAGGATCCATCAATTTTATCTCAGTTCGTTATTGTTTTCTAATATGTGAAAGAATACATTTTGATTTGTTTCCCCCTCGTAGAAGGACACTGATTTTGGCGCAAGAACTCGGCGACAAAGCCATTGAAGCTCAAGCATGCTACAGCTTGGGAAATACATACACTCTACTCCGAGACTACCCGATGGCGATCGATTATCATCTGAGGCACCTCCAGTTCGCACAAAGTTTAATGGACAAAGTTGGGGAAGGTGAGAAATTACAAGGTCCTTGAGGTCTCGTTCTGGAAATGTGTTTTTGAGTTCAACCACGTGAAACTGCAAAGTTTGAATGGATATTTTCTAAAATGTACTCAAGAACTGAAAAATTCGTTTCATTTAAAGACAAAAACGAATTATGGAATTTTCAGCACCATAAAATTATGTTCGAATGACATTTAAAAACTTGTAGTATTAATTTTTGAACATTTCCTTTTTTGTGCCAGGTCGTGCATGCTGGAGCTTGGGAAATGCTTATTCTGCGATGGGCAATCACGATAAGGCACTTCATTTCGCTACTATGCACTTGGACATCTCTAAAGAGGTTTGTGTTTCGATTGAGACGAAAGATCTAACGACTTGAAATGTTGAGGGTATAATCATATGTTTTTAGCAGGGTTGGTACTGTTTTAAACATTTGTTTCAAACATTTGTTTTAAACAGTGTTTTAAACACATTTTTGGAAAAAGGGGTGTTTTAAAACATTTGTTTTAAATTGTGTTTAAAACATTGTTTAATACTGTTTTAAACATCCTGAGTTAACTCACGATGTTTAAAGAAACAATTGTTTCTTTAAACATCGTGAGTGGACCTGTAGGAGGAAAATGACATTGACCTCATGAGAAATGAGCAACAAAAAACATAATAGGTATAATAGATTTCCATCGCCGTTCGCCAGTAATCAGAATGACCAGTTAGATACCTACCAGCTACCACCAGCCTGGAACTACTCGGAAGTAGAAATGAACTTGGGTTTGTTCCTTTGCTCGAACTTCTAGAGTTCCGGAGAAATTTACGAATGTGTCATTTTTTCATTTGAATGGTGAATTCGCTATAAATTCACCTCCCCATTTTGCGAAAGTCAATGCATTACGTACTCTCCTGAATATTGTTTCTTGTTGCTACTTCCTATTCCTGTTCCTACCTACTATTCGGAATAGGAATAGTCTATTCCTAATCATTTCTATGAAATTCATAGTCATTTTTACTATGAATCTCCCTCTTCTTCATTTGGTTGAGAATACTGGATCTTCCCCTGGGGCCCTGAGGAATCCAGTTGCATTTTGTCTGCTGTTCTGTAAATAGCTAGGTACCATGTCTTCGGCTTGTGGGAGGAAGAAAGATCGTGTGTGGGACAATTTTGAGGAGGTACCACCTTCGGGAACCGGTCCGAAATTCACGCGAGTGAAGTGTCGCAATTGCGGAGTGGAGCTTGTGGGGTTGATAGCCCGAATGAAAAAACACATTGAAAAATGTGTGGACCACTTCGGCCCGTCGACGAGTCAACAAAACAGCGAAGTCGTCCCCAAAAAGCCCAAATTGCACACTCTGGATAACTTTGTTGTGACGTTAACGGCATCTCAGAAGGAGGTAATTGATCGTCGTGTAGCTCAATTTGTGTTTGCAACTAACCAGGGGCGGCTCGTGGGCTCAGAAACTGGTGGGGCACCAGGGCAATATTTAGGTGCATACCTACCTATTAGGTACTCACTCATGGAAGAAGGGAGTACCTAATAGGTAGGTATTCCTTCTTCCGTGGTACTCACTATAGGAACTAAACTCAAACTACCCTTACAGCTAAACTGCTTCATAATTAGTGGTATGCAGCTCTTAGCAAGTCAGGAAACATCGTTCTCCAAAGAGTTCTCTTGAGGAGAGGGAAGGTTACTGACCAGTATCCAGGATTACCGACGAGGAGGTGGCTGCAAGGCAATCCCACCTACCCACCCAAATAATTATCTTCAAAATGATAGGAAGAATAAAAGAGAAATTGTGACTGTACGAGTACTATTCAAAGAGTACATTATAAAGGTAGTCAAAAAATTATATTATTGGAGTTTCTATTACTGGGGTTTTTAAAAATTAGCAATCGCGACCATCTGCTTCCTAGCCGAGTGGTACCTTGAAAACCCCCTCTAAAAATGTCCTCTTATGCCCAGATTGCACATACGTTTTCTTATCCAATCGTATCAAAACATTTTGAACGATCACAGAACAGCAAGATTGATTTCAACTAGCTTTTAGAGTTCGTTGGTTAGCTCAAACAAAGCTCGAGTCAACGAAGTCACCATCAGTTTCAGGGATAACAAATAAAACAGTATTCTCAACGGTTGGCTGAGCTACATAATAATATTATGTATATTACTGTTATTAACGGTTATTAACTGTTATTAACTTACAGAATGTAGAAATCAACAAATGAGATTCCCTTGGGCGAATAGTGATCCACTTCAGTCTTGACGACTAGCAAAGCGTTCACGCGTTGCACGTGAGATATTAAATTTCAATGTTTAGTTGATTAATATTATGGAGACAATAATTCACTTTTACTATGATGAGTAAAAGGCAACGTTTTGATATCATTCTTGTCGAACATGGAAGAAAGCATGGAGGAATGAAACTCCCTTCTTCCTTGACAAGGAACGATTCAACGATCGATTGTTTTCGGCGTTCAACTTGATTCGATATTTTGGCCACCGCCCGGAATGGCTCCTATGGCGGAACACAGGGTGCCTTCCCCCACCCCAGGAAGCGCCTATACCTTCAACATTGAGACTGGGGCACTTCTGGTCGATCCGATAATCGACTTTTTTAATCGATAAATCGAAACAAAATGCGTTGAGGACACGACTTTTATCGAAGTCAGACGAAATAGCCGCCCGCCTGCAAGAGCTCAGTGGAAGTGGGTAGTCATGGAAGAAGGGAGATCTCCCTTCTTCCATGGTGGGTAGTAGTAGGTAAGATTTTTTTCTCCTTGTTCTATGTTTTTTCTGTTTTCCTTTGCAAATTTTTGGGTGGGGCGAGGGCCAAGGTGGCCTTATGGACGAGCCGCCACTGCAACTAACACACCATTCAACACGGTTGAGCATGCTTCCTTCAAAAAAATGCTGTCAGCCTGCATGCCTGGTTATAATCCTCCGAGCCGACATCAAATATCTGGAAAATTCCTCGACCAGGAATTCGAGGAATACAAAAAAAATCTAAAGGCTACTGTGAATGGGAAAAACGTCACGTGAAAGTGAAATTTCGGGCAACACAAACACCATTCCATGCCTTCCTTTTCAGTGAACACACCGCTAGTGTGCCCCCAAACACATGGTGGAAGGCACTTGGGAATAAAATTTCTGAAGAAACCATGTCACTGGCCCAACAACTTTTCACCGCCACCGCGTCGTCAGCAGGCATCGAACGGCTGTTCCCCACATTCGGAGTGGTTCATTCAAAACTGCGGAATAGACTGGGGGTAGACAAAGCCGGGAAGCTTGTGGCCGTGCTGAAACATCTGAATTCTAAAGCATAACTTGTGTACCTATACGTGTTTTTTTTTTTTTTTGCTTTACTTGTAAATTGTGATCGGGGTTTCTCAAAATTAATTTTCATTTTCAACAAATTACATAATAATATTATACCATATTATGGTTTAAAAAGAAAAAATTCGGATGGTTTCTTTCTCAGCCCTGTTACCTAAAGCGTTTGTGCCAAGCTTTCGTATACACACAAGCTGCCATATTGCTTGACTGCTTGATGAGCGATCTTTAAAAACTTGTGTTTAAAACAATGTTTAAAACAGTTTTAAACAGCCTAAAAAAAACCTTTGTCTCACAGAGGAAAAAAACGTTTTAAACTATTAAAATAAAAAAAAACTGTTTTTTTATTTAAATGAAAAAAACTGTTTTTTTCCAACCTTGGTTTTTAAAAACTTTTTAGTGCCTTAGCACCACTATTGTAATCAACTGGCAATTTATGGGTTTTATGGCATGAATTCAGCTGCCCCTATAGTGATAGTCTTGTCTTACTGGCTAGAAACACCCATAACCGCTTTAATGTTTCATCCTTGAAGATATGACTGTGCTACTTTTTGGTTTATTATCTTCGATAATGAACCATTGGAATCGCCCAAAGAAAAAAAAAATTTTAACCCCCCTCAAAATTTGTTGGTTTACGTTTCAAGATACGTAGATTCAGAAAATCGAATAAAAAAAATCCGTCCGTCCGCCGTACGCCGTCCGCCGCACTTTGCCCAGTTAGCGTTGAGTTAAAATTACGAAATTTGGTTTCTGGGTTTGGACCAGCCCCACAATGATCCACGAAACTTTTCATTACCCTAGGTCAAGGGGAAGGGGTTCAAAATGAATTTTGAAATGTTGAAAATTCCATATCTCGAAAAATTCATATTGAACGGTATGTTTTTTATTTCATATTTAGATAGAGTTTGTTCCGTAGAATTTTTTAAGACCATCAGCAGCTTTGTACGACCAGCCGTTCGTTCACAATGACGGTTCAAAGATTGTGCCTCACAACACGATCGTGAATCAAACTGTTGAAATACAGGTCCATTTTCATACTAACAAGCTCTTTGGAACATCATATGGCTTAAGTGATGTCGAGTTTGTTGTTCTGAGGTGCGTTTCGTGCTACGGAAATGAAGGTAATTTCGAATGTTTGTTGGTAAGTACTTCTTTTATAGGAAAAATCATTACCGACGTAGTATTAAAAACCCCAGAATTATATCGTATTAATTAATAATAATTATTATTAATAATAAATACGAATTATTAATACCTAACAATAAATTATAATAATTTTCACTAGGTACTTGATGAAGTTGTTAATAATTAGTGATAATTGATAATAATAATTAATGTAACATTTAGGATCTAGACATTTAGACCGAGTGATCTAGACAGAAGGGTGATCTGTACAAAGAAGATAATGAACCGTTGTATCAAGAATTTGCAGAGTTTTTATTCAAGTAATTATACCAATCCCTCAAAGCTCTCATTGCATCTCATTGGAAATTCTGAGTTATTTTCACTTGAAATGTCTGGCCTAAATATGGAAGCACCAAATTCCAAGTCCTAATATCAAAAAAATTTTAATTCCCATAAACCGGCGTTGTTTGTGACGTTTCCAACGGTTTGATGTCGATTCAGCGTGAAACGTGAGTGCATCTCATGTCATTTCGAGTCACCTGACCCCAAAATGCATTCCCAGCGCGGAACGTCATTGTTTCGAACTATGGAATATACTCCACGAATAAAGGTTTTTTTCGAAAGAAAATTCCAAGAGACTTCCCGTTTGAAATTAGTTTTGGAATTAATCTTTGAGGTTGTAAAGCCGTCACGGAGTTGGCCTTCACTTATCCAAGGGGACCCACGCATTATTATGTTTGCGTGGGGAGGAAGTATAAAGGAAATCCTGATAGCACGCTATCTGTTAATACTTCCTCAATCACTCCCCTAAAGAGGGCGTCGGACGTCCATCCTGAGTCTTTGCCATTGTCGTAACATTCGGACTTTTTGACGGTTTCACTAGTGGAGAGTTGAATCAGTTTGTCGATGACAATTTGGTTAATACTAGTTTACAAGTAGTTTTGGCGCACATTTCATCAGCTTCATTGTCTTAGTGAGTATTGTTAGGTAAGCAGTTGCTGTTTAAACTCTCCATCTGAGCTAGTGGTCCCCAAACTTTTTCAAATCATGTCACCTCTTCAACAGCCACCAACTCTTTGGCTCACCAAAAAATACAAAGTACAACACCAAAAATGTTTTGATGTTGTATTCACAGAATCAAATTGGACTAAAGGGATTTCAACACTTCTTGATTATTTATGAAGAATATATGTTTTGTTCGCAGTTCAATAAAAAAATTGCGAAAGAACAGTTTATGGCTGTTCCACCGGAGAGTCAACTCTTTGATGCCTTTTTATTGGTCATATAATTTAACCATATGGCTTTTCTGGACCCGCAAGTTGGGTGAAAAAATGAAGCAACTTTTTGAATAATTGTTGATCTGGAATGTTACTATAGATGTTCAGAATAACAGTTTTGAGCATCAAAAAAAGGCTGAATGGAGCAGAATGCTGCATGGTACACGTCTTCGAGCTCTGAAAACCATTCGGCAAACTATGAATTTCTAAACGGAATTTAGAATAACAAGACAAGCTGTCGCTAATTGATGTAAATCTATTTATTGTACCCAAAAACCGTTATGGGACCTATTCACGGTAACACTCGTGACAAGTGCAGTAGATCGAAGAAAACAATTCTTGATTGCGAACGTTTTTTCATAAAAGTAGGTAAAATGTGTTCGTGTGAGGGTAAAAAGTGTGAAGGTTTTTAGAGCAGTAGGATATTCCACCAATTCAAAAGGTGGTTTGGAGAAACTCCCATTTTAGCTGTAGGGAGGGAGCAGTGTGTCAACTTGAGCTCGTTTCGCAGTTGATTGTGTTATGTGTGAAGAGACTGTCGAAATAACGTTCGAGAACAGTTCCTCACTTCTATTGTGGACAAGATTGCCCATCCTCGTAATCCTTGAAATGTATACCGATGTATATAATTGCATGTGTCGATTAGACCTGGCAGTGTGATTTGCGATCATATTTTTTCATGAATTCAAAACTCATATTTCATGTCATACATTTCTAGTGTTTGTTTCAAACATTTAGGTTACACCTGTACAACATCTAGCAACGTTTTTCTAATACATTAGAGCGTGTTTTGTGGTCACTACTCTCCATACTAGTGAGTCGTGACGAGCTCCATTGGTTTGGTCCTCTTCATTCTCGGTAGGTATTTTTAGAATGAGGTGTCGGGGAAAAATAATCAACATCGACTACGATATTCAACTACTTGACTTCAAGTATATAATTTAATTAATAAGAAAGTTAACACGATGCTAGGACTCGGGAGGTTTTTTGATACAGGTACTGCAGGTGTCGCCACTACATGTGGCCTGCGTAACTACGAGTAGGAATACCGCCAACATTTAAATCTTAACAGGTATGTCTCCGCTGTTGTCCAGTTGGCTCAATACTTCAACGTTTGGATGTTTGTAAAGCCGGAGTTCGTGCTCCATCGCAAGTTTTCCTATAGTCTCGCCTACTGTCTCTATCTGTTGGTCACGATAGAGATCATCCGTTCGTACCTACCAAGGTACCTCGACAATACACCTCAGGACTTTGTTTTGTAACGTTTGTATATGGCTTTTCTTTGTACAACCCCATAGTTGGCACCCAAGGTGAGTCCAGATTGGTTTGATTACTTGCTGGTATAGAAGCAACTTATTGTGGGTTGATAGCTCAGAGCCCTATCAACCATTTTTCTGAATCTTAAGTTGAGTTTTCCACTTCAGCTTGCAGTCGAGAGTCATGCCCAGGTATTTCGCCTCGTCCGCATAAGGTACAGTTTGCGAGTTAATCTTTAATGGGACTACGTCTATCTTTTGATTTGTGATGTTACGAGTATAAGGATAGATTTCGTTTCGTTGACAGCAGATTGTAGTCCACTGGTGGCTTCTACAGCTGAGTCCTAGCTGTATGAATATATTTTGAAGCCAATAAACACAGGACCAGAAAATCTGTCCTCCGGATACCCAATGATAATAGCGTTTTCAACAGCGTTTAAATCAAATTGATTTAAAAACAGAAGAAACAAATTTTTTGTATACTTACAAAATAACCGTATTTTCTGTTCCAGATAGGGGACAACGTCGGCCAAGCCACAGCCCAAATGAACATATCAGACCTTCGAAAAGTCTTGGGGCTACCTGAAGGCGATTTGTCGCCTGATAGTATCAAACTCGTCAATACGTACAGCAACCAACCGTCCCCAGCTCTCCACAGATACAGGGTACGAAGGGAGAGCATGAACCATCTTGATATCATTAAGGTTTGCGCATGCTTTTTTTTAAATTAATTTTCTTTTAGATTAGTATCTGGTTATTTGCATTCTAAACCTTTTTTGATCCGTTCTTTGTTGTTATATTTTTAGAATTTCAATGCTATCGGATTGACTTTGTTGTACATACCTAGTGCAGAGTAGCTTATTACGTGGAATTTCTTTGATTTGTCTCGAGTAGTATCGTGTTGTTGGTCAACGTTACGACAGGCTGCACTGAAATCAAATTTCGTAGAAACATTGCATCCTTGCCAAAAAATATTCTGTTTATGCTCACTTGTACAATGCCCAGCAAATTCTTACGAGTTTATTATTAGTTCAAATAGTTTTGATACTCAAAGAATTGTCCTGTAAAGATACAAAACTGATCAATGTTTGGTATCATGTCCTTGTGTTTGTCACTATTTATTTTAAGAGTCGTTTGGTTCCCTTTTTAGTCTGGGAAATAGCATAGGTGATGGGCAAACTTGAATCAGCACTCCTCGTGGCCGCTTGAGACTCTACATCTCTCAGTTGTTCTCAGGTTTTCCTACTGCAAACTGGGGCAAAAGCAAAATACGTACGATTCTAGATATGTGTATGATTTTACGCAAAACTAGAGGAATGTAACTCGTCCACAAGTTCTTGTGACAACGATGTACTTACTTAACTTATTCATAATTCTGCTCATGTCATGATCCAATATTGGTAGGTTTTTTTTTTCTTTTTTTCTTTTCAAAATCAGGTATTACGCTTCGATTGGAATTTGACCATCAGAATTACACTTTAACAAACAGTCTAATCAAGACACTATCAAACTGTCACTATGGTTAACAGATGAGGATATAAATATCCATGTGGGGCAGTTCCGTGGTAGTTCTAGTTGCAGCAGCACTGATATTAAAGCCTCCCTCCGGTGCTGCTATGAACGGAGAATGTCCGGTGAGCTTATCATTACAACTCCGAATGCATTCCTAGGAAGATTGAAACCACATGAATTACCGATCCGTAGCAGCTCTGTCCTTAAGATTGATCCAGTTATTGCTCATATTCCCACCTGGAATTCAAAAATGACGGACTGTTTCTTAGTTACCTCTATCAAAGGGTTCTGTACAAGCGTCGATCAATCAAACAAAATGGGGGGCACTGATTCAAACTTGACCGTTGCCTTTCTACACCTTATCATAAATTCCTGACGGAAGTGTGTAATAAAACCCCGAAGAAGAGGAACCTTCATCTCTACGATTTTGATTCACCCAACTTTGTGTCTGTATAGCTGGAACTGACCAGGGACGCGTTGTCTTTTCCTAAGGTACCAACCGTTATTGATGCACCTTTCTCCACTGTCCACAGAATCATTGATGGTGTTTCTTGCTGCTTTTAGTTTTAGTGTTGGCATGGCACGCATATTACCCCATCACTACGTAGTTTTGATTTGTCTACAGAAGTATACAGTATGATATACGATTCGATAGATAATTGATTTTAAGAATATTATTCTTAAAATCAATTATCTATCGAATCTTTTTTCAAGTTTTAGGTGTAAAATCTGAAGTTGATTTTAGTCTCGGACAGCTGAATAAATTCGCTACTTGTGTTGATCCTCAAAGTGACGTGAAATATACAAAATCACTCTGGTGACTGTAAGAATTATAAACAGAGTAGGAGAGTGTTTTAGGAACCCGAGTAGTTAGGTAATGTACTTTTCTTAAATACAATAAATGAGTACATTGAGTATGATTAGGTATGCCTACAGCAAAGACGGGAGGTTTAAGCTGGCAATTACTTCCAAAGTAATTTCAATTACCATTACCATACCTGTAATGGGAATGGTTTGAAGCAATTACTTATTCCAATTCCTTGTAATGGTTTTCTCAATTACCATTACTTGTTATTGGGAAAGTAATGGGTCCTTCCAATTACCCATCACAGCAAAGGTTATGGGAATGGAATTAACCCCATTTCCATTACAGGAATTTTATGAAATTTTTATGTATATTGGATAGGTATGAGATCGTAAATTACTCTATGGAGGTGGGGGTTCGAGATTTTACGATTATGATCTACGGGCTCAAATGAAAGCTAGTGACGAGGTGATTTGAAAAATTAATGTTTTTTGAACCCTGGGGGTACCCCGCTAACCCGTGGTAGGTCAGTCAATGCAGTTCTCAGTAAATTCGACAACTGGCGAACAAACACTGACATGGGCGGGTGAACCAATTACTGTTATCCACACGTGAGGTTACTTTGCGATAGGAAGAAACAGATCCTCGAGATAAGGACGCCCTATCTTTAAGACCATTGAGTCCGGGTGAATGAATGAATGACTTCGTTTATTAAATTATTCTGTACATATTTAGGACCCTGGGGGGGGGGCCCTCTCTTCCAATACATACAGAAAGCATAAGACAACAGCATTAATCGTCAGTCAGTATTACAGGAAACAACTAAATATAGTATATAATTATGCAGAATGAAGAATACAATGTCATGAACTTGGGACAAGGCAATTATTTATTTAAGAAACGTACCTGGCTCACAATTTATCTTTGAGGTTCTTTTTGAAAGCATTAACAGACTGATCGGTATTATACAACATTACATTTTCGCGGCGTTCTGCAATTTTTAGCCATTTTAGTTGAATGTAGTATTTCGTCACGTGTTCATCAATCGGCAATTTAAAACTAAAGTCATAGGTATATTGCATTGTAAAAACGCTTGCATACAAGTCTGCAACGCATTAGGACATTTCATATCTTTCCCATCCCTCCTTCTTCCCTTCCATCTTCTAGCAATCTTTTCTTCCTCTGTGAATTCCATTTTTTTTTTTCAATATAAAGAAAACAAAAATTAAACTCATATTTTTATTTATTATTTACATCCGTACATATATCATCATTACATAAATCGTCGTGGGTAGACAAATTTCAGCTTCCTACGGTTGATAGGAAAGAAGTTAGCTTCAGTAGCCACTCAGCTGATCAAAACCCTGTGCAACTTATTGTTCACGTCCTAAGGAGGCTACCAGCCAAATTTCAGCTTCCTACAGTAGATAGGAAAGAAGTTAGCTTCAAGAGCCACTCAGCTGATCGAAACCCTGTGCACCATATTGTTCACGTACCAGCCAAATTTCAGCTTCCTACGGTTGATAGGAAAGAAGTTAGCTTCAGGAGCCACGCAGCTGATCAAAACCCTGTGCACCTTATTGTTCACGTCCTAAGGAGGCTACCAGCCAAATCATAATAATCATATAGCCAAATTTCAGCTATAATCATATAGGTACCTACCTACCTCACTTCTACGAATCATAATAATCATTGAGCATATTTCGTAACGTGACAAAAATTTCGTAACGAAAATTTGGTTGTGTGCCATAGCAAAGACATGAAATGTCAAAAATGAAACGTATAGTTGCATTTTGCGCACGCTGTAACAGTGTAACTTTTTCAGAAGTGAGATCACAGTAGGCAAGACAGGCATAGTCGAAAAAAGGCATAATTAGAGCTTGAACCAGACTAATTCTGATGTCAATAGGAAAGCTACTGGCGAAGAGCCTAAGCTGGCGTAAGCCGCAGTACACCTTGCTACATAATGACGTTATTTGTCCGCTCCAATTCATAGTCCTATCAATCAATATTCCAAGACTTGAGACTGAGGCACGCCCTTTCCCATTTTCATGGTTTGAGATTGTGCACCCGCCATATCAACAACGCATTGACAACGATCATTCAGAAAGGACTCGAACCACGCGACTACCCTCATGTTAAAGTTAAGGGACCTGAAAATCGCAATCAGAACCTCGTGGTTAACGCAATCAAATGCACGGGAGTAGTCAATTTGGACCATAACTGTCACCTTACCATTGTCCATGCTCCTCCTGAAATCATCCAGTACACAAATGAGCGCGGATTCAGTGATATAACCTATCCGGTATGCAGACTGTTTTTTTTTAATCAATTATTTGCTGTTTTTCATTGTTATTAGTAACCATTTCGTAGATTACACGATCAAAGATCTTCCCAGCTGCACACAGTTTATTTATAGCCCTAAACTCACTAGGTTTTGTCGGATTGTTGACTTTGGGGAATGGCACTACAAGGGAATACTTCCAGATCGCTGGGTATGATGATGTCTCAATTGAGTAGTTGTAGACATGCAATAGCACCGGTACTACGATATCTTTTAGTCGCTTTAGTACGTCTATGGGTATGCCATCTGAGCCAACACAGCTTGAACTGATATTGCCCATGGACTTGATAATATCCTGTTCCGTAATTTGATTGAAGTTAAATTCGTCAAATTGCCTGGGACAAGAATTATACCTATGCACAGTCTCATTAACGTCAAAATTCGAATCCTTTGCGTCACAAAAAAATTTATTAATTTCATCAAGACTCACCGGCAACGTTTCAGCTTTAGGTTTCGATGCGGTTAGGGTGAGGTAGATGAGACGGTCTTATCAAATGCTAAGGTGGTCGTATCAAAGCGGACTTATCTCCTTGGAACTCTCTAAGGCCCACGAAGACTACCTTACCTTGATCATCAGAGCGTGAATCCTCACTAGAGGATGAGGCGATAGGTAGGTACGGCAGTAGACGAGTCTATACTATGGTACTAATCTATGTCCAACTAATAATATTAATAATAATTAATATTAACAATATTAAATATTATTTATTATAGATTAGTTGAACATATAGATTTTTTATCTGTATAATATATTATACAACTAATCTATATGGTACTAATTAGTTGATTGGGGTATGTTTTTATTCCGCAACTCCATCCATTTGATCTATATGTCCAACTAATCTACATTATACATTAGATTAGTTGGACAAATATATAGATCACTACATAGATTAGTACCATAATATATGTAGACCTTTCTACTGCCGAACCTATTGCCCCATCCTCTGGTAAGGATTCAGACTCTGATTCAGGTCTTTGCGGGCAATATTTAGGTTGTTCTGCGCTTTACTTACGGTCGTGCTAGTAACTAGCTACAATAGTAAAAAAATCGGGGCTGAGTACGTTATACTACACTTTTACCCTCTGTACTTACCTCCCAAAGTGCCAAAAAATGTTCCCTCTCTTTTTAGAAATTTTAGAATTAGAAGAACCTCTTGACCTTCCATGTATAGAGTTGGGTTTCGCACATAGTTTTCTTTTGTAATTTAGTTTGTGCACAGTGTTCGTTTCAGCTAGTGGTGTTGATTTTTCTGCCACCCACCAAAACATTATTATCATTATCATTATTATTATCATTATAATCATTATTCTTATTACCAATTTTCAGCGTAATTTTGGGTTGTAGCTTATTTAATTTAATTATTTTTGTTCTCTACTTAGTGGTGACCCTCGAAGAATTTGAAGGCTGTATTTTTAAAATTGTGACGTGTTGTTCTTTATTGCTATTTACTTCATGGTTGTTCTTTTAGACCTCAGTGGTAGTTTCAATGTTTGCTACTTGCTTTGGTTTTTGTTGAGTTGGTAACATTGTGAAGTTTTTATTGATGTGTATGAATCCCACTCGACGCCCTATTGACTTTTTTATTTTATTGGCTTTGTGGCTTTTAGAGAAAAGTATTTTGGAGTATTACAGTCAATGGTCAAAAGAACTGCGAATGGGGCTATATATACCTACATATTTTGTTTAGCAGACCCCATGATGAGCATGTGATTTATCCCTACATCATGGAATTTATGTTTTCAGCTCACTCCTGACGCTAAGGCGAAAAACAATGCTGAAGCATCTCTGCAACACACTCCAGTTCCTGTGCAGCACACAGAGCAAGCGGTGAGTACCTATATCATTCTTGGAATCTCCATTGGGGGCTTTTATATCAATGGGTGTTTATAAACAGATTTGCTTGGAGGCTGAAACCCAAAAGTAACAATTAATTTTAGGTATGATGTTAAGGTATCAAAGCCAAATTTATTAAGTCCTATGGTGATTTCGTTTACTTGTACAATCCAGCAAGGAGGAGAGGATGAAGAATCGTTCTTCGATCTCCTATCAAGGTTCCAGTCTGAGAGGATGGACGACCAGCGTTGCTCTCTTTCTGTTGCATCGTCCGAAAACAAAGAAAACCGCAACATCAACACACTCCCACCGACCAATCAAGGTTTGTTGTACTCAACTCTCAAAATAGCTGCTCATATGATCAAAAGTTTCAACTGATGTAATTTTAGGAAATTTCGGCGAAAAGGCCAAGTTGGACCGAGTTGCTAAATTGTGGTGTTCAAAACATAAGAGGTGCGATCCTGGATTGTTAATGCTCGTCAGGAGGTGAAAGGCTTCCATGACTGCTCATACCAAGCAATCCCAAGAAACGGTTTCAGGAGGGTATTTGACGAAAATAGTTCCTGGCCTACTTTCCCGGCTTGGTCCATGTGGCCCATTCAGTTGTAGCTCTCTTGATTCCTTTCAGTATAAAGTCACAAGAAGTAAATCCTTACTTATAATTGAATTGATCTTTCACACCTTTCTTCCTTCTAGAAGGAGGACAAGACGAGTTGCTCGACCTGATTGTCGGCATGCAGAGCAAAAGGATGGACGAGCAGAGGGTCGAACTTCCTCACCTTCCAGGACTCTGCCCGCCAGGAGGTGGTGCTGTTGGCAGCACAAATAACCTCGCTGGACCTGACGACGGTTTCATCGAGATGCTCATGAGATGCCAAAGCGAGCGGCTGGAGGATCAGAGAAGCACCCTCCCAGGTAGAGTACCCTGCAAGCATTAATAATATCTTCATCTGTTCCAGTACGTAATCAGGCCGTATAGGTGGTCGTGTATTGATTGAGCGTAACCAGGTATTGATGATGAGCTTACCTTTTATCTCCAATTTAAAGCTCAGGTTAAATTGAAGAGTTGAAACCCATGGTATACCTACAAATGATGGTCCACGTGTACAATCTTGATGTTGCCTCTTGTGACCTGCAAAATCGCCAGAAAATGAACGATTTCTCAATGTAGAAAACTTGACATTGAATTGAAAAATGATAAAAATCAACTATAGGTAATATAGTTGATTGATGACAAAGGATATTATTACAAACGGTATTCACGTTGATCCGGGGGAAGGATTATTGTATCTAACTCTTGAACGTTGGTCCAACTATTCTGATAATGTAAACATTTTGTTATGTCTTCTGACAGAACTAGTCTGTCCTCCTCAAGTATTCATTAAGTTTCATTAATCCCTGCATATCTTCTATCATGTTCTCAGGCTTTCCTCAAGGTAAATCACGATTTTTCTGCCAATTGAAATTTCAAGAGTTTTTTAATTTTTTTGAGTTCATCTTGCACGAATTCCAGCACTTACCAAGTACACAATAGATTAGCTGGAATTTTATCGCTTCCAGGCTTGATCACTCTTAGCGTGATAGATGCATCGTGTAGTCATAGTATTCATTTATATTTAGGCTCTTAAGAATCCAAATATAAACTATATCTTTAGGGGGGTTCATCAGTTTGAACGGATGGATAGCTAAACCACGGTAACTCCCCTCTGACTGGTAAATTCAAGAGAAACATTGATAATTTTGCATGCTGCAAAATCCTCAATAATCTCTGGTTGTGCAACAGGAGATCTGTTCCTCAGGGTCAGTAATAATTCGTTTATTAAATAAATTTTCTTTTTCTTTTGCGGTACTTGGTCTGACCCTCCAGAAGGACACGCAAAGGAGCGTGATCTTGGAAGATCTGTTAGATCATTGGAGTTCTTGGCAGTTAAAAAAAACTCTGCAAATTCTTGACACAATGGTTTATTATCTTCCTTGTGCAGATCACCCTTCTGTCTATACCAGACTGTATTGCAAATCGGCACCATACCATATTCTCACCGTACTCATACCATACCTACCATACGAATTTCTTACCTATCATACCATACTGTATTATACTAAATCATACATACAATAATATACCATACCATACTCATACCATGTCATACAAACCGAGTGAATATTGAAATGTCATCCATTTCTGACCTATATTTAAAATTTCAAGTATCTAGCTCATCATCAAAATTTAATTTGTTTAAACAAATAGGTATTATTTAAACAATTTTACAGACAAGAAACCGAGTGAATCCAGTTCTGTGATCCAGTTCTGACCTATTTTTAAAATTTCTAGTCAATAGCTCATCATCAAAATTTAATTTGTATTATTACAAAAAGGTATTATTTAAACAATTTTACAGATGAGAAACCGAGTAAATATTGCAATGTGGTCTATCCCCGACTCACGGTTAAAATTTCTAGACTGTAGTTTACCGGGAAGATGACAAAAGGTAGTTTTATTCTGGGCGTCTGAGGGTTGGGTCACATAACGGCCGTTTTCGACGCGAAAGATTAGTGTTTTTCCTAAACCTTTGCGCGCTCCCTGTGAACGAACGGCTGGTCGCACAAAAATCCAATTGGTCTTAAAAGATTCGTAATTTTTTAGGTCATTCAAAAGTGAACTGAAAATTACACGTTTCAGTTAAATATTTTGAGATATGACATTGTCGAAATTTTAAATTTCGTTTTGAACCCCTTCCCCTTGACCTAGGGTTATGAAAAGTTTCGAGGACCATTGTGGGGCTGGTCCAAACCCAGAAACCGAATTTCGTAATTTTAACTCAACGCTAACTGGGCAAAGTGGCGCGGACGGCGTACGGCGTACGGGGGACGGCGTACGGCGGACGGACGGATTTTTTTTTATTCGATTTTCTGAATCTACGTGTCTTGAAACGTAAACCAACAAATTTTGAGGGGGGGTTAAAATTTTTTTTTCTTTGGGCGATTCCAATGGTTCATTATCGAAGATAATAAACCAAAGTAGCTTCGAAATCCCTAGAAACCAGTCGAAACGACATATCTTAGGATGTAGCCCAAACGCTTGCATACAAGTCTGCAACGCATTAGGACATTTCATATCTTTCCCATCCCTCCTTCTTCCCTTCCATCTTCTAGCAATCTTTTCTTCCTCTGTGAATTACATTTTTTTCAATATAAAGAAAACAAAAATTAAACTTATATTTTTATTGAAAAAACCACACGGAAGAGTTAAAGAAAACAATTGCAACTTATTGTTCAACCTGTGCAACTTATTGTTCACGTCCTAAGGAGGCTACCAGCCAAATTTCAGCTTCCTACAGTAGATAGGAAAGAAGTTAGCTTCAAGAGCCACTCAGCTGATCGAAACCCTGTGCACCATATTGTTCACGTACCAGCCAAATTTCAGCTTCCTACGGTTGATAGGAAAGAAGTTAGCTTCAGGAGCCACGCAGCTGATCAAAACCCTGTGCACCTTATTGTTCACGTCCTAAGGAGGCTACCAGCCAAATCATAATAATCATATAGCCAAATTTCAGCTATAATCATATAGGTACCTACCTACCTCACTTCTACGAATCATAATAATCATTGAGCATATTTCGTAACGTGACAAAAATTTCGTAACGAAAATTTGGTTGTGTGCCATAGCAAAGACATGAAATGTCAAAAGCAAGTCACTTAGAGTCAATCTGATGGAGTCACCTGCCATAAGCGATGAAGAATATTATTCTTCATCGCGGCTGAGGGATGATGTTTACCTATGAGGATCGCAGAAATCTCGATTTAGTCTAATCATGTGCTCATAATCATTGTGAGCATCGGTTGAAACCGCCAATGTCCCGTTCCGGCTGCCCGAGGTCTTGTTAATGCTTGTTGAGCCCTAAACGGGGATTGATCAACACCCATTTTCACGCTACCCAGGACCCAACTGAGGGCGTCTGCTTGTACGGTTGTTTGAATTACATCGATTAACCGTCTTTAATTGTTATATCAACTGGTAGGTACATTCAAGTAAAGCTGCTCCAAACTTCCAAAATAATGTACCATATACTACGAGTATAAGCACAGATTCTTATGTATACACTGAAACAATACCTGTACTCTTGAAATAGTAATTTTTGATTTCACATTTGAATGTAGTTTTCACCATTTAGTATTATTATCTATTTGGCCACATTCTGCTTGCCTTCGTTTTTAACCAATTTAGTGATTTTGCAATTTGGCATGACAAACCATATTTCAAATGCGTATGGTTTCATTCGAATCCAAATTAATATCATTGTGTTAAAGTCAATGGTGAATTGGCATGCATTTTTATACGTTCGTGTTTTTTGAAGATCGGAAAAGTATTTCATAGAATATTGGGTCATGATAGGCAAGATTTGTTCAAGTAAGTCCGTCGAAAATATGATCTTTGTTTCGGAAAACTGTTTGCTTGTTATTTAAGGGAAAAATGGGAATGAATCATAAGCGGCTCGATTAACTTCGTACGCCATTTCCAACTGATAAACTATCGGATGGCTCCTTTATTTGATATAAGAACATCGCCTTGTACCTAAATCGATATCACGAGCTTGGAGACAATACTTGGCCGAAATAGAGCTGTTAGCTTGGCAGTATTTCTTGGAGTGGTAAGGGCTTACCTTAGCTCAAGCCGCCTCTTATTTGAGTAAGGACCCAAATCAACCTTCTTTTTGTGGTGTCCGAAATTAATCATCTTCAATACTCACACTGTGTGTTTCATCCGCAGGCCCCACAGTTCCAGATGAGGACTTCTTTTCACTCATAATGCGACTCCAGTCAGGGCGGATGGAAGACCAAAGAGCGACCGTTCCCGCTCCCCTTAAATGAAATCCAAGTCTTCCGGTGAATACAACAAGAAACGTTAGTCTTAGCTCTTAAGGTAACTGAATGCCCTTAATTCCGAAACTCGTTGGTCCCTTCCGTTCCCGGTGAGGAAATCGCTATAGTTTGCTTTGTAGAGGTGACTTCCTCACCCTTTCAGTGGCGTCCTTCGTCCTCAAACTCTTCCGATTTTCCTGTCAGCTCCTGCCATCAACTGACAGAATTCTTCCTTTTTATAGCTCGCAGAATATATTATCTTCTTTTTTCGGGCTGGGCTTATAGGAGACAATAACTCAAAGTGGAAACAACCAGAGGTTTTCCAGGAAATGGGGTATTGTTTGCGAATCGACAGACTCGTCGCCTGGCGTCATGTCTGATTTTTCTCCCTCCCATTTTTACCTCTATATGCGATTGTGCCCTTATGTGATATTTTTACACTGTTGTAATAATTCGTGAAAAAAACAAAAAACATGTGATCTAATCAATAAGGGTTTGAGAGGACAGTGGGTTGGAAAACACTCTTTTAGTGCCATGTCGGTACTTACTAGTTGGCTTCACTGCCACAGTAAAGCCGATGTTTGATGGAAAATTATTGCCTTAGTAGGCTTCTATTTCATATAATTGATCATATCTGTGGCTCCTATTCTGACGTTTGAATTATAATGTTCATGTATCGTACTCACGTATTGAAATGAGAGGCAGCAAAGTTTTAGGAATTAGGATCTCCTGTTCAAAGTATTTTAATAGTACAAAATGACTCGTTTCATGGGGTTCCTGACTCCTTGGTTCCTGAACGAGGAGCCACAGGTGGCTCGTAACGTCACAATTAATTATATGATCAATGAGGGCATTACTATCTACCAATTCAAGATTTTATATCCGGAGTGGGGGAGTGGAAATACTTGTAATTATTCATCCTCGATTTGGAAATTATTCGTTGATTTCCATTGATGTCGTAGACTCGTCTCTTTAAAATCCATTTTTTGTAACTTTATAAATGAAAGTAGTTATTTTACCTTGTTTACGGTACATGCCATATGCGTTGAAGCCATCTACACAACAAGTAGGTAGATAATGCTGTGTGATCTTTGAAATTGTTGTTACAATATCTTTTTATGGTAGTTCGGTGGAAAAAGCGAGGTCTCTTGAGTTGTAATGTCCTACTTGCAAACTTCCGTTGTAGTGCTTCTAAAAATGGTTAGAAGTTAGAAAACTGTTTAGATAGAAAATAATGAGGAAAATACGTTATATGAGGTGTTAGAGTTGACACATCTTCTTATTCAAGCTACTGACTTCCGTCATATTGTGAATGTGATCTACTGGCCCTTTATCTTGTACCTGCCCATTTCGTTCTCCTTGACCACTAACAGATTATTCATATTCGAAATGCTATTGAGTCCATGAGTTTCATTTGTGTAACTTGAGAAAGCAAATGTGAAAATCTCAATGAACCAAATACTGCATCCGAAAATGACCGGAAATGTCTATGTTTATATATCCATTATGTATTCACGTTGTCTGATCGCTCATTCAAATATTTCGTTCAAAATATCTCTATAAAACCAGAATTGCTCACTCATCAAGAACCGCAAACTGTTTTAATTTTCAAATACTTCAAATAGCTCAAATCTCTCAAATTTTGTTCCTTGATTCGTTCCTTCAATCTCGTTTTTAACAAGCTATCTCACTACGTAATATCAGATCAGATTCTGCTCTCTACGAACATTCACGTTTCTTTTTTTTTCAGTAAGACAACTATATTTTATTCACTATAATCTACAATTGTTTTAACGATATAAAACCTTATTTTAATCTCCGACATGACATGTTTCACTTTTTCTTAGAAAGAATTTTAACTACATCATTGTTGAATTTTACTAAAGAGGAGATTGTTTAGCGAGGTGTATATTTATTAATCCAGTATGATCTTTTGTATTAGTTGATATTATGTAACAATATTAATAACCTTTTATTTTTCTATAACAATATTTTATAAAGAAATACACACAAAAAATATTTTCGAAATGTATAATATATTGACTACAAATTTATAATGAATGACGTATGCGTAATCCGTCATTGTA
Source organism: Stenodema calcarata (assembly GCA_963920205.1). NCBI lineage: Eukaryota > Metazoa > Arthropoda > Insecta > Hemiptera > Miridae > Stenodema > Stenodema calcarata. The sequence continues at coordinate 25,170,309 of OY986059.1, read as the reverse complement.
GGAAGCTTCTATTGTATTGTATGTGCGCTATTGCGCTTTACGTAATTCCTGTTATTTAGAGCCTATTGAAAATTTGAAGAATTTGAAGCAGGTAGCGAGAAAATTATTCGTCCGAACTCTCCGTAGACAAACGTGATTCTCTTTTTTCACACGACAAAAATTGAATGGACGAATCTGTTTTGAATTTTCTCTTACGTTACCTACCTCTTGCGTACAAGTATTATTTAATTGTATATTGTATTGTTTATTTTTATTTTATTATTTTTAAACGAATATATTTATCCTTGACTTTGTTATGTACTCGTGTAATATTGCGCTTATATAACTGTTAACGTGGATGAAATATTAGTTTCATCTCGTATTGCGGGATAACAATACCATCTTAATCGCGGGACCTAATTAAAAAATAAAATAAATTACCTAGTGAAAAAGAAAACATGGGCGTTAAAACTTGTGCCAAAGTTGATTGTTCAATGTTGGGAAAATTGAATGTTTTTTTTTTTTAAATGGTCGGTGTTTAAAAAAATGTGAAATACACATTGATTTATATACAAAAACGAATATAATGCGGGTCTTTTTTAAAAACAAATAATTAATTGTTAAGGTAATTTTAAAAGAATAGAACGCGTTTTTTGAACGCGTAGTTCTTTTTATTTCATTACTTCTCATTTCTCTCGTTTTATAGAATTAAAATAAATTCATCTTATCCAGTTGAGGCGTGTTCACTCTCAAGATATTGATAATATAGAAATCTGCGTTGTAGTGAATACAGTGGTACCAAAGATATTCATGTCAACTAGAAATAACTATACTGAGATTTTTATTTTGGGAATTTTTTGTGCTATTTTTTATTCGTTCTAGCATATTCTACCTATGACTGACGTATGCGACTATTCTGTAATAATCCGTTATTTAAATTTGAAGTTTCAACATTGTAGCTTTATTAAAAGAAAAAAAAGTTGCATTTAATAGAACTATTCGATTGTACACTACTTGTATACTTTTTTTTTAGCGTAACCAAACTTTGGAGACGCTTACACGCTCATGAATCCGTCCGTCTCATCGAAATCTCGGCCCCCAGGACACCTAGAGACTTCCGGTTTTTACTAAATGGTAGTGTAAAGGGTCTATATCTGCCCATTTGGGAAAACTAGTGGGACCAGGAGCCGAAATAGTAATCATTACATTGGCAAAATCGTGGTTTCGCATGGGTGTGAAATGACAAAATTTTATTTTACACAGGCGTTGCCACGGAACCAAACTAAGTTTTCCCTAATGGGCAAATATAGACTCTATACACTACCATTTAATGAGAACCGGAAGTCTCTAGGTGTCCTTGGGGCCGAGATCTGATTGGAGACAGAGCTGAGAGCTTAATTCGCTCTGTGTGTGCTAAAATCTCTCCTGTTCACCCGAGGACGTTGTCAATTGATAGGGGGCCTCTCTGGAACAGCAAGGGACGTATGACATGACAGGGTGACTCAGCTGACCAGTATTAGTTCTGTACAACAGTCTTGTACTGATAAGAAGTTTTGTGAGACCGCGTGAAAAATCTGGATTTCGTTCTGGCGGCAGGGAGTTGGTTACGCGGCAACCCCATCATGTCATTCGTCCCTTGCTGTCCAAAAGAGGCCCCCTATCAATTGACAACGTCCTCGGGTGAACAGGAGAGATTTTAGGTAGGTAACTCAGCTGATCAGGATGAAGCTACCATCTCTCCTGTTCACCTGAGGACGTCGCAAGTAGCCAAACGTTGTTTGGAGACAATTATAAGCTCATGAATCCGTCCGTCACATCGAGATCTCGGCCCCCAGGCCATCTAGAGAAGGAGCGACCAGGTTTTGTTCTCATAGTCATAGTGACAGTCAAATCAGTATGGGGTTGGTTGAAAAGGGGTTTCTAATTATTGGGGAAATTTTGGGAGATGCAAGGGTCCATTTGGAGGACATTCACGCAAGTCCAACCCAATAACTGTTTTACGGATATTCCCTGGGCCACCCAGCGTTCCTGGGTCATATGAGTGAGCTCAGTACGCTTATCTCTCTCCTAACTGGCTTTGGAGGCTACAATTTCGTATGTGACGTCTCAGCTGTTGCTGAGTACGAAAGCCAGGGTGAGGACCCATCGTCCCCACCTGAGTGAGCTCAGTAGCTTCTCTATGGCAAACTACTTTGTTTGGTTACGTGGCAACACCCATGTAATGGGGTTGAAACTTTTTTTCCCACATCTATAATTTTCTATCATATTTTTATGATTTATAATTGAAGACACAAGTGGATGAAAGTGATATGTAACAGAAAGTAAAATGTCGAGAAAAGTGAGCTTGAAATTTAAATAAGTAGGTACTTGCCATTTTTGTTTGGTTCGCACTTTTGGTTTTTTTGGTTTATTATCTTCGATAATGAACCATTGGAATCGCCCAAAGAAAAAAATTTTTTAACCCCCCCTCAAAATTTGTTGGTTTACGTTTCAAGATACGTAGATTCAGAAAATCGAATAAAAAAAAATCCGTCCGTCCGCCGTACGCCGTCCGCCGTCCGCCGTCCGCCGTCCGCGCCACTTTGCCCAGTTAGCGTTGAGCTAAAATTACGAAATTTGGTTTCTGGGTTTGGACCAGCCCCACAATGATCCTCGAAACTTTTCATAACCCTAGGTCAAGGGGAAGGGGTTCAAAACGAATTTTGAAATTTTGAAAATTCCATATCTCGAAAAATTCATATAGAACGATCTGTTTTTTATTTCATATTTAGATAGAGTTTGTTCCGTAGAATTTTTTAAGACCATCCGCAGCTTTGTACGACCAGCCGTTCGTTCACAGTGAGGGCTCAAAGATTGTGCCTCACAACACGATCGTGTATCAAACTGTTGAAATACAGGTCCATTTTCATACTAACAAGCTCTTTGAAACATCATATGGCTGAAGTGATGTCGAGTTTGTTGTTCTGAGGAGCGTTTCGTGCTACTGAAATGAAGGTAATTTCGAATGTTTGTTGGTAGGTACTTCTTTTATAGAAAAATTATTACCGACGTAGTATTAAAAACCCCAGAATTATATCGTATTAATTAATCATAATTAATAATAATAATTATTAATAATGAATACAAATTGTTGATACCTAACAATAAATTATAATAATTTTCTCTAGGTACTTGATAAAATTGTTAATAATTAGTGATAATTGATAATAATAATTAATCTAACATTTAGGATCTAGACATTTACACCTAGTGATCTAGACAGAAGGGTGATCTGTACAAAGAAGATAATGAACCGTTGTGTCAAGAATTTGCAGAGTTTTTTCTCCTCCAAGGTGTTGCTAAGGGTATAGTCAATCATGCACTGATGCGAATAAACCTAATATTTTGAGGATTCTCTGCGCTACCACATGAAATAGCAAGTTGTGTTGGTACATGGCAACCTCTTCCATTGAAAGGAAATGCCAAAACAAGATTAAGAATGAATGAAGGTGACATGTCACGTTTGAAATGATATATTTTTATTGTTTTGGTTTATTATCTTCGATAATGAACCATTGGAATCGCCCAAAGAAAAAAAAATTTTAACCCCCCCTCAAAATTTGTTGGTTTACGTTTCAAGATACGTAGATTCAGAAAATCGAATAAAAAAAAATCCGTCCGTCCGCCGTACGCCGTCCGCCGTCCGCGCCACTTTGCCCAGTTAGCGTTGAGTTAAAATTACGAAATTTTTTTTATGGGTTTCGACCAACCCCACAATGGTCCTCGAAACTTTTCATAACCCTAGGTTCAAAACGAATTTTGAAAATTTGAAAATCTCATATCTCGAAAAATTCATATAGAACGGTATGTTTTTTATTTCATATTTAGATAGAGTTTGTTCCGTAGAATTTTTTAAGACCATCCGCAGCTTTGTACGACCAGCCGTTCGTTCACAATGACGGCTCAAAGATTGTGCCTCACAACACGATCGTGACTCAAACTGTTGAAATACAGGTCCATTTTCATACTAACAAGCTCTTTGGAACATCATATGGCTTAAGTGATGTCGAGTTTGTTGTTCTGAGGTGCGTTTCGTGCTACGGAAATGAAGGTAATTTCGAATGTTTGTTGGTAGGGACTTCTTTTATAGAAAAATTATTACCGACGTAGTATTAAAAACCCCAGAATTATATCGTATTAATTAATCATAATTAATAATAATTATTATTAATTATAAATACGAATTATTAATACCTAACAATAAATTATAATAATTTTCACTAGGTACTTGATAAAATTGTTAATAATTAGTGATAATTTATAATAATAATTAATCTAACATTTAGGATCTAGACATTTAGACCTAGTGATCTAGACAGAAGGGTGATCTGTACAAAGAAGATAATGAACCGTTGTGTCAAGAATTTGCAGAGTTTTCAACTTGAAACTAATAATACGTACTTACTCTCTACCGTGTTCATGTACTATTTAAACAAGTGCATGAGATATGGAACTATTAATGCTTGAAAACGCTAAGAAATCATTTTAAATAATTTCTGAGGATACATTATTTCAAGGAAAAATGTTTAAAAAAACTCGATATTCTTGCAGCAGAAAAGAAAAGAAATCAAAAACTCAATATTCGTGAGGTGGAAAAAAAATCTTAAATGCTTGATGCAAAGAAGCAAGAGTCATTGAAGAATGCCATTATAAAAAACTCGGTATTCTTGAGGCACGAACAGCAGTTACTGTTGATCTTTTAAGTTTTGAGCCTTCTCTCTTGAGATCTCTTGAACTCTCTCAAGAACTTCAATTTCAGGATATGTCGTACTCTTTAGTGTTTGTAATGATGTCAACTTTTTGGAAAGGCTCCGATTCATTATGGGAATTTTTTTGTATAGGTATGAGTTGACATGTTTTGTATAGGTATGATGGTTTGACAATATAGTACAATTATATAAGAAGTACAAACTATCACTGACGTAACTGTCAAGTAGGTGCATACTATGTACAATCAAGGACTGATGGCATGATGTCAGCCTAGAACAAGTGATATAGTGAGATGTTTCCCACCAATGAGGTATATTACATGTACAGTAATTTTTTTTTTTTTTTTTTTTTTGAAAGATTTTATTGCTCCAAGTAATAACTTATTAACAATATTATTTTGAAACTAGGGCACATACTATTCAAAGCTTAGATACATCACTGAGTTTTGTTCATTTTTATGATGATATTGCATTCACTATACTGCTTCACCCGTGAGCAAGCTCGAGCGGTTTGGTACGCTTCAATCGTCTGGTGATATCACTCGTGTCAAGGAGTCGGACAGCTTCCTCGTTGACGTGAGACCTTAGCCGTTGAAAATGACGTAAGGCTTGCCGCTTGATGGCTTCGTTTATGGTTTCGATTTGAAGTTCATGGTGGAGTCGTTCATTTCGAAAGTACCATGGTGCATTGACAACATTTCTTAGCACATTGTTCTGGAATCTTTGGATTATTTCCCGGTTTGAATGAGCCGTGCAGCCCCACAGCTGAGCTCCGTAAGTCCAGACTGGTTTAAGGACTTGGTTATACAGCGTAAGCTTGTTCTGGATTGACAGTTTTGACCGCCTCCCCATTAGCCAGTACATTTTTCTGAATTTGAGAAGAAGTTCCTCCTTCTTTTTCTTGACGTGGGCTTTCCACCGAAGCCTGGCATCAAGCGTCATACCGAGGTATTTGGCTTCATTGGCATGAGGAATCACTTTGCCATTGAGATAAGCCGGTATATAGTCGATCCTTTTATTGGTGAAATCGACATGTACCGACTTAGTTTCATTCATTTTGATTCTCCATTTCGCTGTCCATTGTTGTATGCTAGATATTGACCGCTTTAACTTGGTCATTGACTCAATGTTGCTGTCTCCAACTGCCAATATCGCTGTATCGTCTGCGAAAGTGGCTGTGGTGTTCATTTCAATTTCTGGGAGATCGCTGGTATACAGGACGTACAGGAGTGGGCCAAGTACACTCCCTTGCGGGACTCCTGCACATATCGGTTTTGGTTCTGAAAATGCATCATCTTGCTTTATCCTGAAGTAACGATTAGTGAGGTACGATTGAAGCAACTCAGCATACTTTATTGGCAGGGCCTTACGCAGCTTGTAGTTGAGTCCTTCATGCCAGACCTTGTCAAACGCCTGAGTGACGTCAAGGAAAATGGCAGAGCATACTCTATTTTTCTCAAATCCTTCTTCGATGATGTGTGTTATCCGATGGACTTGGTCGATTGTTGAGTGTTTCTGCCTAAATCCAAACTGATGTCGTGGGATCAGCTTTCGTTCTTCAATAATTGGTATTAGTCTTCTGTGTATCAATTTTTCGAACAGTTTAGATAACACTGGTAGAAGTGAAATTGGTCTGTATGAACTTGGTTGCCCTGGTGGCTTGCCTGGTTTGGGAATCATAATGACTTCTGCTATCTTCCACAGCTGAGGGACGCTTCGAAGTTTGATTACCGCATTGATGATCATGACTATTTTTGCGATAGCTTTACGCGGTAGGTGCTGGAGGATTTGTCCAGTGATAAGGTCATAGCCTGGTGCCTTTTTTGGGTTGATATCCTTGCTGATCACCTGTTTTATCTCTTTGATGGTAACTAATGGGATATCAATGTCCTGATCAAGTGGAGGTGTTTCCTCTAGCGGCGGTTCATCCGCCATTGCGAGATTCGGAGTGAATATATTCGCAAGATGGTCTGCAAAAGTATTGGCTTTGTCTTGGTTGCTCCTTGCCCATTTCTCGTTTCCACTCGCAATAGGTGCAGCATGAGTAACAGGCCTCTTGAGATATTGTGTAGCCTTCCAAAGTGAGTAATCGGTATCACGATGACTCGTTAGCTCTGTGATGAAGTGTTCATGAGTTTCTTCATTGATCTCCTCCATCAGCGACTTCAGTTCACTTTGTGTTTTGTACCATTCAGACTTGTGATGTGGTGCTCTGGTAGCTTGCCATCGTTTTCTGGCCTTTCGTTTTTTCTTGATTGCAGAGACTATTTCTCGTGGATAATTGATACCTTTGAGCCTTCTTGAGATTGCAGGTGTGTTGTCCCATGCAACTATCTGAATGCTGCAAACGAGATGTTCGAGCTCACTTTCCACATCATCTGGCGTGTGTATAGGCTTGCTCAAATCAATATACCTGCAAATGTCTTGTTTGAAACGTTCCCAATTTGTCTTATGATTGACCAAGTACGGTTTGTGTGGCTTCTGTATGATTCGATCACTAAGCGTCAGAGCAATTGGGGAATGATCTGAACTCAAGTCATGGTTTTCCTCTACAAGAAGGTAGTTTGCTGAGATATTCTTTACAACGAAGAAGTCGATCAGGTCTGGAGTTTTGTTTGGGTCAGTGGGCCAGTAGGTTGGTTTCCCAGTAGAATGTGCCTCACAGTTGTCATCAATAATTGCTTGATGGAGTCTGCGTCCCTTTTCGGTGGTTAATCTCGATCCCCAGTCAGTGTTTTTTGCATTGAAGTCGCCTCCGAGAATGAAACGATTTCCAAGTTGGGCCAAGATGTTCTTGTATTCTTCATATTTAGTTTTGTACTTAGGTGGACAGTATATGCTTGCGACAGTAATCAGAAATGAATTACATGTACAGTAATGGTCCCAATATTTGAAAAAAAAAAAAAAAAAAAAAAAAAGAGTATAGGTATGAGCCATACTCTTCCTCTCGTATCTACTTAATCCCGTCACGGAATCTCACTTGTTGCCGAAGTTCATTTTTCTTTCGGTTGGTAAACCTAAGCTTCTTGGGTAGATCCTCTATTTTTCGGAATTTCTGCTTCATATCGAGAACGGTACTATGTACACCGGCTTCCATAATAATTTGATGATACAGTTCTGGAACATAGATCGTTTCATGCTTTTGATCACTTTCTCGATTCTTCCAAAATCCCTGTCTGAGTCCAGGTATGTATGTCCGACTTCGGGGAATTTGTGGTCTATGCATTTTGAAAAACCATGCAGGATCAAATATTGGAACATGCAAATCATGGCACATACCTTCTTCCATTCGTAGTATTTTTCGATATGTTATATAGCACCTTCTTCCACGCGTGTCTTCATTTTTTTTTAAAATGTTTTCTCCCTGGTTGTTAAGTCTAAAAAAATTCTTTATCGCGGTTTTGGTCTTTCTGCAGTAAGTTTATAAAATTGATTGGAGGTCCGGATGAAGACTATTGAAAACATTACATGAAAGATTAGCTACTTGAGACAGGAAGAAGTTTTTTGCAGCTGTGCTATATTTTTGTCATTTCCCGGTTATTATTGTCAGAAAAACGGGTGAAAATGCATGGTCTGGTGGCCTCCTTACTTTTTAGTTATTGCAGTACAGCACTTCTTTTATAAAGCTGATCTACATTTAGTAGTCGAAGTTTCTGGAATAATGGGGTTGTGTGGTCCCTATAATTAGATTCGAGCCCCAACCAGGAGGGATTACCATTGATTGGGAGTCACCTTATTTTTGGTAGGTCATACCGTGTTGGTGGGGGACTGGAGGTCGGAATGGGAGTGCTGGGTGATCGAGAATGGATCCTTCAAGCCGTCAGATCTGTTCAAAAATGTCTGTCGACCAAGTAAAGTTTCAAGATGGAGACAGACGGGTTTGCCGATGGGAGCATGAAATGATGTCCATCCACAGAGCTGGTGTCGGCTTATTCTACCTTTTGATAACGTACATGACTCCTGCGACATGGCGTCACTTTGTTTTATTCAGGCGGTCGTCTTACTTCGGCCGGATTTTCAAAAAGCCACTTTAGACAGCTGCAAGATAGTGCGCTCACGACTCTAGTCCAACGACCAGGCCAGACTCAGATGTTTTGATTTTATGAGTCACCCTATTGGCGTTTAGAACCAGTATATTAATTTACATTTTTTTCCTTCTCCCTATTGGCTCAATAAAGACTCGACGTCGTGCTCCACAGACCAAGGACGACCCGGTGAATTACGGCGTTCATTGCAAATCACAGAGACCCGACTGGACCTCCAATCAATGACAGGATCGTCGCGCTCGTTATCAATCAATCTGCGGGCTTGCAGGTCTGACACCCAGCAAACTGGACATGTTGATGAGATGAGCTCCTGTTTACCATTGTGGTAATCGAAAGGCAACTGGTTTAGGTATATAATAATTATATTATTGTGTCAATTATTGTGTCAAGAAGACAAATGAAATGTACAGGTGACTTTGTGGGCCGATGAAAACATCTGGTGCGAGGGCTCGAGAACTATAAATATTTATAGTTAATGAACTTTTCCTAGTTGCCATTGAAATCAATTTTGGGGAGTTATGTTGGTGTCAAGTGTCATATTAAGTTAGTACTTGACAACACTATTCAATTGACTATTATGAAGCAATTTATTGATTTCATTTCAAGTTTTGCATCTCATTTCGAACGTTTTACTGTGGAAGTAATCTACACCGTAATGAAGAGATACATCATCGATTCATTGAACTCAATATGAATGAGAAGCTAACGAAGCAAAGACGAGTACAATTCAAAGCTTAGGTAGCGTCAGTTGGGAAGACGAATTGCGAGAGTTCATTCTATCGAACGAGGTGACAGAATGTTGAGCATGGACATTCAAATTAGCACCAGTCTCAATGGACGAGTTTGTCCCCCCAAAGATTTCGACCAGCCGTCGAGGTCGATTCTCATCTGAACAACTTCCTCGGGGACAATGTTGATTTCAAAGGCAAAGTGTTTGGTGAAACGACAAAAATTGTAGAAGTAGAAGTACTGGTTTTATGTAAAAGGTCTCCATTGAAGGACTTGATGACCATGAAGAACATCTCAAGTATCATCCACGTTTCTTCATCTTCAAAGTGCTCTAGTTTGAGAACCTAATAAGATATCGCAATACTGATTTCACCATCGTGTTCAGCGAAAAAAAAACCATTAGAATGAGGAGTCGCTGGTCAGACTGTTTCATTTTAGGAATTTATGGGTAATTACCCCCTCCCCCCTAAAACTCCCCAAACCCCCAAACGCTGAACACGATGGTGAAGTCAGAATGGCGATATCTAATTCAATCATATTAAAAAAGACTAGCCATGAAGAACGTCTCAAGTATCAACCACGTTTCTGCGACTGAAAACATTTAATTTGTTGCTAGGGAGGTCAGGGTACGTCACCATTCGATTCAGCGTTAAAATGTGCCTGAAACATGCCTGAAAATTCACGTTTTTTCGCATACCTACAAACTAAATTTTCTCAAACAAGTTCCCCCTAAAAAATAAAACTAATTATACCGTTTGAAAGCTGAGATCTGGGTGCAGATTTTCGTGTTGAGGTACGTGAAAAACCATGCGGAAGTAAAACCCTAATAACAACCAATAGCAAAAATATGAGATCTCGCCAAATTGACAAAAATCACTTAAAGTTGATTTTTCACCCAACAGGGCCCCCCAAAAAAGGTTGTGTTGGCACTGGGAAGATGGGAAATTTGACGCTCTTCCCAATTGGTATCCTCAATTTTGATTTTACAATGTATCCAGGGGGAGTGGCCATTTTTGTGAAGGAAGGTCGAAAACATAAAAAAAAAATCTTGAAACTGAAAAAACTTTTAGTGGAGTAAAAAAAAGTGTTATAGGACACTTTCTTACTTAAATTAGTTGTAGAAACGACTCCCGGAGTTTTGCGGTCCTTAACGTGAGACACCCTGTATTGTACGTCGCGTCGGCGTACGACAATGTAGACATGGATATCCTTTATCAAAAACTTGTATCTAAGGGAATTGGCGCAGGCACAGCAAATAACATTGTGCAACTTTTCTGTGAAAGGACCATATTCCTCAGAGTTGATGGCGAAATTGTTGGACATCGCATGATGTGGAAAGGTCTGCCCCAAGGCAGCATCCTCAGCCCAATCCTGTATGTGTTATACGTTTCAGAGCTGGAATCAGCGCTCCCAGGAGATGTTAGGCTGCTCCAGTACGCCGACGATCTGTGCATCTACACAACCTCTCGGGATCCAGAAACCTGCAAAGAACTATTGGGTGAAGCTCTGTCAGTGGTAGACGACCATCTTGATTTCCTTGGTCTATCTATTGCCCCACGTAAATCGGTGCTCTGTCCCTTCTCGAGACGGAGGCGCTTACATTTCACTGAGGAGGTGGAAATAGGAGGAATGTTGATTCCAGTAGCCCGTACTGTCAAGTTTCTGGGGATTCACCTTACGTCTAAATTGGACTGGTCACGTCATGTGAATGAGACGCTGATGAAGGTGGAACCGTACTTTTGCGATCATTCACAAACACCAGGTGGGGAGCGGACCCCAAAACCGGAATGCTTTTTTACAGAGCGACAATTAGAAGCATACTGGACTATGGAGCAATGTTCTACTGTTCTACATATCAGAATCACTTGCAGAAACTGGATAGGGCCCAGAACAAGGCACTCCGGACCATCACTGGGGCCTTCTGCTCAACACCCTTGAGTGCTTTGATGGCTGAGTCTGGCGAACCACCTCCTCACACGCGCCACATGATGCTAGCAGACAGATTTTTGGTTAAAACTTATAGTAAAGACCCCATAATGTACAGCCAAATACGATCACTAGCGATTCAAAATCTGACTGCCCCGTATTGGACCAAGAAACCATCCCCTCTACTATGCGATAGCTTCACTGACCTATGTAACGAGCTCGCCTGGATTGTATGTAAAACGGTCCCTTTACAATTCCAGCTCCCTTATGAAGTTTTTAAATCCCGCGTCCCCATAGTCCACATAACCACAATCCATCTGGAAGCCCTTCGTAATCGATGGCCTGAGGGTATTTTCATCTTCACAGACGGGTCAGTGCAGGAAGCTGGCGTTGGCTGTGCATATTACAATGAGACCCATGATCAGTCAAACCAGTTTCGTCTTTGGAATCATGCAATCATCTATACAGCGGAAGCTGCAGCCATAGCATATGGCTTACAGCACGCTATTAATATAGAAGCACAGAACAAAACCATTTTAGTACTGAGCGATTCCAAGAGCATATTAACTAAATTGGAGGCACTCACGATATCCTCTCGAATCACCCCATTTGAAGAAGCGATCCTGAGGAACATTAGTACTTTGAAAAACAACGGGAATAAAGTACTACTTTGTTGGATAAAAGGCCACAGCGGGATAAGAGGTAATGAAGTTGCTGACCGTTTGGCAAAGCAAGCCATCACGCGCCCACCACCATCAACAGCTCCTGACTATCCACCGGCTGAATTGAGAAGGCGAATATCCCGAAAAATGTTCGAAGAATGGACTAAGCAGTTTGCCGCTTATCCAGAAAATAGATATAAAAACCTATTCCCAGTTTTGAGGAGACGTCCTTGGTTTCATTCAATTATAGAGGCAAAGCCCAAAAGTTTTTACCGTAATATCATACGGTTGAGAACTGGACACGGGAACACCAACTCTCGCCTACACCTTCTCTTTCCACAAACTCCACCTGACTGCCCCCATTGCGTCGGAGAAGTCGAAACCATGGCACACGTCGTTCTAGAATGCCCTCGGTATCACCTGGAGAGGAGCATTCTACTCACCTCCCTCCCAAGAGAAGTCACGACGCCCTTTAATTTGGACACCCTTGTCGCCGAAGAAAACGTGGAAGTGTATATAGCCATTAATGACTTTCTAACGAGAATTGAAGTTTCCTTTTGAATTTTGTTTGAATTTTGATATTTTGTTATAATTATGTATTGCCATTTGTAATTTTGTAATCAATTTGTAACGGCTGAATGGTTTTTTCCGAAGCCAAAAATAAATAAAGAAAAAAAAAAAAAAAAAAAAAGTACATACAAGTTAAATTTGTTGAAAGCAAATTTCACTTTTTAAAATATTGCTTTATTATTTAAATCCGCGATAGATGTACAACACAAGTTATTACAATCGCGCTTGAATAAAGGAGGAGAGAAAGAAGTATTTTGTTCAACACTAGGTGACAGACTGCCCAGAGCAAGGGGAGAATCTAGGCGAAGGCAGCCAAGTCTTGAGAGGGGAGAAGTGCAAGCTATTCATAATAAAAGATAGTTAAGCATTTTACGTTAATATAACTTACATATAATTTTTGGTGGCTTTAGGCAGTGAATTCAGGGCGGTCAGAAATGGATTTTGGTGTAAAAACCTTTGGGAAATAAGAGTTTTAAAATTTTGGACCGATCAATAGCTTCTTTTTCTTCGAAAATTCGCTGAAAACCACCAATTGTGTCAATAGAAAGTTTCAGTACCTGGTTCTCTTCATAAGGACGACACTGTATTAGGACACAATGGAATCGATCAAGCAGCTCCAATCTGTAGATGCCCCTAAATACTGCTCTCAAGAAATTGGTTTGGGATTGGTTTGAAATTGGTTAGGTACCTACCCTGGAACGGTTACACTTGGGACGTCACATGAGAGAACGTTGAGATACTCAAGGGGTGTCCGGTACTGTGTTGGATTGTATTACCTGATTACACAATCACCTTCATTTTTTCTTGTATCAGTACAATCACAATATCACACTCCATAATAAAATTAAACAATTTGAATCGTATGTTAAACTTTCAATATGATCAAAAACACCGGTCGGTGTTGAAAACTCAGTATCGTTGTAAGCCGTTCACGAATTTTCCGTTGTCGCGTTAGAAAAAACTTGGGGATTTTTTTAACAAGTAGAATTTGATATAAAGGGGTAAAAAATGATTGGGTTGGCTTTGTTTTGCGCGTTTTTAGGTTCGCCTCTGGTATACGGCAAAATCCTAACACCTTGCGGCCTCGCGAATGATTTGTACCATCATTTGTCGACGAAATACGGGATCAACGAGTTTATGAATTACAATCAAGAGACGATCGGCCTGATGGTTTGTATTGCTGCCTATCACGACTTCAACACCTCCAATCTGGTTCTGACTGACGACGGCAACAGACGCGAAGGCGTTTTCGGTTTGATACCGCCGGTCAACCAAACGGACAAACTCAATTTCACCGACGACTGCATCAAAGACGATACGGAGCATTTTATCGGAAAAGTCCTGTACGTGTCTCAAGGAGATTCAAAGAATTTGATAAAGAACTCGTACGTCCGCGATTTCTACGAAGATCTTTGCGACAAGTTTATGGCCAGTCACGAAATCTACTGCCACCTGTCGGAGTACGTTTTCGGCAATTTCCCCGTTTGGATACCCAACGACAAGACTCTTCTGTATGGAAAATGCTACCAGACTCCTGGAGGCAACGGTATTGATAATTAATTTCCTATGAAATACGAATAGCTATGTACCTACTTCCTATGCTAGAGGAACTGTTATTGTACCTATATATTTCAGCACCAATTTGAATAGGTATTGGCACCTTCAATTTATACCAGAACCGAGAAATGCGTCCTCAAACATCAAATATTTCACTGACTTGTATTTCTGCGCTTTTTGGGCCAATTCGGTTCTGGGTACTTTCTTATACCTACCACACCCCAAGGGGAACAAGGAACAGTGTTGTCAGATATGTCTAACAAAAAAAGGTATTTTATTACTACTTAACCAGGTGTTCAGCCGCAAGCGGACTTTAAGCGAATTTTCGAAGAAAATGTACCTAGCTATTGATCTCGGTCCGAAATTTTTAAAAATCGTATTACCGAAAAATGTTTATACCAAAATTCGTTAGAAACTCTCTCTAACCCTCGATAGAATTGAGATTAAGAGCGCGAATTTGCTAAAAAAAATCCGTCTTGGCAATCAGAAGGCTAAGTTCGAATCGGGCCATTCTAAGGGGAGGTTTTGGGGAGTTTTAGGGTGGGGGAGAATTACCCATAAATTCCCAAAATGAAATAGTCTGACAAGCCACACCTCATTTTAAAAGGATTTTTACGCCGAACACGATGGTGAAATCAGAATTGCGATATCTCATTCCGTTCTCGAACTGGAGCACGTTGAAGATGAAGAACCGCGTTTCTTCATCTTCAACGTGGTTGATACTTGAGAATCTCGAGTGTCAACCACAGAACATCTGATGTTCTTCATGGAGACATTCTACATAAAACCAGTTATTGCTTCGACAATTCGCTCTTATAGTCATGCTGCATGATTTTTTAAATGGGGAGTTATCGAACGAGTACAAAGTCATTTCATGCCCCTTCACGCACTGTGTAGATACTGGCAAAAACTGTTCCTTTAATAAATCCAAATACAAATCCAAAATTTTTACTCGGTCACCCAACACTGTAGGCAATTTAGACATGAACTGCCCGCATTGTGTTGTACAGTAAACAAATGTTGTACCTTGAACGGGGGGAAGGGAGGGGTTTAGCCAAATGCCTGACAACAGCTGATTCGCTTGGGCATAAATAGTTGTGCAATCCAGTGACAGTCAAAAATGTCGAATACTGTTAGAATTGTTTGGTATCTTGAATATGGGTACATTTATTATTTGTTAATTTGCTTAATATGGGCTTGTTGCCCATAGAGGCTGTTGAGGGGGCATGTTGCTAAATTAATGCACACAAACTACTTAGGAATGTAGATGAAATACAAAATATACACAAATAAACTGGTCAATGAACAAGTCATTTATCAAGAGAAAGTAATTGATAGCAGGCAAAATTTTACTAGCAAGCAAAAGACAATAATTGTCAATAATTGCCTGTATGCTAATTGCCTATTGTTTGCTAATTGCCTATTGTTTGCCCTTAATAATTATTATTGAGGGCAAACAATAGGCAATTAGCAAACAGGGTACGAGACTGGGGGCAACGAGGGTCTTTTCTGTCAAATGAGCAGAGCCTTCTAACCCTACAGCCCTCTCGAATGTACTTATTGCAATTCAGGAGACTCGGAGGATGTTTTGCGCAATTTTAACAATTTTATTCCGAAGTTTTTCAAAATATATTTTGAGGGACACAGTCGGCAGTGAGCAGCTAAAAGATTTTGTTCCACAGCCTGTTAGGATCAATGTGTGGAACAGAACGTATTGGTACGTTAATTGCGGAACACATCCCCCGGGACTCCTGAATCGCCATAAGTACATTCTAAAGGCCTGTGAGGTTAGAAGGCTCTGCTTATTCGTCAGTAAAGCCCCTGTCTCGTCCCCTGTTTGTTAATTGCCTCTTGTTTGTCCTCAATTGTCTTTTGCTTGCAAGTACAATTTTGCCAACTTTCAATTACTTTCCCTTCATTAATGATGTGTGTTGACCAATTTATTTGATTGCATATTTAGTAATTCGTCTACATTCCTGTGTAGTTTGTGTGCATTAATTTTGCAACATGCCCCCTCAACAGCATCTATGGGCAGCAAGCCCATCTTCAATTGAAGAGTGTAGCTCCCTGAAGTGAACTTATACGGTCACATGTCATTTTGTCAAGGCAAACCAAGGAGGTGCACTTCAATGGCTGGTGACATAATGATTGACAATGATCCTTTTTTCCCGCCCATCCGGACGATCGGAATGAATATGACGAATATGACTTCAACCGCCGGCATGTTCTGATTTGAGCCCAGAATCCAAACGTGCAGTAATCTCTGAACAGAAACCTCAAAATTCAACTAATAAAGTACGTTTGCTCCTGTATTCTTGTTAGTCGCGTTGCCTTCAGGTTTTTCAAGTAATCGGAAATGAATCGGCGCAGTATTTACATTTGGAGGAAACTAAGTACGGGGCAGAGCCATTTACTCCTATTGATAATTAATTAGTTAATAATTGATAATAACACCTCAGTGTTGGACGTCCTTACTGAGGTAATTCTTCAATTATTAAAGAATTATCTCAGTAAGGAGGTCCAACACTGAGGTTTATTGTCATACCTTCTCTGAAACCTACTTTTTTCCGAAACATTCCTGACATTCTGACGGACCAAGTGATTAATATTTTGAAGCCTGGGTGAGAATGTGGTGAAAGTTGATGCGTCCAGCAGGTGAATGCCTAACATGAGTATTTTCGTTATTCAATGGGTTATATTTCTAATATTTCGACATTCTCGAAGTTATAAACTGTTTCTACCACTTGTCACAAGGGTTTTATAGTGACATTTATTTTTCTGGTCGCATCAACCTCCGATCTCCTGTCATTTGTTCATGGGCTCATCGGAACGGAATTGCCACAGTCCCTGTCAAATTTAAAGGTACTATCATTTCCAAAACTTTAATTTCCACAGATTACTCCACTACTCTTACAGTGCTTGGTAATGAGACTGCAAACGATTTTTGTTACTCAGACGGACCAAGTGATTACGAGCTTCTGGTCCACTGGTGTCCCCGTATGATGAATGTCACAATCAAATGATGAATGTTTAATTTCGCCCACCAATCACAGCTATAATCAACTTATGTTGACCAAATATTCACCTTGTGCATATTTGCTTACTAGACGAAAACAACCGTAAGGTTTTTATAAGTGTAGGTTGGGGCTTCGGAAAAGTGAAGTGAAGCGATCTGGGACGAAGATGAGTGCACTTATTGGAAGAACTTTCATTATTCAACGGGCGATGTGAATGGAAAGGACCGAAAAGTTGTTGACTATGCGGTCCCGGAAGCTCAAAGGCAGCCCTCTAATATTCAACCGGGTCCGGTACTGGATCAACTTTTTTTTTCAGAATGCGTTTGTTTGAAAAAGGAGACAGAATTAAACCAATTTACCCGAAATTACGTAAAGAAGCGAAGTGTCTCTACGAGGCAAAATCAAAGCAAGTTTATCTGAAGCCCTTGTCATACTTTTCACAATTAAAAAGTGCCCGGATAAGTACATTTTAAATATATAAATTATCATTGTCTGCTGCAATAATTCAGGAAGCGGTAGTTCCTTCATTTTCAGCCCCACTTACAGAAGGGACCCTTCTGAAGGGTACACAATAGGCTCGTTTTAGGAGAAGCTTAATGAGACATTTTTGAGTAGCATGCAGGGCCGTAGCGAAAAGAAAAACAGGGGGGCGGGGGGATCCAAATTTTCCCAACTCCACCAGCAAAACTTCCAAACTTTGAAAAAATGAAAACCAAGAGATTGGTTCCGATATCGAGGGTGGCAACATGGCCTACCTCAAATGGGGCTGAACAACATGGCCTATTGAACAACATGGCAAATGGGGCTGAACCTGAGATAGGGCTGGTCAACATGGCCTACTTCAAATAGCACAGAATAGCATGGCCTGACATTTTTGGGCATATTGACTTCTTTTATTCAGCGGGATTTAACTTAGAATCTATTAAAATTATTCATCATCCCGTAAGTTGTCTGTATAGTATATTGGCATCCAGACGTGTCTATAGTTGCAAACATTCACGTATAATATACGTGAATGTTTATATTATGTTCCCAAATTTTAGAAATAAACAGTTTTTTGTGTCTCCTGTAAATAAAAAATAAAAAAAACACTTAGGCCATGTTGTACAGCACCATTTGAGGTAGGCCTTGTTGCCACTTCACCCTCGATATAATATAATAAATATTATAAGGAAGATATTATAAGGAAATAATATTGTATAAAAAATAATAATTGTTCGTCGCGGGTACGGTGAAGAACGGATGCGACGAAGTACGGTTGAAAACGGGATATATTTACAATTAAACTTCAATAAAACAATCTAGGGACGCGGGAGCGTCCCGCCCGCCCAGAAAACCGAAGCGACTGAGACACTGATTACGGGACGGAACAAGTTGGGGTTTTCACCCTACCATAGCTCGGTCCCCTGAGTGTCTCGGGAGTTGATTTTTTGTACACCAACTCTCCAGGGGCACGTGAGGACGTAAACCAAATTTCAGCTCTCGGGAACATCAGGTGTCGGGGGTATAACAGTTTTAAAACCACTATTTATCACGTTTTTCGTGTTCTTCTTCTTCTTCTTCTTCTTGTTGTTGTTCATTGACGGGGCTACAGCCCAGCAGACAAATCGGATGGAGCTGAAATTTTGCACACACGTTTGTTATGCTCCAAGGGAGTGCCTTTTGAACATTTTTTCTCCCTCCCCCCATTTCCCTCATAAGTATTCATAAGTATTACTGGTGGTCACGAGTAATCAGCGGTGGTACAACTGTAATGAAGTAATGCTTCAATTCAGGCTTGTTCATCTGGCAAAAAGCTCCCGCCAACAGCATTGAAAGAAGCGTAAAGCTCCCTGCTGGTGTAACAGAGGAAACATATTAGGTGAAACCGAGGGTGACTAAGGGTGAGAGGGGGTTGTGGGAAGGAGACAGGGAACAGGAAAACATTGACGGTGGAGGTTAGGGGTAGGAGGATCAGGTTTCTATATGCACACTCAACAGCATCCTATATATATAGAGCATCGCATATATGTGGCTGGCGGGCAAAATGGATATCATTCCTTTTTGCGGCTGAGGTTTTTTGGCGGGCCAGTTTTTACAACGGAGTTGTTTTTGGGGGGATACAAATAAGAGGAAGAAGAAGAATGTAGGTACCTAGGTGGAATGTATGTCGTCTAGGAAGTGTATGTCGTCAATAGGTGTGTCTAATCCCTGGATGACTGAATGAATTCGATAGGTGGCGGGCGGGGGTTGTCAGTGACTCTAATGGAGCGGCGATCCACTAACGATCGTATAACTCCACTGACGATCGTGGCACTCCACTGACGATCGTGGAACTCCACTGACGACCGATCCAAATGGAGTGGCGTGACAAGAAGTCAGGGGGGAGTCAGTAGGATGATGGTAGGGTGATAAGTGGCGATGGCGGGGGAGGGGGGGGGGCAGTGACTAATGCAGTGGCGATCCACTGACGATTGTTTAACTCCTTTGACGATCGTTGAACTCCACTGACGATCGTTCCAAAAGGAGAGGAATGGCAAGAAATATTATGGTTTTAATGATGTCGAGTTTTTGACATTTTATGTCTTTGCTTTGGCACATGAAATAGAAAAACTGTCACGAAAAAGTGTCCTCCTTTCACTTACAACCAAGCCGTTGCTAGGGAAATGAAACTTCTGTAGTTTTCATCGGACAAAAATCGTTCTCCATTTGATCGAAAGCTCTCGAATTATCACGCATTTCTTGCGTATTTGTTGTGATCAATTGCTTGAGGTTGAGGTTACCTACATTTCTGTTTTCATTAAAATAATACTACATCCAAACAAAGTTGGTCGTATAGGAAACTGGGATTCGATGTTTTGTTATTTCATATCGTTAGTTTTGATTTAGCCATCAGCGTGAATACTTGTATGTGTGCTCCGAATCTTACATATTTTATTAAATAAAATATGTAAGATTCGGAGCACACATACAAATTTTGTGCATTTGTGTAATTGGTTTTAAAGTGATTAATTACTAACCAATAGTGTTGTGATTTTATTTGTTAATATGGAATCGGAAGAGTTTCGTAAGTTTGTTGTCGATCTAGGAACGCGGTAGCGTTCCGCCCCGCCAAGCAAAGAAGTTGAGAAAACGAACGATGCCGAGTGTATGTTTACCGGACGTCACGAAACGCGTTTTCGAGGTATCCATATCTCGGCTCCTATTTGACCGATCAACTTGAAAATTAGTGTGGGTCTTCTTTGAGTGTATATTAGAAAGCCCTGAAAGTTTCAAATCGATAGGTCTAAAGGGAGCCGAGCTACATACCTTCAAAAACCCGGTTTTTCGGCCTTAGATTGTTCTTCTCCTTCTTCTCCTCCTTGTTCAGACAGGCAAGGCTGGAGCCTCTCCACGTTGACCGATTGACTTGAAATTTTGCACAGAGCTTCATTTAACTTTGAGACAGAGCCTTATATAAGATTTAACCCATTATCTCAACCCAAAAAAGTTTTAGAAACAAAAGATCAGAAACCTTAGGAAAATTCTGTCCACTTTGACGAGTCTACAGCCTGTGTAAAAGGACCAATCGACTTGAATTTTTTTACATACCTTCTTTATAGCATGGCTCAGTGCCATTTGAACGAAATAAGCAATTATCTCAACCCAAAAAAAAAATTAGGGACAAAAAAACTGAAATTTAGGGTAATTTAGGCTAATTATGGCCATATCTCGGCTCCTAGTAGACCGATCAACTTGAAATTTGGTATGGATCTTTTTGGTGTGGATAATAGAAAGCCCTGAAAGTTTCAAGTCGCTAGGTCTAAAGGGAGCCGAGTTATATAACTTCAAAAACCAATTACCATGTTTTTCTACTTTTTTCAGTCGGTCAAGGCTACAGCCTCTCCACCTTCGCCGATTGACTTGAAATTTTGCACGGAGCTTCGTTTCAAGTGTAGCAAGTGCCTTTTGAAAGATTCAAGTCGATATCTTTAAAGGGAGCCGAGTTATATAACTTCAAAAACCCGGTTTTTCACCCTTACCTGTTCTTCTTCTCCTTAATCAGTTAGGCATTTCCACCTTCACGGATTGACTTGAAATTTTGCACAGAGCTTCGTTTCAACATCAGACAGTGCCTTTTGAAAGGTTTAACCCATTATCTCAACCCAAAAACTTTTAGAAACAAAAAAATGAAATTTAGGCTAATTTAGGCAACTTTGACGAGTGTACAGCCTGGGTAACCGGACCAATCGACTTGAAATTTTGCATAGACCTTCTTTATAAAATGACCCACTTCAACAACAAAAAGATGTGATATCCCCCCAAAAAACACTCCGTGTAAAAATCACCCCGCCTCGCAAATATCATTCTTCAGAGGCCGGAAAAAGTTATGATATCCACTTTCCCCGCCCGCCCTTTTCCTCATTAAGGAGCTAAGTATAATGAAAAGCTTAACCACTTCACAAGCACCGTACCCCTTTCGAAATCTCCCCTTGGCGCTATTGCGAGACGTTTTTATTACTTCCACAAGCAACTAATACTTGTAAAAAACGTTAACCACCATCAAGTATTAGTTGCTTGTGGAAGTAATAAAAACGTCTCGCAATAGCGCCAAGGGGAGATTTCGAAAGGGGTACGGTGCTTGTGAAGTGGTTAAGCTTTTCATTATACTTAGCTCCTTAATGAGGAAAAGGGCGGGCGGGGAAAGTGGATATCATAACTTTTTCCGGCCTCTGAAGAATGATATTTGCGAGGCGGGGTGATTTTTACACGGAGTGTTTTTTGGGGGGATACTCCTTTCTCGTCGCAAACAGTATGAACAATTCATACGTACCAATGGAGCGAACGACGAGATGAACGTCGAACCGATTAACAAAGGGAAAACAACGCTAAAACGAAATTTGGCCTAAACAGTAAAAAAAAAAAAAAAAAAGAATGTCGATAAACAGCGTGAATAACGAATTCGTAAGAAACTTCGTATGAGTACGGGTAGTCATACTACAGAGAATGCAGTAAACGAACTTGTAAAAACAAATGCCGATAAAAAGCGTGAATATCGACTTCGCAAGAAACTTGGTATGCAAGCATTTCATCCAGTCTCAAGCGACGATCCATTTACATGAATTCCCTACTCAACTTCTCAGATTAGAAATCAAATCGAGTATAGAAGTGTCAAATTACGATAATTTCAACTAAGTCAGCCCATTGAGGAATGAATCCCATCCTAAATTTATTTTCTCTCC
The DNA here is from genome assembly GCA_963920205.1 of Stenodema calcarata. Lineage (NCBI taxonomy): Eukaryota > Metazoa > Arthropoda > Insecta > Hemiptera > Miridae > Stenodema > Stenodema calcarata. Next base: position 25,147,874 of record OY986059.1, on the reverse strand, counting down.
TTAATTCATCTCATCCAGTGGATGACATCCACCGGCCTCTCAGATAATATGACGTCGCAACACAAGCGACCAACTACGTCAAAAGATATGACGTCAAACAGGTGCCGCCAAGAAAACCTCACAGGATATGATGACGTACGTGGACTGGCAGGGGGTGGATGACGTCAGATAAGTGGCCGGCAAGATCACCTCACAGGATATGATGACGTACGTGGACTGGCAGGGGGTGGATGACGCCAGACAAGTGGCCGGCAAGAGCACCTCACAGGAAATGACGTACGTGGACCGGCAGGGGGTGGATGACGTCAGACAAGTGGCCGGCAAGAACACCTCACAGGATATGACATAAGTGGACCAGCAGGAATGGATGACGTACGTGGACCGGCAGGAATGGATGACGTCAGAGGGGTCAAGGGGGGGGCCAATTATAATAGTTCCTAACTGCATTGTTAGGTAGGTTTCTAACGATTGGCTATCGAAAATCCGAACAGGTGGGAGGCGGAGGTTTGATTTTGCAAACTCTTGAGTAAACAGTCCACTCGCTCCTGTAGCCGAAGCTCAGATGTCAACTTTAATCGCTACGATTCGCGACGTTCAGCAAGCAGAAGTTATAGGTGGGCAGGTATTCCTTCATTATGCCTTTTTGTTCTGAGGTACCTTTCGTGCTAGGGAGATGAAGGTAATTTCGAATGTTTGTTGGTAGGTACTTCTTTTATAGAAAAATTATTGCCGACGTAGTATTAAAAACCCCAGAATTATATCGGTACATTTTATTTGTAAGTAATTCATCATCTCTATCATTCAGGTTCTGCACAAAGCAACCCAGGCGATTCCAACAGCCGGATATCGTATTAATTAATCATAATTAATTAATTAATTAATAATACCTGATTATTATTAATAATAAATACAAATTATTAATACCTAACAATAAATATAATAATTTTCACTAGGTATTTGAAAAATTTAGTAATAATTGGTGATAATTCATAATAATAAATAATCTAACATTTAGGATCTAGACATTTAGACCTAGTGATCTAGCCAGAAGGGTGATCTGTACAAAGAAGATAATGAAGCGTTGTGTCAAGAATTTGCAGAGTTTTTACCATGGAACATGTTTTAGCCCTCACATAACTGGCTGAAACCGAGCGTCCGTCCGTTACGCTGGCTCGCCGTCCTCTGACCCGACGCTAATTCCCGTGGTGGTAGACTTTTGAAATTTGTCATGTAGCCTCCTTAGGACTTACACTTTGAGCAGCATATGCCCAGGATCAGCTGAGATGCTACTAAAGCAAATTTATATGCTAAACGTGGCTAAAACATGTTCCATGGAAAGGAACATACATGCATGCTTTTTTTCTTAATTACGCCTTATACGAGGCACTATGCTTATAGATACTTGGCTGTTCTTTGTTTTTAACTGAGGAAATCGATTTGTTTTTGATTTATAATAATCAGGCTGATGAGTGAAATGTTGAGATTTAAAACGGAGTAAAGGTCTCGAGTATGAGGCATTGCTCCTGTGTCGATACCTTCAAATTGACACTCTGTGCTACGTAAGTAAATCTCGTAGCTCCAGCGTTCCCAGTCTCGATATCTTTGACCGAGTGAAGGAGAGCTTCAACTCCTACCCCCGTCTGAGGCACCCGCCGTGGAATCGGGTCTGGTAAAAGAGGCGTCGCAGGCGCTAAGGGCAGTAGAAGCGCCGTCGCGCCGCTGAACGCCCGATCGCCTCAGTCTCAGTGTTTATAAAGACTTCACGACGAGCGCACCGAGGCGCCACTCTTCGAGCATGAACCGCGGCACCGCAATCACCGCTCCCTTGGCGCTCGCCCACTTCCTTTTCCTACCCGGTAAGTTTCAATGAAATTGTCTTAGAACATTAATTGGTTTTGAGCAAAATTAAATAAGCAATGGACTGGACCGGTTTGAATTATTTAGTATGTTGTCATTGCACCTATTTAAGTTTTGTACATGTTTTAAAAGGTTTGACATTTTTCTTTCGGTTTTCTCCAATTTTAGATCATTATTTGAATTTTGTACTAAAAATATCGATCGATTCAAACAGTTGCTGCTGCTGCCAATTAACGACTATCATCTGAAACATACCCACGTACTTACCTGAACATTGAACTCATTGTAAAAACGAGAGCGAATTTCTACCTACAAACTACCCTTAACTTGTGGTTTTATAATCTTAACGGCATTTGGAAACGAGTTTTATACTTCATTCATACGTGATTTGTATGATTCCCCTACTGCCATGGAAAATAGTTTCAATTGATATGAGATTTACATCGAAATTCACTGGATGCTTCCATCAAAATTATCATGAACGGAATGAAATTATTCATGTAGGTATCCATAAACAATATTTCTCATCCACTGAAAATGTCAGTACCACGAACAATAGTCAGTTTGTTTATTTGTAAAAAAATCATAATTTTAGACTGTTTTTGAGTACCTACCATATTCGCGACGGTCCAGCTGATATGGTTGTCACTGTTTTGCACCCGAATGCTTGTTTTATGTTTATTGTTGACAATAATATCCTTCTGAATGAATAATAGAGACGGAAGTTGATCATGCTCGAAATGGCCAACAATATTTCTAGAATAAACGTGATTTACGTGTTTAGATTGTGAAACTTTTCTTGAAAACTTGAAGTTTGCCAACTTACCTATACAGAATGATGTAGTTTAAAATTAATCGGGCACCCTCGAAAGAAATGCTTTGTGAAGTTCGTCAGTCCGATTGGAAGTCAACAGAAACATTTGAAAATGGAAAACTACGATTTTTATTGCGTTGTCATCTTTCAATTTGAAAATATTCATGTCCGGGAAAGTCACTCATATCTTGGTGACAAATCCCTCTCCTACAATTCATTTTTAATGAGAACATCTGTTGAGGCAGCGCATTTTGGTATTGCTCTAAAACTTGTCAATCAAGTTGGATTTTAAGGAAGATTATCTGATTTGGAATTCGATGCCAATCGACTTGTGTCGAAATTGTTCGAATTTGTGTCGTAACTGCTCTGAAATTGTCTAGTCGGAATAAATTCCAACGGTTCTCGCATGTATTGTTCGACGAGTTGTAGAAGTGACAAATTGTTGTTTTCCGCGATGTCGATCATTTTGAAATCCTGGAACAAAATCACATAGACTGATAAAATTTCATTCTGAAGAACCAAGGTCGTTAATTCTGAGTTAAAACCAATAATCTGAATAATTCTAAATAATTGCACACGTATCCTAGAGTCGTATTTTTGGTCCAAATTTGTAAAGGACACCAACACTTTTTGAAACAATATACCAGAAGAAATTTCTAAAACAAACTTGGTCTGTCCCGAAATTGGTCAACAAATAACTAGTTCAATGCCAAAACAAGAAATCAAGTCGAAGTTCAAAATGGTCGTCACTTGGAATTTCAATTCATAATTTACAACTATCCAACAGCACTACAGAAAAATTCTAGTGAGCACCACCGCAAGGACGTCACAAAGTTTCTCACTGTCGGAATCGAATACTGGAATTTGGCTGTCAGGTTATTTAAAAAATAATTGATATACTTTTGAATTGTATTTAACTTATTACCATTATTTCAGCGATGGACCCAATTGAGATAGCCCACTACCCAGTACGGTTTCTATTTTTTACTCGTAAGTAAATTTTGCCTGACATGGTGGAAACGTAATAAACCATGGTGACGTCCCGCTTGTTTTAACCTTTTAGTTTGTGAACGTCTCGATTTTTCAGGTCCGCACTTGTTACATTGTGGTTGTGTCCGTCCGTTAAAAAAAATCAAATATTACTTTAATTTATAGTATTTTTTAGATTTTGGTCGTAGGTATGTACAGAATGAGCATGAAAACTTGTGTCGTTTCAGTCATGATATGTATTTGGAATTTGATGTGATGTTTTGGAATGGATATGGAGTGACCTGTTTAGTTTGTCATTGCATGTGACAATATTTATTTTTCGCCGGTAAATTATGATGAACTATACTTGAAATGTTGCATAAATATGGAATTTTGGTTTATTATCTTCGATAATGAACCATTGGAATCGCCCAAAGAAAAAAATTTTTTAACCCCCCCTCAAAATTTGTTGGTTTACGTTTCAAGATACGTAGATTCAGAAAATCGAATAAAAAAAAATCCGTCCGTCCGCCGTACGCCGTACGCCGTCCGCCGTCCGCCGTCCGCGCCACTTTGCCCAGTTAGCGTTGAGTTAAAATTACGAAATTTTTTTTACGGGTTTCGACCAACCCCACAATGGTCCTCGAAACTTTTCATAACCCTAGGTCAAGGGGAAGGGGTTCAAAACGAATTTTGAAAATTTGAAAATCTCATATCTCGAAAAATTCATATAGAACGGTATGTTTTTTATTTCATATTTAGATAGAGTTTGTTCCGTAGAATTTTTTAAGACCATCCGCAGCTTTATAGGACCAGCCGTTCGTTCACAATGGCGGCTCAAAGATTGTGCCTCACAACACGATCGTGACTCAAACTGTTGAAATACAGGTCCATTTTCATACTAACAAGCTCTTTGGAACATCATATGGCTTAAGTGATGTCGAGTTTGTTGTTCTGAGGTGCGTTTCGTGCTACAAAAATGAAGGTAATTTCGAATGTTTGTTGGTAGGTACTTCTTTTATAGAAAAATTATTACCGACGTAGTATTAAAAACCCCAGAATTATATCGTATTAATTAATCATAATTAATAATAATAATTATTAATAATAATAAATACAAATTATCAATACCTAACAATAAATTATAATAATTTTCACTAGGTACTTGATAAAATTGTTAATAATTAGTGATAATTGATAATAATAATTAATCTAACATTTAGGATCTAGACATTTAGACCTAGTGATCTAGACAGAAGGGTGATCTGTACAAAGAAGATAATGAACCGTTGTGTCAAGAATTTGCAGAGTTTTTATACTAGGATCATCACAGTACAGAAAAGTGAGCATGGTGGTGATCAACATTAATTCGTATAATATAGTCATGCTAATTAAATACTGTGGGGGAAACCGGTACACTTGATGTACCTGCTGAAATCTGCACACTATAAGTTTATAGGCATTTATAAGTGAGTGATATTATTCCTCGAGATCTACATTATCTGCTTCGTGGCAACAGATCATTATTTGGCATTGACACATTGAAGCAAGAATTCCCAATTTAGTGACTAGGGGCCGGATTTAGGCCTATAAACTTTACTTTGTGTCAAGCTCAATGATTCTGTGAAGATTGATTTAATGTATGAAAATACCTTTTGAATACGCAATCCCGACTTTCGGCCTGCAAACATTAGATTTAGAGTAGGAAAGAAATCCAAAGTTATTCCTTACAGGTCATTCACATCGTCAACAATCACTGACTTTCGTGACAAAAGGCGAAGAACGAAAGGCGGCATTTAACTGTGATCCGTTGACGGTATCAATGATTCAAGACTAGAAGTGATGAAGTTTTGATGGGTGATGGGAAATTATTGATGAGCCTTCCCTCCAGAACATGCTACTTCCTAACGCCGCAACGTCGCGGTCATTCACTCATTAATAATCAATGATTATGATTATTAATCATATTGTTTCAACGAGTTTTGTGGGCAGCTGTAGGTTTTTCGGCTTACGAGTATTAGTTTCAATAATAAACCATTGGAGTCGAATATGAAAATAATTTTCAAGATAGGTACTTAAAACCAGAAAAACGAATTTAAAAATTCTGACCGTCTCATTTAGAATTGTCCTAAAAATTGCAAGCCTGCCCAGTTGATCAAACTGTGGTTCAACAATCAGTATAAGTACGATGTTTTCGAGTCAAAAACTAAGGATTTAACCTTTTTAACTAACTCTTTTCTTCAGGGGCTGAAGGAACCGGTATGAGACGTTCTATTTTGAATAAAATCGACGAATTTAGTGAATCTGTGCTAAAATGTTCCTGATAATACGCAGGAAACAGTACTAATTTAGAGTAAACGTCAAATAACATTTCATCAATTCGTGAATGCCACAACGGTTTTTCGTTGATAACCAACTTTTGGAGAGAACAAAAATATAAGAAGTATGAATGATTAAATCAAATTTTGTTAATTTTCAGCCATGACTATTTATTATTTTCAGCCATGACTATAAATATTTGCAGTGATTATTCGCTACCACACAACTACCAATCTATTCAACCAATTTTGTTGAAACTAGTCCTGTACTGCATCGGATGCCTCTACCGCCAAGGAATAAACCAAAAATCAGTCCCCATGCCGTCCGTAGCACTTTGCCCAGTTAGCATTAGTTCGAATTTAGATGCAGTTAATTTTTTAAGACCATCCGCAGCTTTGTAAGACCAGCTGTTCGTTCGCAATGAGGGCTCAAAGCTGGAGCAGATCAAAAGTCATCAACATGGGGATGAATCATGCGGCAGCCTGTCGGGTTAGTGTTCATAGTGGGCCAGCTGATTCGAACAGCACAACTACAACTACAACTTGATAATAATTATTAATAATTAATCATTCATAGTAATAACTAATTTATAATTTAGTGATTTAGACAGATCTGTAAAAAGAAGATAATAAACCGTTGTGTCAAGAACTTACTGAGTCTTTTTTATTCGATTTTTGGGATCTAGGTACGTATATTATAACGTGACTCCCAATTTTAAGTGGTAAATTTTTTTTCTTGGGCGATTTCAAATGTTCATTATCAAAGATAATGAACCAAAATCGACCAATTGGTCCAATTAAAAAAAGAGTTCTATATAACTAGACTCGTAAGATAATGTAGTGTGGCATGGTGGACGTCTACTTTTACTTGATGAAAGCTCCAAAGAAACCAGGGAAGTTACACTAGGAGATATAAGGAAATGAAACGCATTTAATGACTACATCGCGTGAAACGTCTGGTAGTTTTATTTTTATTTTTTAATTTTGCTCTCAAAAGAGCCTTTGTGATAGAGCAAATGACGAAGAAAAGGTGTCCTTGTTGGACACCTATAATTTCAAGAAGTAGCTACCAGTGATTACTTCGTAATTATTTCAGAGCGCACTTATATGATACTTTGTGATTGTGATCGTTCATGCCATTTACACTTTGAATTCGGAGGATAATATCTTGATGGTCGAGAGTACGAAGGACACAAGGCAGTGAGTTCAGTAACTGTCTAAAGCATTACCCTCGTATAGCCCTTATTACCCGTCATTAGATGTTCCCAATCCAGTCCATACTAATCATGATCAAACCAACTACCAAACACTTTCGAAGAGTCTCTGGATTAAGTATAACAGAATGAGACGAAAATTGGCGTTCATACAAATTAAAACAGCTCCAGGGAATGTTGACCTATATAATGTATTTTCAACTGTAGTATATCGAACTAAGCCCACAAACATTGTTTCAGTGTTGTGTTACGGTCTTTCCAGCAGATTCCTCTTTACACAGGTCTGACGAGAAACATGTAACCTTTTGGTTTTTTATGTTCAATAATGATCGATAATGAACCTTTGAAATCATCCCCCCTCTCCCCAACTCAAAATTTACTGGTTTATGTTTCAAGATACGTAGATTCTGAAAATTGAATTGGAGAAAATCCATCCAAAAGCCTTACGCCGTCCACGGCACTTTGCCCAGTCAGCGTTGTGCCAAAATTACGAAATTTGGTTTACGGGTTCGGACCAACCCCACAATGATCCCCCGAATTTTTCATAACCGTAGGTCAATGGGAAGGAGCTCAAAACGAATTATTAATTTTGAAAAATTCATATCTCGAAAAATTTAGATGGAACGGTAGAGTTTTTAGTTCAAAAAGTTTTTTAATTTTTAGAATTTTTCAAGGCCATCAGGAGGTTGTACGGCTAGCCGTTCATTCATCATGAGGGCTCAAAGTTGGAGCACATCAAAAGTCATCAACATGAGGATGAATCATGCACCAGCCTCATGTTCATACTGGCCTAGCTGTTTCGAACAGCACATTGTTTTTCAGATATCGAGTTAATTATTAATAGTTAATAATCTTTATTAATGATAATCAATCATTAGGTGTTAATCATTGATAATATTTAATAATAATTTACACTCCTTGATAATAATTAATAATAATCAATGATAATTCATAATAATAATTATTCAATCATTTAGTGATCTATACAGAAGGGTGATCTGCAAAAAAAATATCATAAACCGATGTGTCAAGAATTTGCGGAGTTTTTTTTCAGTTAGGGGCGTAGGTTATGTTTGAATCGGGAACTTTCTAATCTTTCAAAATTGCTTCAGCCGTTTATTCGTCATGAGACGTTGTGCAGAAAAATTGCTGCAAAAATTGAGAGTGTGAATCATGTAGCTACGGGGTGGCGAGACCCAAGAACTGAGCCCAATCACCATCACGGTTTGCGCTGTACCAGGCTTTACGACCTTATCTCCAATGGATACAGCATTGGAAACCAACTCAAGTACGGAATTGCCTGGGAAACGTTTAAAAGGCACAACTGCTCAGTAAATCGGTCCCGCTCTTTGTCACAGTACGGTCAAGAACGGGGTCTTAGGGGATTTGTAGTATGTCGGTGACATTGAGTAAAGAAATCCTTTCCGGTCGCAATTAAGGAAACGTGCATTTGACACTACTGTGTCAATAGGAGTGATGTGATTTGAGACTAAAAGGAAAATAGAAATACGGAGTTCCTGAACTCTGTGGTAATCGGAATACGATACCGACGGCGTCGTTGTGTCGGCAAAGAGTGTAATAAGGATAACACAGCCAGGGCTGACCGGATCGGGGATCCAATACCTACGATAAAGTCTGTGTCTTTCGATACCTGTAAGGACATGATGGTACTTATTATATACCTACACTGGTATAGACGAATGATATATTACCGCAATATATTATATACTTCCATGAGGAGTATAAGAAGTAGAATCGGTGTTGGTCCTTCATGGATTGAGCAGTGTGTTACGCCTGGTTACCTTGGCTGTATAACGCAGGTCAAGATCACTACCAACTGGTGAAATCATTATCATGGTGGCAACTAATGACGTAAAGGTACCATAAAACAAGGGAATTTATTCAAAACCTCGGAACATTCAATTTAAAAGAAAAATGGCTGCCCCACCCCTGCCCGTAGAACCTCCTTCTTCATTCGTTTAGAGCCTTACGGCTAGATTTCTCAGCTGATCCCGGCCCTATGCTGCTTAAAGTGTAAGTCCTTAGGAGGCCACATGCCAAATTACCGTTTCATAGTGTGAATAGCATAGAAATTAGCTTTAGGAGCCACTCAGCTGATCCGGGGCCTGGACTCACTAAGAAAGTACAATAAAATACAGAAAGTATACAATGCGAGAATCATTAGCCAAGCCAATTCTCTGGTAAGAGTGTAAATTAGTCCAATAGGTACTTGGTTGGTTGTGACGAAATGTTTGCTTGAGATTTGAATTTGTTAGATAGGTAGCGTTTTTGATGGTACAGAAATATTAAATATTCCTGTACCATCAAAAACGCTATCTAACAAATTTTTTAGATCCCTTTCAGTTGTCAAGGTAATGCCATTATCAATATCTTGGATTGAGTTATTTCAAGTTGAGACTGAAGTTTGTATAATATACAAATATTATTGATAATGCATGCAAGTTTGGCTGATCACATTATCCTTACGCCTTTATTGATAGGATCACAGCGCTAGGGCACCACCAAATTACCGAAATCCATCAATCATTTCTAGAGTTCTGGGATTCAGGCGATCCACCTGTTGGTGGTCAAGACAACTATTTCGATAGCATTTCGGGTATCAGGTTGGCAATCGTGGGTACCGTCAACGTCAAAAAAATGATCGCCGCCCATCAACAACGAATCTCTCGAAGACACCAAACAAAAGAACGGCGATGTAATCATTTGATCTACTCTTGGACGCCTCGGGAGATGAGAATCATCTATTCATCGAGAAAACATTACGCGGTATTTTAAAACTACGCCTGATGGATTTTTTCCCCTCTTTACATTCGTTGTCAGGCAGTTTTTTCCAATGGACTTTAAAAGGTTAAAAAAAAGTCGGACTGGCATTTCAAAAATGATAGTGCTATTCCCTTTCAAATGTTGGCACAAAAGCTGTAGATATACAAAGGAAGTTCGAGCTTGGCAGAATAATAGACCCCCTTCAACGCCATCGACTGAAACATAATTGCAATTTCTTTTCTTGTCCGGCATCTTTTTCTTTTTTTGTCCTTCGAAGCTGGACACAAACACCCACGTGAATGGTCTTTCAGAGGTTAATCAAAGGTACCTCATTCAGCGGATTCCAGGATACGGTGAGAGCTGAAGGAAAATGTTTTTTCATTAGGATGATGTCAACAATTCAAGTCATTTTGCTCGGAGTCTGATCAATTAAGTGAAGACCGGTCTTTTCTTTTTGGTGGGGGGGGGGGGGGTAGAGGTTCATAGCCTAATCTAACTTATATGGACATGTGAATTGAATTTTGGAGACAAGGTTAATTACCTCTTTGAGTTTAAGGAATCACTGACAATAACTGAATTTCTACCTAACTCCTACCTGTAAAATGAACGTTTTTTTAAGCATTTTTCATAAAACACCTTTTGCACGCCAAAGACGAACTTAGCCTTAGGACCTATTGAGCAATCCCTCGAATATGGGAGTTTTAAAAATCGAGATATCCTGCCGAAAAGTTACTGGCCATTGGGTAATAAGGTTGGGCTACGCCCAGACAACATCTATTATATTGCCAATTATTCTCCCCCCCCCCCCCTTGAATCCGCCACTGGGAAACGCCCCGCTTGTTGAAGATTGGTGACAATTATGAGGTGATGACAGTTCCATTATATATTTGCCCAAACGACCACATAAATAAGGTGTTCAACGGGGTATCTTCACATATCACGAAGGAAATGTGGATATTGGTAAAAGATATGGATCTATAAAACTTGGTTCTTTTCCAAGTAACATCCTTCTAAAACTTTCACTGAGTTCAAAAACAAACGAAAAATTCTCGTTAAACGTCGAATAATAAAAGCTGCAGTAAACAGTAGTTGAGAGTTAATCTGTTTTCAAGTAGGTACCTACTTATCCGGCTGCTAATTGTTGACAGATGAAGGTAAGTGTACGTGGATCGATACGGATGCCGGTTATGTGAGAAACACGTGGATTCGGTAGAATGTCCCCTTGAAGGAAGTCAAAATATGAACGAATATATTACGTTATATTCACATGGAGTGCACTTCATTATAGAACTGGTCTCTTTAAATCCGGGTAATCCGAACAAGGTCCGAACAATAACCAAAATAATCCATAATGGCTGACATGAACCTAATCTCACCATTCCTCATAGAACCTGGCTTGAGATAGGCCGTTCTAAATTAATTGGTAATGAAAAATCCTGATAAAATCAGCCAATTTACCTGCAACGGAACGGTCCAAATTCTCATCGTAGAGCGAATAGAAGCCTCGTCTAATTCCTGATATTTAATTACGAGATCTGGCATTTTTTCGGCAACCGCTCAGGATATCGAATTAAATATCAGGAATTTATGATATAATATATCATAATATTATTATATAATCATAATATTATTATGATCTAGGAAAGACATCTTATGTGAAAGGATCAAAGTTCATACCGATAAAAAGCTTCGGGGTAAACACCTCATGTTCGATCAAGCTCTTTTTTCATCTCGCCGAAAGCGGCTGAATCAACCTTGTCTTTCACACTAAAATCAATCCTACGTCCAGATTCGCAAATGATTGCAAGAGCTTCCCTAGGGTGTCTAGACTAGAAAAATTTCCCAGCCAGAGCGTAGCCAGGTGGAGCCTTTTTGAAAGCTTAGAAACCCGGGATCACTCGTTAAAATCACGATTAATTACTAAATAATTCAGCCCTCGTGAAGAGCATGGTATTTCAGACGGGTTGAAGGTTCTTAATTTTCTTCAACACACCCAAAACGTCGGAATTCTATCTTCAAAAATGAACACACACGAATACTCCGAACTTTATGTTTATAAGTGCCTATTTTCGAAGACTCAAAAAATTCCGCATTGTACCCCTCGGTCCAAGCTGGAAATAAATTCTTCCGGGAAAGCGGCTACAGGGATACATTCTACAACTATTCATGATATATACACCATCGGCAAAAGTGTGGAAAAATAATTTTCGTGTTGGAGGGTTTTTTCCGGCTTTGCCCCTCTGTGTGGCGTACGGCGGACGGATTTTGACATGGATATGGACATGGATAGCTGAGGGTGAGCCAAATTTGCGGTCACACTAAACATGTAAATTGGTTAACCGCAGGAAATTGCTGCGTGAGAAGTAGTGATGTGTCAGATAAATCAAGAGCTTTCAAAAAAGATGAAACACCTCCCCCCCCCCCCGTTGTGTCGAGGCGGGTGCAGTAGTGGCAAGTAGGTGAGGGGGGGGGGGAGTTGTGGCGAGGGGTGGAAAGGGAGAGCATTTGGAAGACAACTCCCACCTCCCCCTCATCAAACACCTCCCCTCCCCCCCTCGCATCTCATCACCTCACCAACCACCCACATCTGCCGGCTTTCCTCTTTCTCACCCACTTCCACATTCACATTGACCCACAATTTAAATTTAAGCAGTTGGCGGGGGGGGGGGGAGAGAGAGAGCATAAGGGAGACAACTCCCGCCTCCCCCTCATCAAACACCTCCCCTCCCCCCATCGCATCTCATCACCTCATCAACCACCCACATCTGCCCGCATTCCCCTCTCTCACCCACTCCCACACTCACATTAAACCACAATTTAAACGTACTACGTTTAGTTTTGTTCTTCAGAATATCGAGATGTTAATTATTCATTACCCTTAAATTTTTATGATACTCTAGTAATTGTTTGAACGTACTAGTTTGGCCTGGTCTAATGCAGGCAAATCTGGTTTATTATAACGCCACCCGGCCAAACCAGTTCAGTTTGTAATCAATAAGTTTTAATTAGATTTTCTGAATCTGGGAATCTTGAAACGTAAACCAACATGTTTTGCGGTGGAAGGGCTGTAATTGCCTGTTTCGAGGTCGAGTTCAATAGTTCAGTATTGCAAATAATCCGAAACGATGCCTCGCCGAAACGGTTTCAGTCTGTCCAATACGAAGCCAGTAAGTACCTACCTAAACGGTGTTGTGAGCCACCAACTTACCTGAGATGACTCGAATTTAATATATTTTACACTATTCACTGCCAACTTCTAGATATTAACCCTGGCAGTCGGTTGGTACCCCGCGATTTTCGAATTTAACCGTTGAACCGTGGAAGAACGATGACTCGGATCGATTTTGGACAAACGAGATCCCGCAAGGTATTCATCACTTGTCGCGAGGGGAAGCAGCGAACTAAACGGAATGCCGGTCGCGATTCTTTCGGCCGTGACTCGACGGAAGGTCAGTGTTCTTGAATCCCGCCCGCGGACAGATGGGAGTCGGCTGCCGAGTCCCGTAGGTGGCCGACTGTAGATTCGTTTGTCGATATCGATAGCCCGTGTAGAATGGTAATCATGATATATGTATGAAGATTCTACAAGATCTCCGACGTCAATGTCATCTTGTCATCTCGTAATATAAGTACACTTGTCATAGATAAGTGTCAAGTAGTCACTTATGTGGTGTGAACCTATGTCCGTACTCACCATTGGTTGGTGGTCGGTTTTTCCTATGGGTTCGTCCGCGTTCCCATTTCGATACTCCTAGATACCAGAAAACTCTTGTGCTTCAAAGTTTCAAACTGGATAATCGACTAGGTAGCAAGCAGTAGAAATAATTTGTTCAAGTGCCCTTATGTTGGAGTTCACCCGAATCAATCTATTGCATATATGCAGGTTCGATATTTTCTTAAAAATAGAAATTGTAGGCAGTAGACTCGTCCACTACGACGAGTCTATAGCCTGGGTAACAGGACCAATCGAATTTTGCACAGACCTTCCTCATAACATGATCCAGTGCCATTTGTAAGATTTACGCCATTATCTCATCCCAAGAAACTTTTAGTAACAAAAAATTTAAATTTAGGCTAATATTATTTACGCTAATATTTACGCTATCTCATCCCAAGAAACTTTTAGGAACAAAAAATTTAAATTTAGGCTAATAATATTAGCCTAAATTTAAAATTTTTAATGGCACTGGATCATGTTATGAGGAAAGTTTGTGCAAAATTCGATTGGTCCTGGTACCCAGGCTATAGACTCGTCCACTAGAGTCTACAGCCTAGAATTTCTATTTTTAAGAAAATATCGAACCTGCATAATATGTTCACCCGAATCCATATTATTGATTCGGGTGAACTCCAACATAAGGGCACTTGAATAAATTATTTCTACTGCTTGCTAGTCGATTATCCAGTTTGAAACTTTGAAGCACAAGAGTTATATTATGAGATTTGCGGCGATTGCGGTTGAACGGTAGAAACGATTTCGATGTTTGAAACACCATTCGGCGCGGAACTTGTGCTCTTCATAAAGAAGTAAAATTATCTGTAGGATGTTTACGTTTTGAGTTATAAGCGAAAAACTGGAAACAAGTGCGAAAATATCAGGGTTTTTAGGTCTAAAATCTGAAGTACAACCTAGAAACTGTCACCAACTCATTCCAGCTCACAAGCAATTTTTGGAAGCTACGGCACTAATTTGCCTGTTCTAGTGCTAACTTCCCGTCCGTTTTATTACCAAACTGAGTTAAATGAGGAGCTAAAATCTGTTGTTTTTGAACAATACGTACCTGCATATTGTTTTTCAAAGTCAATATTTCGTTTTTTTTTTTTTTTTTTTACGAGCTATTATGACCAGGGTATGAAAGTGAGTTCTGGAAAGAAAATCTTTGGAACCAATGGTTCGAAGACAACTTGTGCGTCTACGAATGTTGGGCGTGGTTCCTGCTGAAACACCACAAAACCCTACCGTAGGAACGCGCCCAATAGACATCAGGTCGTGTGTGATCGCGTGTGACCCTCGTATGTAGTCATTATGAACGATATTTGAAAATGGTACATTGTACTTTGAATAGTAATACAACATCCCCACAGAAATAACCTATCGTTACTTGCCCACACGTTTCCCAAACCAGCCCTCTCTCCTTCTCCCATGACGAATCGAATGCACTGTGTCCGATAAAACTAAGAGGTTAACTGGGGTGAGACTCTGATACGGCTTTAAGATCAATTCGGGCAAAGAATTGGCCGTATCGGCCACGACCTTACTTCACCCTCCGACTACCACGGATTCTGCCACTGCGGTGACCCTCGTCCTTGCCTTCCTTAATTCATGGCCCCCCGCAGGATGATTTGAATTAGCCGACCGTTCGGGTGGATTTTAATTCAATAATTTTTTTATATTTTTTTCCCTGCCAAACTAACAAACACAAATCTGGAGCGTTCGTTAACCCCAACATGGATTTGTTGGGTCGTAAAATGTTTCTGAACTAACGATTCACCTTTTTTTTCTATGCCTGACCCGATCGCCCATATAACTTTGCGTAAGGGGCTGATTCCGGCTAGTTATCGGTAGTTCGAGTTGGGTTAATAATTCGGAGGTTAACGCCCAGATGCCTAGTCTTGAGCGCTAAAACTAAACGAAAAAATCCCGCTAACCCTCTCACGGCACCTTTTTCCCTCAAAGCCTAACGAACTTTTAATTACAGAGGTACCTACCAACCAACGGATTCCAATATATACTTACACTCTCATTAGGATGATTACCCTAAAGTAGTTGGCTCGTGGATCATCGTTCAAGGCAAAGGTAAAATAATATTTAATATTATTCAAGTTCGCGTTCATTCGTACATGACGAATTACTAGGAAATTCATAGTTATTCAACTGCAGTCCCACATTAGTATTCTCTATTTCCTGGGAGAATCAGATAACTTCGTGGTGTTATGAGTTGAAAAACGAAACGATTTAGGTAGGTATATATTTCATGTTACTCTTACGGAAGAAACTCTAAAGGCAATTATTCAATAATAATCGACATTGAAAATCCTTGGGGAATCCGTAAATGGTAGCCATACAATACTCTGTGATTAAGTAAGGTTCTGGTAGCTTACTAAGTAAGCTACCAGAACCGTTCTGAAAGGGAAATCTTTAGAACTAATGGTTCGAAGACAACTTGTGCGTCTACGGATGTTGGGCGTGGTTCCTGCTGAAACACCACAAAACCTTCCTTAGGGGTGCCGTAGGAACGCGCCCAATAGACATCACGTAGTTCGTGATCGCGTGTCACTCTGATGCAAAAGCTGCTCGCGATCCTGCAGATTCCTTCAGAGGGAAAGCGACGACATGAAAACGGCAAGAGCCCTATCGTACGAAAACGGCGAGGGGGAGAAAGTTTCAGATGTATTGCAAGGGATTTTATAATGTCTTTCCCCTCTAAGTGCAAGTCGTGCAGTCTATTGCAGATTGATTATTGAAGCCGCTGTGCCCCATTCCGAGGATGGAGTTACGATTGATGCCTCGAGGCCTGCAATCAGTTTTGTTTTGGCAACCTCCCACGACCATGCTCATTCGCTTGAGATTGATTCGTCTAGATCATGTGTACAGCAGTTATTGGCACACACGTTTCCCGATGATTAGGTAACTAAACCTCAATTTCAACAGCTGCCTATCTATAAAGAATGGCGATTGTATACTTTAAAAAACTATTTATCAAAAAATCATTTACCACACCAAAATTGTCCTTAAGGTTCAATTCAACGAATTAATACTGATAAATTCCACACTAGACGGATCTCGACCCCTCTCATTCAAGTTCAGAACTTGTGCTAGACGGTGTTGAACCGATTATTACCATTCCTGAAGTTTTTTCTAAGTCATATTTCCTGCTTGCTACTTTTGATAGCTGTGTGAAGATGATGCAGTTGACGTTCAAAAGTGCTGGATACTCAGGAATTATCATCTGTTTTCAGCTCCCTTCACCTCCAATAAAAATTTCCTGTCGAGGAGGAAGATCAAATTAAAATATGACGCTGATTCAACCAAGTATTCAAGGACAATATCACTGTAGCCAAAACAAATCCACGGAAGAGACCGAATCTTGGCGGAGACTATGTGCAATAATATGTGCAGCGTGTCGCACCGATTGCAAATTACTCTTGGCGTGAACCTGCGTTGAATGGCGGCCAACTCATACGATACTGAACTCTAAAACTATTTTTTGCCAGAAAATGTGTCGATGCTATGACGTCACGAATCGCGTCATGTTATTTCCAAGAATAATGTACCTAAACAACCTACTAGATCCAATCAGGTGGTCCATTGCCAACAATCATATGCCTCAGCCAATAGGGGAGGCTGAAACGTAGGGGTTGAAATGTTCAACGATTTGTAGGTCCAAAGCTTTTAAAGAAGGTTTTTTTTTTTTTTTTTTAGATGTATATCAATAGATCCCAATACGAAGGTAGTTGGTGTATTATTAGTAGGACCTGGTGCGATGTATTACTACGGGTATTATTAGCAGGGATCGTATTTATTTATTGAAATCAACTATGTACGTACATGACGTGAAGCACCAGAGGCAGTCACTGATCCAGTTTCAAACTACCCTCTTAATGGAGGCTCAGAGTACATAATAATATGTACATATTATTGGGTTTTCAATAAAATCTTTTTTTCCATACCTAAGTGCCGATGGAGTTCACATGGAACCAAATCCCACCACACCCTCAACTTTTTAGCACAGTACTATATTTCGCCCCTACTATACATAATCCCGATAATTAATACAGTTAAATAACTACTATTAATATAATCCGGCGTTACAGCTGAATAAACCAACAGAAGAATTTACTTAAGGCCCCAGTACATAATTCATGAAACAAAAATATTTTAGGCGCGTTCATCTGATAATGGACTTTCCGAACTGAATACATCTTGACTTGACAGTAACAGAATGAGGCGATGGAAAAAGTATTTTTTGTGAGATAGGCCCTTGTTAAGAGGTGTTGTGAGTTTATTAATATTTCATAAGTCTTTTAAATGCCTGAAGGAACGTTGGTAAACTCTCGAGTTTTACAGATCCTGTCACAAAATAGTCTCAAATTTCCAACTTGAAGATGAGTAGGAAAAAACAAGGAAAGAAAAAAAACCTGATGGTTCATGTTTCATACCTGTAAAGATGGATTAGCTTCTGAGGAAACAGGGAAGATCTAATAATGTTTCATCTAAGGCCTCTGTACAGATGAAGTAGCAGTGGGACAAACAGAGAGAAGAAGCGGGCGTTCTGCTCTGTACATACTGAACTAGGCAGGCTCCTTGGAAAGCTCTTGATTGCAAAACACTTTCATTAAGTTGGTCGAATCCATATTGTCATTTCTGTAGGCTTGCTATCATCGCCTTCAATTGCCACAAATCGCAAGTCTCTTCGTAGGTCAGCGAGTCAGTGCTAGAGCTGCTTTAGAAGGTCTCGGCAAAGCAAGTGGCCTAGTAAAATTCTCGAATATCTAAAAAAAAAAAAAAAAAAAAAGGTTTCAACATCCTTTATGTTCCATTAACAGACTGGCAAAACTGTTGTGCAACAATCATTACTACATATTTGTGTATTGCCATCATTACAAACCTGTTCGCAGATATCTCTCGAAACTGATCGTGAATACATCAACATCATGAAAATCTCAGTTTGGTGCAATATTGCGAGTCAGCTTATTTCAATTAAGCAAATCATAAAATACATAAAATAGGGAATACATTTGATTGGGTTTGATTAATCACAATTAGAACTAATGCGTAAGGTAATGGGTGTGATATCCTAATTAAAATTATTGCTGTTTCATTTCGCCAGTGAATTTGAGGTCTTTCATCAGCAAATATACGATCATTGTTCGTTAGTGGTGATCAGATACTTAACTGCGCTCCGCGCCAATTCTCCCTTACCCAATCTCCCTCGACACGTAGGTCATATGCCAAACCGCATTCGGTTCCAACCAAGTAAATCTCATAATCGCCAACGTATCCACTGGCTGAATTATTTCACTTGTTCCTTGTTTATGTGCCAAATCGGGCGTGTGCTCCGATTTGTAGCTCAAGGTCACGAACAGGAATTTGCTACCGTTATCTCACAATAGCGAATTTCTTAGGTGCCTGAAAATATTGCCAAAATAGTTAAATCAGCTGTGCCCTAAGTCGGTTCTGAACCAAATATTTGATCGTAAGTTATTTGGAAACAGATTTGTACTAAATAATTGGACTGAAAAGATTTGTCCTATTGAAGCATATTTTATGGTTTTCATATCATAAATCTCAAATCTGAACATATTGTAGCCATTTGAAGCCCAATCAGCAATTCGTCCTCTAAGATCCCACAAGGTTTCCATAGTTTTTTTATTATCCACAAGAGCTATACTGTAATTATTATGCTATTATAGCGCTGGCAAAATAAAGTTGAGAAAAGTGGGTTAGACCTTGTGTGATCCTAGAGGACGAATTTCTTGTGGTTGTTTAGTGTTGACTATCTACTCTGAAAATCTGAAAACTCCCTCTTTCCTCCAAATTTAGAAAACTGACTCGTGGTGTAGGAATAAGTAACCGTAGAGTGATGATTTGCAGTTGAGTTTTCTCTCCCAATTTTCCTTTAAGACAACAACACAAAGCCAACAGTGACTCAGCCCGAGTTTCGGCAGTTTGCAAAGTCACCGCTTAGCAAGGTGAAAGGTTCACGAAATAGACCGACGAAATGACTACTGGTGTACTTGAGAATATTATTGTAGCAAACGCGCTTATAGCTCTATATTAAATATAGATTTTATATCATCATCTCCTTGAGTATTATAGCAAGTCACTATGTAGGTGGGTATTTGACGTAGGAGTGTCTTGATTTAAAATTGGAATAAAATCGATCGTGTTTGAAATAGTAACTGTCATCATTATAAAGCAGGTAAATATGAGATAGTTGAATGACTAGATGGTGCAAATCGAATGGACTTGAGGCATGAGCCAATGGAAGAAAGCTCCAGTTGGATAGCATGGCCATACTGATACTGATATAAACTGTTCGATTCAAAATATCACCACCCGAATATTCGATTATTCATAATTCAAAAGCCGAGAACAATACAGCTGTACCCATTACCGAGCGTGTCGTGGAAGCAGTGTGACGAATGGAGACCAGAGATAGCGTCGTCGGCCAGCGACCGTTTCCTGTTGCGTAAGCGAGATTCGCCATTCATAAATCAGCTAGTGAAATCTGGTAATTAGTCGATCTTATTCTGATTGATCGAGCAGGAGCTGAATCGTCTTGTCGACATGTCGCTACCGAACATAATAATAATTTATTCCTCCGGTCATTATCATTATGAAACGATTACTTTCAAGGAAACCTCTGAATCCATTCATACTTTTTACAACTCTCATTTACATGCAAAATTCCTACTTAGAGACGCTGGTAAGATTGGCGAAATTGTTGGAACCTCCTTATCTGGAAACACCGTGATGTTTTCAAATTGAGGCAAAATACGTCAAAGACCCTCAGCATTTATAGAAACTAACGCTTAATAATTACGGAGATAAGATATACCACGAGGTGACTATCTTAAGGAAATTAGCAGTATGTACAATGCACAAGATAGTAAAAGCTGGCTGAATTAATAACAGATCTAATGCGAGGATCAATACTAAATAACCATTGGCGGAACTAGGTGGGTCTACGGTGGCCCTCCTAGAGCACACATTAGACATATTAAATACATTCTTTTGCTGCAATTTTCTTGTGCAGTAGTCCCATCAAACAAAAAATACCTTCGTCGTAATTAAAAATTCGCTAACTAGGACGAGAAGGACGGCCATGGTGGGATTTTGTTGATTTTACTATAACTGAATCCTTGTGATAACGGCCTTTCTCTCCTTCCCCACTGTATTTTCCCATTGACAATTGATTAAAGGAGTGAAATGTTGAATATTTCACCAAATTCTTCGTTGGTTTTTTGATAGTCCTTGAATGGTTGTTGAGTTACTATAAAACAATTTCACTCCCGACAACATACTAAGGGGTATAGTCTCTAGTATACCTATCACAGTATACTCTCCAGACTACTGGGGGCTGCAGCTCAAAATTTGATGGTTTACGTTTCAAGATACGTAGATTCAGTAAATCGAATTAAAAAAATCCGTCCGCGGCACTTTGAGCTAAAATTACGAAATTTGGTTTACGGGTTCGAACCAAATCCTCGAAACTTCTCATAACCCTAGGTCAATGGGAAGAGGTTCGAAACGAATTTTGAAATTTCATATCTCGAAAAATTCAGATGGAATGGTATAGTTTTTAGTTCACAATTATGTAGAGTTTATTTTTTAGAATTTTGGAAGACCATCCGCAGCTTTACACGACCAGCCGTTCGTTCACAATGAGGGCTTAAAGGTTGAGCCAATGAATTGCCTACATACAATTCTGTGTCAAACCTCGAGTCAACCGTTCTTCGTAGAGGGCAGCTGATTCTAACAACATTCTTTTGTCCCATCGAGTTTCGCGTTTTGAGATACGTTTCGTGTCTACAAGTAGGTAGGGTTTTTCGAACACGGGGGTACCCCCCCCCCCCCCCCTTATACACCACATGAGGGGGGGGGGGATGTAAGTTTTACGATTATAATCTATGGGCTCAAATAGAAGCTGTTGACGAGGGGATTTGAAATATGAATGTTTTTTGAACTCGGGGGTACCCTCCTACCCCTCACTGGGTGGATAGGTTGGGGGGTCTAGATTTTACGATTATAATCTATTGGCTCAAATAGAAGCTGTTGACGAGGGGATTTTAAAAATTAATATTTTTTGAACCCTGGGCTCATTAATAATTAGGTATTACTTAATAATAATTTAAACTACTTTATATTAATTAATGATAATTCAGAATCTACCTTTTAGTGATCTACACCAAAGGGTGATCTGCACGAAGAAGATAATAAACCGTTGTGTCAAGAATTCGCAGAGTTTTCTTCCCCTTGGTATTCAGATGAGTACGCACATGGTTTCATACCGCGGATCTCTCACAAATTGCAAGGTAGAAAGCTACCGTGAAGCCCGAGTGAAGAAGTGCTCTTTGACTAATTCCTTGTTGCCGCCACTTTCTAACTACCTTCGCCTTCTTTCACATCACCACAATCGTCAATCCCCGCTGCTAAATGTGCGAGCATTTCAACTGGAAATTCTCTCCAGAGAGGAATTGTCAGGTACCTCAACACTTCATTGAAAGCTACTTCAGAAAACTCCTCCCGTTGAGTAGACAGGCCAATTGAAATCCAGAGCGTCTATCTTGACGTTGAGGAACCATCATACGATTCCCTAAACAACACAATGCAATCTGTACAACAAAAACAATTTTATAAAACCTCCAAAATCTGTCTGAAATGAACTGTGTGCATAAACGAAGAAAAAGACTTTTCGAATTTTTTGTCGTCATTTATGAATTAGGTAATTTTATGTTATCAAATTTGTGATAGGTACCTACTACGATCATCAGGATTTCAATATGGTAATGGTCTATAGCCGAACTACTTAAATGCGGTTTCTTGCAAAATGATGTGCAAACTACAAATTGAATCATTTATAAAAATCTGGTAACTCTGGCTCCTAATGGCTACCACGCTGACACAAGCCTCCAAGTGGCCCCTTGCATTAGATATACAGACTCAGGCCATAAATGGACCACACATCTCACTCTGCCATTGTTGAATGTAGACGTCCATAAATGGAGTAGTTGGCAGCATGTATGGCATTACGAATGTAGTGTACCT
Organism: Stenodema calcarata; assembly: GCA_963920205.1. Lineage (NCBI taxonomy): Eukaryota > Metazoa > Arthropoda > Insecta > Hemiptera > Miridae > Stenodema > Stenodema calcarata. Next base: position 25,125,146 of record OY986059.1, on the reverse strand, counting down.
AAATCCTGTTCCAAAGTGAGATAGCAGTTCGTAGTCCTTCAAGTTGGCGCGCAGAGGCTTCAATTGGTCATATCGATCTCGTACATGAGACATAAATCAAACCAACAAAACCTCAAAATTCGACAAGTCGTTCGTGAGATACTTGTGTAGTTTACGTTCGCTCTTGAGTTATGAATGCACCTACCCATATGTAATGCTCTTTCAAAACCATCTCTAGACTAGTAAAATAAGGAAAGGGCCTCGAAGTACCTGGGGAAAGCTGGAAATCGTTCTAACGCCCTTAAACATTATCAAGAGACAAATTGAAGAGCATTAAAATTTGCGTCGAATAAACGCCACCCCACGTTATAAACAACCAATTTATAGGGTAGACAATTTTTCCCATATTGGCTAAAATTCTACGAGTTCTTAAGATACTTGTGGCGTTAACGTTCACTCTTGAGTCCGTCCACTTATAATAAGTGGACGGACTCAAGAGTGAACGTTAACGTTAAATAATTTACCTTCGACGACTTTCTGTCGTCTGTAGCATCGAAACGGCAAGTTCAAAGTACACCTGAATATCAAAATTTGACCAATTCTTAAAACTGTAATTTCGGAAAGTACTACGTCTTGCTTCCTGTATTTAGTACCTAGTATATTTTCAGTAAACATTTTCATTTAACATTTGTATCTTGTAGTATATTTTCAGAAAAAATTAGTGAGTAGGTATAAGCTTCATGTCAACCTTCCACCAGTTACGCCAGCTTTCCTGACATGATTGGTCACAAGCTACAATTTCGATGAACAATCGAGAATTGAATTGTTGATTTGTATTTTATTATTCCTATTTTTATTGAATTTTGTAGACCGCCCTGTAATTCCCATCTTAACATGATTAGGGCAGGGGGGGGGGGGGGGTGTCGATTGACGCAGAATTTAATGCTCTTTAATTTGTCTCATGGTAAGGTTTTCGTTAGGATTGTTTAGGAGTTATAAGTGAAAATGTCAACGTTTTCGGGGCACCAAAAGTTAAGCTCAACCCCTGGAGGGGTACAATCTCAGATGAATCGTTTTCATGACTATTTAAGGTTTTAGAACGATTTCCAGCTTTCTCCAAGTAACTTCGCGGTATCCCTTCTGTTAGGTATAATTTAACTACACTACGCCTCTAACAATGAAAGATGTAACGTGTAAAAGGAGCTGGTCCGTGAGATTGATTCATCTTCTCAGGGTAGTGTACAAGCTGGAATGCGGTTGGGAAAATTTTAATATCATCGGTAACCTTTTCGGTAATCTTCACACAACGTAACATAATATTACTTATTGTCTGGTGTATTTCACTGGAGATTAATGAATCGCTTGTGTGTGTTCCAGTTACATATTCGATGATTTTCCATCGCGGAGTTCCAAACTTCAGCTACGCACAAGCGGGAGCAGGTAAGTGGAAGTGGACTTCATAAGCTGAGAAGATTGTAACAGTCAGAATACTCAAATATGATTTCGAATGTGAATTAAATTCAGCGAATTAAAAGATGATCACACGAAGGAAAGTAATTCGCAGGTACACAGCTTCACAGTTACATTTAGGCGACATTTTGACCCAAGGAAAAACCTTTGGTGCCATTTCGTCATTCACAAAACCCTCCCGTCGTTGGGTCAGACAGAGCGGGGTTGGCATTCCAAACAATCATGAACCCAATAAAAAAGATATGTATGTTTTCCGTGTATACCAAGGAAGCGGAAGCGATGTCTCAGTTAGATAACGTTTATCGGTCTACCTTACTCACTTACAGCTATCTTTACGAAATAACCCATAATTTTGAAATAAGTTGAGAACTACGTACTTATTACAATATAACTATGTAAGTACTTTTATTATGACACCTAGGTTTTTTGGATGCACGATAAAACTGTTCTAAAAACTTGTAAAGAAAATTCATTAAGAAAAACCACGTTGACATAAAATGAGCGAGGAGTTCCCCAGATGTGTGATCTTGTAGTTGTACATCAAATTTTGTTTTTATTCGCCAAGGGTTGAAATGTGGGTTATGGTGTGATTTAATCACACCATAACAATGACATTCATTATCAAGTAAGGTAACCTGAAAAAGGATTCCATGACTTCATAGCTTAAATCCTTCATTTGCAACAGTTGCTCAATCTACCTTCTTAAATGTTGAAGTATTCTCGATATAATATAACCGTTTCAATGTTACGTACTGATGTACCTACCACACCTTGAAGATCATTGGACTTAGATCATAGTCGGTTACTTGTTCGTTATACTTTAGTTCAACGCGAAAATGGGTATTTAGTAACTCAATACACAGTCAACATAGTTGTACCTGTGATCTAGAGGCAATAGCTTCCCACTTTGGAGTCCAACTCCACATTGTACACTATTCAACTACAGCCCTGATGATGGAGAAATAAATTCTTCGAAACGTTGGCTCATTAAACATCTCTCATTTGACCGACCCTCGACATCTCCCCATCATTAATCTAAATGGTTACCTTTGATCGGTCAAATAGACGTCTAAATTCATCTAAATATGTAGACATTTCTACAGTTGTGGGTGAATATGCGACGTCTATGCGGCGTCTATTGACGTCTATCCATGTGTAACAGCGTCAACCGACGGGTGATGGACGTCTATTGAGTCAATAGACGTCCATCACCCGTCGGTTGACGCTGTTACACATGAATAGACGCCGCATAGACGTCGCATATTCATCCACAACTGTAGAAATGTCTACATATTTAGATGAATAGTATTGACTTCTACAGAGCGTTTAGAATGCGTCTATCGACGTCTAGACGGCGTCTATCAATTTAGAATCTGGCAGTCATAGTAATTGCCAGAATGGCGGCCACGACAGGTGTAAGTGACAACCTCCACTGCGTAACAGCCACTACCAGGCCTATGTAATCCTCCCGTCCGCCATCCTCCCGCATCCCTGATCACAAATTCTGTTTACGAAGCAACTGGTATGTTTTCCTGTGTTCAGCTCGTATTTTTCGTATCACTATTTCGGTTTACTTTGCTTTACTCGCGAATTTTCAAAGAAAAGGATGTTGCTATTGCAATGGGCTCAACAAGTTGCATGTCAACTACTCCTTGTGTTACCCATTCTATCCTGCGACGCATATCATAGTCCCAATTATCTACTTCATTCAAGTTACTTGTGCAATGCTAAGGACAATTTATTTTTGAAGAATAGATAAATATTTCACGACTCTGTCGTTTTTATTATTCCTATACGACGGATCCAAAAATCGACTATTGCTTTTCCAAGTAGGTAGGTACCTATACCTAACAGTGCCAATTGAAAAGAAAAAAAAAAGAAAAGTGTTCCAAACCCCTACATTTCAGAAGTTGGATTGTAAAAGTTTAGTGAAAAGATGAAAGAAGAGAATGATGAATGAACAGACAATTATTTTCAACAAGACTCTTCAAAAACTGGATAGTGTTTACACGGAAATCACAAGTGAGAGAAAACCACTGGTGTCCTGCTGTGGTCAGCGAGTACTCGAGGGCTAGTGAATAATGTAAATGCAAATTATTATAGATAAAATAATACTGAATATTATTTATCAATGGATAAATTAATTGAAATTGTGGGTGGGATAAGACGGCGGGGAAGAATGGTGGTGGGGGAAGGGGGGGGATATAAATGTGTGATTGTCTGTCGATCATGAGGTGACTTACAGGCTGGAGCTGCGATAAGAGCAAGGAAAGAGAGCGAAGAAAACGAAGGCAGGTAGGCATATGAAGGAGAGGAGAGTGGGGCAGCGAGCAGAGATAAGAGCGAAGAAAACAAGCCAGTTTGTTTTCGTCTCTATTATCGCTGTTAAATTTAAAAACTCTGCAAATTCTTGACACAACGGTTTATTATCTTCCTTGTGCAGATCACCCTTCTGTCTATACCAGACTGTGTTGCAAATCGGCACCATACCATATTCTCACCGTACTCATACCATTTCTTTCCTATCATACCGTACTGTAATATACTAAATCATACATACAATAATATACCATACCATACTCATACCATGTCGTACCAAAATTCGTTTTGAACCCCTTCCCCTTGACCTAGGGTTATGGAAAGTTTCGAGGACCATTGTGGGGTTGGTCGAAACCCATAAAAAAAATTTCGTAATTTTAACTCAACGCTAACTGGGCAAAGTGCCGCGGACGGCGGACGGACGGATTTTTTTTTATTCGATTTTCTGAATCTACGTATCTTGAAACGTAAACCAACAAATTTTGAGGGGGGGTTAAAATTTTTTTTTTTTGGGCGATTCCAATGGTTCATTATCGAAGATAATAAACCAAAATGAAGTACGAGGTACGCGGTGAGGGTGTGGGAGGGGGCGCAGAGACATAAAAGGTCTCGTCGTATGACGCACTAGTTGGCCTCCTGCCAGCCGTATTACGTCATACGCTCGTGCGTCATAGGCTCTGACGTACTTGTTGGCCTCCTGCCAGCCGTCTTACGTCATACACTCGTGCGTCATAGGCTCTGGCGCACTAGTTGGTCCCCTGCCAGCCGTCTTACGTCATACGCTCGTGCGTCATAGGCTCTGACGCACTAGTTAGCCAACTGCCAGCCAACTTACGTCATACGCTCGTGCGTCAAAGGCTCTGACGCACTAGTTGGCCTCCTGCCAGCCGTCTTACGTCATACGCTCGTGCGTCATAGGCTCTGACGCACTTGTTGGCCTCCTGCCAGCCGTCTTACGTCATACGCTCGTGCGTCATAGGCTCTGACGTACTTGTTGGCCTCCTGCCAGCCGTCTTACGTCATACGCTCGTGCGTCATAGGCTCTGACGTACTAGTTGGCCTCCTGCCAGCCGTCTTACGTCATACGCTCGTGCGTCATAGGCTCTGACGTAATGGCCCGCCGGTCGCTTGTGTTCTGACGTGATCTGAGGGAAAGGGTGAATCAAGGGAACAAATTTTTCCCGTTTCAGTTTATGTGCCAAAGCAAAGACATGAAAATGTCAAAAAAATATGTAAATAGGTACCTAAGCCCAACTGTAATGTCAATTTTCTGACAACGAGTTTTCGACTATAGTTTTCATACCTTTTTACTTAAGTACTTATTGCAATTTGAGACTGATAATGAGCTGTTTGCAAATAAAAAGTCTGATAACTACTTTATTACATCTTATTAATCTATTTTCAAGTTCCGATTCACAGTTGAATGTATTTTATTTAGATGTCGTAAAATTCGAAAACGATGGAATGACGAAACCTGTCGACTACTGACTCAAGTGATACTGTCGACTTCTAACAAATTAATTTCCATAATTGTGACAGGCAATTAAATGGCCTGTGCTGGATTTTACGTTGTATTTTTGTAAATATTTTGGAAATAAAGAAGAAAAGAAAGAAGAAAGAACACATGTAGGTCGACTACTAGTGCAAAACCATGTCGACTACTGAAGAAAATGTTGGTCACTGGTATCGACTACTACCTAGAGCATTGGGATGTTTTACAAAACTTGTTTTTCCCTTTTCAAACCATGTTGAATAATATTTCCCGCTGCCAGGTCTTTTAGGGAAGGATCTTGGGTACACAATGAACAGGTTTGCAATGAGAAAAAAACCGAGTGAATATTGAAATGTCATCCATTTCTGACCTATATTTAAAATTTCAAGTATCTAGCTCATCATCAAAATTTAATTTGTTTAAACAAATAGGTATTATTTAACAATTTTACAGACAAGAAACCGAGTGAATATTGCATTGTGATCCAGTTCTGACCTATTTTTAAAATTTCAAGTCAATAGCTCAGCATCAAAATTTAATTTGTATTATTACAAAAAGGCATTATTTAAACAATTTTACAGATGAGAAACCGAGTGAATATTGCAATGTGGTCTATCCCCGACTGACGGTTAAAATTTCTAGACTGTAGTTTACCTGGAAGATGAAAAAAGGCAGTTTTATTCAGGGCGGCTACCCGGGACCCAACTAACGGCCGTTTTCGACGCGAAGTTTAGTGTTTTTCCTAAACCTTTGCGCGCTCACTGTGAACGAACGGCTGGTCGCACAAAAATCCAATTGGTCTTAAAAGATTCGTCAGGTTTTAAAAGATTTTTCAGGTCATTCAAAAGTGAACTAAAAATTACACCGTTTCATGAGAATTTTAAGAGATATGACATTGTCGAAATTTCAAAGTTCGTTTTGAACCCCTTCCCCTTGGGTTATGAAAAGTTTCGAGGATCATTGTGGGGCTGGTCCAAACCCAGAAACCAAATTTCGTAATTTTAACTCAACGCTAACTGGGCAAAGTGCCACGGACGGCGGACGGCGTACGGGGGACGGCGTACGGCGTACGGGTGACGGACGGATTTTTTTTTATTCGATTTTCTGAATCTACGTATCTTGAAACGTAAACCAACAAATTTTGAGGGGGGGTTAAAAAATTTTTTTCTTAGGGCGATTCCAATGGTTCATTATCGAAGATAATAAACCAAAATTGGGGTTAAAATGCAATTCGACCATCTCTTCAGTAATTGGTGCTGTACTGTATCTAGCAAGTAGTCGAATGTCGTAATATCCATCCGAAAATTTTTAGTTTCTGTTTCTATTAGGTACCTATTCAATTGTCTATACCTACCTCAGAATTAGGAAGCAATTCTTCCCCAACAGTACAGGCTTTGCCTAAAGTTGGGCAACATATTCATATATTTTTTTCTTGATGTATCAACTATGTGTATTATTTATGAATAAAACTAATAATTAAAAAAAAATTCATAAAACCTGTTGTAATAATCATCCTTCGTCTATAGAAGGATTTAAACCGCACTGACTTTCGCTCTCTTTCCTTGCTCTTATCGCAGCTTCGGTCTGTAAGCACATTACATTAATTAAAATTGTAAGTGGGCGAGAAAGAGGAAATCGAGGGGAAGAGAAAATTTTGAGGGGGAGAGAAAGAAAACGCGGGCAGATGTAGGAGGTTGATGAGGGGGAGGTGGGAGTTGCCTCCTTACGCTCCTTATGCTCACTCTCTCTCCCTCTCTCACCCCTTCTGGTCCAAACTCTAAATCTATAACTTCTTCCGCCCAACCCTACCTTTCATAGAGACAGGATGCACTCATCCCTAGATCTAATCACTACAAGTAATTCTGACCGAATTCATAATAATTATGAATTCTTAATTATTATGGACAGTTTCCGTCATCTGGCATTTCAGCCTACGATACAGTCTTCTGCTGCCTCCCGCTGCACTGTCGCAATAAAATTCACAAATTCATTAACTTCAGGAATGTTAAAAAATTTGACACCACGGCAATACAACGGGAATTCGATAATTTTGACACCTCAGGGGCATATTTCAGTACGCGAGGAACTCAACAGCATATTGATGATTCATTGACTGCGCACTATACAAATTTAGCAACGCATGATAATCTTATTAGATATGCAATTAAAGAAATCTGTTCGAACGCAATGGGGCCTGATAACATTTCTTGTCTCTTAAATAAAATACTTGCTGAAAAAATTGAAGAACTGCTTGTTTATATTTTCAACTGCTCAATAGAGAAACATCTGTACCCAACCCAATGGAAAAAAGCCTTCGTCCTGCTTATTAATAAGAAAACCCCAGCTCTTGATTTTGCTGATCTAAAGCCGATTACTCTTATTAGTGTATTATCGAAAATCTTCGACAAAGTAATGTTTGAACAGTTCTCCTCCTTTGTTCAAGAAAATGATATCTTGGACAAATACCAATCTGGCTATCGTAAAAATTACAGCATGCAGACTGCTCTGATTCAGGTGACAGATGACATAAGAAAAAATATGGACGAGAGTAAATTAACTATCTTTGCTAGTCTTGATCTCAGCCACGTTTTCAATAGTATAGACCGTAGTCTACTCCTTGCTATCTTACCATCCGTTGGATGTCAGGAATCAGTAATTACATGGTTTTAGTCTTAGCTAACCAGCCGCAGCCAACGTATCTGTAGAGGCGAGAAGTAGAAGAAGTAGAACAAGAATAAGTTGTAAATGATAATGTGATAAGAACTCAGAAGAAAAAGATTGATTTTGGATATTTGAATAAAGTGAATAAAAGTATACGGTGTATTATTCATTAAAAAGCGAATATTCCAGTATCAAAACTAACTCTGGAAGAATGTCTTCATGGACTGAACTCGAAAGAACCACTTCCTCAGGGAACCACTTTTTCGGCTCTGTTATTTGCCCTGTATAGCATCTCAAATGTATTAGTTTTATGTAGCAGAAGTGTATACGCTGGTGATCTGAACATCTATCTAGCATGCAAGCGCCATGACCTGAATGATGCAGTCCGTACCTATTAAGGCACAATTCATCCATATTTCACGTACGGTGCATCGGTCACTTGCGACCTCAACTACACGTGCCGTCTAAAAATGCAAAGAACATTAAATAGCTCAATTAGGTAAATTTTGAATCTTAAGCCTGATGATCGTATCTATGACAAATTTAAAAACCTGCAAATTCTGAAAATAGACGATTTCCAGCATTACTCCATTCTGAATACCATGTTTAAAATAATTTCAACTGGGCAGCCTACCTATCTATCTGAAAAGTGTATGCAGTTTTCACAAGCTCACACCCTTGATACTCGAAATAAACTGGTTAGCTATTATAGGCTGCCGCTGTCTCGCACCTCTGCCTATCATGAATCATTTATAATTCAAAGTATTTCCCGATACAATGGACTGACAATTGAAATTAGGCAATTAAAGAGCTACGACTCATTCAAAAAGAATGTAAAAAACACCTCCTATCCCGAAATTGACCACGTACCAAATATCATTAGAATATAATAAAATATAATATTATTACCTGAATGTATAGACACAATAATAAACTGTGGCATGTGCAGAAGTGACGTTTTATTTTAAAGAAGCTTTATGACATAAATACATTGTATTATTTTATGTATTTACTTTCAACTTTTTTGTTTGTAAAAAAAAAGAAGAAAAATCTACTTATGTTTGCAATAATAAGAAATTTGAGGCCTGTACCCATTCCTTACAGAAATTGTACTTCTGGTTAGGTGTAAGAGTGGACACTTGTGACCAAACCTCGCCAGATGGATGAATAAATTCGTTAATCAATCAATCACCCCCTCTCCCCCGCCTTCGACGGTACATAAAATTTAAATTGTGGGTGAATGCGGAGGCGGGTGAGGAAGAGGCAAGCGGGCAGATGTGGGTGGTTGATGAGAGGGAGGTGGGAGTTACCTCTTAACCCTTACGCTCCCCCCCCCCCTTCACCACCTCACCCGTACGTAAAATTTAAATTGTGGGTGAATGTGGAGCGGGTGAGGAAGAGGAAAGCGAGCAGATAAATCATCTTTTTGTAAAAAATTTACTCCGACGGCCACCTGAACTCTCCTACCTTATTATGATACTCATTTTCAACTGCTAGACAATGTTGTGAACCCTCGCCCTCAAAACTTCGTTCACTGGCTGAGCTGATTCGAACAGCACTTGGTTTTCAAATTTCGAGTTAATTAATAATGTAATTTATAAAAATTATTAATAACCAACAATTTACTAATAATGCACACTACGTGATAATAATTATTAATAAAAAAATGATAATTCATAATAATAATTAATCTATCATTCAGTGATCTAGACAGAGGGGTGATCTGTACCTACAAAGAAGATAGCCGTTGTATCAAGAATTTGCAGAGTTTTTTACTCCACTGTTCCGTTTCTTGCGTGAAGAATTCTTCACGCTTAAGCATGCTTAAGCATTTACCTAGCATTTTACTGTTGCGTTTCTGGTCAAAATTGAATGAATTGCAGAATATACCTAACGTGTGCAAACCGCCAGTAACTACGTTATCGTACTGTCAGTTGCTACCTTTCGGATTAATGCAAGGTATTTTTTCTTGACGATTGAACACTCAATAGAGTTTATTCACCATGTAGAAATCTAACGGCTGCAGTGAAATGGGGACAAAATGAATCTGTGTTCATTCTCAGGTACGGCTTAAACGACTTTGACTGCACTTGAAGTTCTTTGTCGCCGTTATAAACAAACTTGGTTCGCACATGAAGGGACCGTCCAATTTATCCGTAAAGCCGAGTAACGACCGGATAATCTCCAAAAACAATCTTTTTTCCGAACTAACCCCGCGGGATTCATCACCGCGAGCCATTATCATTCATCAGAACTCATCAGGTCCACAAAGCCTCATTACCTATCAGCACCAAGTGCACCAAATCGTCGGGAATCAGTCGGGGGAATGTACCTAATCCACAAGGACAACCCGTTCAAACGTTGTTTTGCGAACTTTAGGTGAACGGAAACGCTAAACGACTCGGCGGTTCTTTTGTTTTGGATCGAAATCGTCAAATAATGACTGATACAGTTGAGTATTTTTTTTGCATTGTTTTTGAACTACCCTAGTGTTAGTTAGTAGGCAGCGATGTGTATTTTTGAAAAGATAACGTTGGAGCTTGTGACTCTCAATGAAGTTTACATCAATAAGTTAATTTGATACCAAGTACCGTGTCTGTTGAATGGGAAAAATCTATTTTGAGTTAAGGATAAGCGAGCTTAGGGAAAAAATGTTCCATGTCGAGTGATACTAGTAATGTTTAATACTTTTGATGGGTGAAGTATCGTTTATGTAGGTTTGAATGCTTCGAGAAAAGGGATCCAATAGTTATGCTGTACAGAAAACATAGAGGCACATATAAAAATAAGATTTTGATGAAGAACAGGTGGGGGAGTTGTTATTGAGCTGCAATGTTTGCCGAGTTGAAACTGATTGATTACCGAAAATTATGATTAGGTTATACCGATTCCAATACGTAACTCGAGTTACCAACTTTGGAATGGAGCCGAAAAGATTGATGTCTTTTCGCTTCTGAACGCTCCTTATCTATTGACTGAGTTACGATGTCCTATCTGACATTTTGCAGAGCGTCGGTTCAACTTGATGGGTTTAACGTCGTCGAATATTGATGATTACTTGAACAAGTTCCCCTTACACCCACATAGACGCGAGGGCGATGATAACTGCGTGAGTTCTTTTGGTAGGTAGGAGACCACTAAGGTATTTTATCTACCTCATGGCCAGTAAATTACATCTAATCTGTACGGTAAAATAAAAGTGGAAACTCAAATGTCCCTCCATGGAACCTCGCACTGGCAAGTGCCCCTGCTAGTGCATAATAATAGTGTGTAATGAGACAATTCCAGTGGTTGATGCAGACTTACAAACAAACAGATCATACTAATGAACGATTTGCCACAGATTGACTGAATCACTTCTAATGGCACCGCATGACTCAAACTTTCATCTTTTTTTTGTCCCGTGTCGTAATGACACGAAAAAAATATTATACCTTTTGTCGCAGTCTATTTCCTTTCTGGGCGTAATAGTGCTTGACCGCATCTGTGCACTCATTCATGAACACAAAATTGGCACAGTACACCATTCAAGGGCGTCGAGTTGAAAGAATCATTTACTCGTTGCAATAGTAATTACGAACTTTTGACAAACAATTGATTCTTGTTAAGTGAGTACTTTGTATTAATTTTGTTGGTTTCATGATGAATGTAAGGTAGGTTGGTAACATTTTCTTTTTTAGCGAATTTTCGAAGAAAATGTAGCTATTGTTCTCGGTCCAAAATTTTTTTAACTCGAATTTTCGAAAAATGTTCATACCAAAATTCGTTTCAGACCATCCTGAATCCACTGCCAAAAGACACCAAACATTATATGTACATGTATATTATATGTATTAATGTACTGTCAAGTAACACCTCATTTTTAAGGTTTTTACACGCTGAATAAGATGGGGAAGTCAGAATGGCAATATCTTATTCCGCTCTCAAACTGGAGCACGTTGAAGATGAAGAAACGTGGTTGTTACTTGAGATGTTCAGAATATCATGTTCTTCATGGACATCATGTCCTTTAATGAAGACCATTTACATAAAACCAATTATTCCTTGGAAAATTCGCTCTTATAGTCATGCTGCATGACTGGTTTTAACATTGGTTTCTCATTATTAGTCAATAACACAAATGATATTAAATATCAAATCATATACAACATGACGTGATTCTGGGTTATGTTACGAATAGAAGTACTTATGTATTACAATCTTGAAGCTAATTAGTTTTAGTCTCTCGTGTATCCATTAGGTACAAAATGTTAAGATATCAAGTTCGGTGATTCACTAGATTCGCCTCATCCTCGAGCGATAATATGCAAATCCTACTACTCGCCCAAGGCTTTCTTTCTGTGCCGCCAGTTACATCTGGGAACGGGTCTATACGACTACCCTGCCAACCACTTCCCTGAGGAAATCGCGGGAATCCGTCAGTCGACCTATTCAAAGCGATGTAGTTGATAATATAACGACTCTCATTATTTTAAGAAAGAAAACGCTCTCTTCCCACGAAGGCATTAGGATTATTCGCATACAATATGCGGTTCGTGAAATGAATGGTGAATGTACGTGAATTCGGTAAGAATTCTCGGGTAACTATCGCTACAGTTCAAGAAAGCAATTAAAATGAGTTCCCAGAAGTATCCACTGCCCCTAACAATTGGAGTTTTGAAGGCATTGGTTTTCAACATCAGGGAGAAAAATAAAACTTGTAATTCTGATTTCTTAAACTGTAATTCAGATCTTCAGTAATACTAAGAATTTGTGAAAATGAACTAGAAAATGTTTATTTAAACTATTGCCGGGGCAAACGTAGATATGACGGATATGACATCAACCATCTATCAGGTCATTATCCAAATAACCGCGATTTTTCAGGACTGTTATTAATTTTCATATCCTCTGAACCATGTGGTTTAGCGAAAATCCATAATATGTTATGTTGAGGGGACTTCACACCAGTGGAGGGGGGATATAGAAGGAGGGCGGGGAGGGGGTAGAGAAGAAAGGTATTGAGGAGGGAGGTGAAGGGTATGCATAATATGTGTAATAATACTAACACATAATATGTGTTTTGGGATATTCAAATTATATTTACACATAATATTATTAAGTGTAAATATAATTTTAATATCCCAAAACCTGAATTTTTCCGAGTTTTTTCACATTTTGAGAAATTCTACCATTTTTTGACCGTCTGTATCTTGGTCGTTATTTGGCCAAAAAATACTTTTGACCAATGTATTTTAAAGTAAATTTGATGCTCTTTCACTTAAGATCCCCCCTATAATAGCTCAGGGCCCTCGTGTTCGAAAACTCAGCAAATCCTTTAAGCAAATTCAACGTTCCATTTATAGTACGTGAACGGATTAACAACTCACGAACATAGCAACCATACAAGTAAGTTTTTGACTTGTAGATTAGGATTGGCTGTGTTTTCATCAACAGGTTTATACACCAGTGGCAAATGTTTGTTATTGCTACATTATGCTGTGTTGGGTATTGTCAACTTATCTACAAGATAAGCGGAAAAAAACCTTTATCAATAAGTAGATAGGTACCTAATTGTTTAAAGATATTTTTTTTTTTTTCACAAAACGTCATCTTGTAATAGATAAGTTGACAAAACCCAACACAGCATAATGTAGCAACAACAAATATTTGTCACTGGTGAATAAACCTATTGAGGAAAACACAGCCAATAATGTCAATAATTATTATTGACATGCGCTCAATTTTTGAGGGAACCCAAACCCTTGAAAGCCCATTGCACATCAATAGAGCTTAACCAATGGAAAGCTTATTTTGTTATACGTAGGTGTACAATGCCGCATAGCCACTGACCACATAATTTTCCTCAGTTGTTAATGATAGAAACTGATATAAACCCTCCTATAAGTAGTAGGTACATGTTATTACTTTCAGTAGTTTTCAGTAATGAATGTACGACTTAATGTACAGTTTTAATGCACAATTTAATAATTTAATATATTTCCATTATCGACAAATTTTGTCGGAAATTAGTGTCTTTCATTTTGTATATGAGTTTTTTGTTAATTTAAAATTATCGGTTTGATTTGTTTATCCAATAAGATTTATTTAATTGTATTCTTTATTGTATACGAAGGCATTTTGATTGTTGATTTATACACATGGCCATAATGTGACGATTCTGTGTGCATGGCTGTATGTACTCCTAACAAAGCCAAATAAAATTTGATTTAAAAAAAAATATATAGGTATATATATATAGGTACAGTTTAAATTTTTTGTCTACATTTGTTCTGCTGACCAGACATTAGACAGTAGATCTACTATATCTCTACTATAAATTTTCAAGTCAAAGTCAATCATTCAATTAGAATGAAAAACTCCATTATCCGTACCATCTGTATGTCAAGCTTTGTTAAAGGTACGTGTTTGCCAGACATTTCTATCGTGAGAAATGGCTTCATCCTTCTCTTGACGACCACTTTTCATAAAGCGAAATGATTGTAATGTAGCGAATTTTACGACATTTTGCGACAATATTTCACTGATTGACGGACTCTGAAAGAATTCGTCTAGAAATTGAACTTGTCTGATTAGCATACGCGAGTCTCGAGCGGATTAACTACGCTCAACTTCTAACGTCAAAACAGGAGGAAGGGACCGGGGCTGATTAGCACTCAGCCGGTCCGACGCTCGCATTCATCCTCTACTCAAACAATTCGCCTTTTAAACCCTAACAAACTCCAATTTGTCTTACGACAATTAGGCCGCTCGTACAAAGGGGCAAAAGCCATGAATGGAGCTCTGCCAGGAAGGCATGAAACTCAGGGTCAGCTTTGTTTTGTGGCGAATGATTTCCGAAGTATTCGTTTGGCTTGCACGGGGACTTATTGCCTTTCCTTGTTAGGAACCATTGACGACTGACTGGTGCTTAAATTTGTCATTCATTACCAAGAAATCAAATGTTTCGGTTCCCTCAATTCGAAGACTTGACCAGTATTTAATTTCGATGAATACATTGAATGTGTTAAGAATACAGGGTGGGTCACGGGAATAGGGCCAAAAGTAGGCGGGGTTTTCTCCGAACAGGAAAGGCGTAGGGAGGTCGGGGAGAGCTCATTCGAACCGTCAGGTCATGCCATTTAGTTACCACTATGGAGCAGTGGGGTGTTGTTCACCGCGTGTTTGCATACGACGAATTTGTGAGGAGCAATGAACCAGTCGTGGCGGCGCAGCGTGCATTCAGACAACGCTTCAACATTGAACGTCATGGTGCTATTCCTAATCGGAAAACCGTTATGAGGTGGGTCAATGCTTTTAGAACAACTGGAAACATTATGAAAAAAAAAACCACCGGGCCCCACTCGTACTGCTACAACTCCAGAGAATGTGGAGAGGGTGAGAGCAGCTGTTCTTCAGAGTCCACGACGTTCGGTGCGCAAACAAGCTCAGGCCCTACGGCTCAGGCCCTTGTCAATCATTTGGATATTTGGTTTCAACAAGATAGGGCACCACCTCACACTGCCACTGTTACAATGAACGTCTTACGCGAAATGTTTCCTGGCCGCCTCGTATCACGTTTTGGGGATGTGCTGTGGCCTCCAAGGTCACCTGACTTGACAGTGTGTGACTTTTTCCTCTGGGGGTACCTCAAGTCACGAGTTTATGAGTCAAAACCACGAACTTTGGACGAACTTAAGAATGCAATAAGAGAAAACATCGCATCAATTGATGAACCATTGTTGCAGCGCGTTCACGATAACTTCATGGATCGACTTGCTTCATGCTATGAACAAGATGGACACCATATGCGCGATGTAATTTTTAAAACTTGAAATTGCAGATATTTCTCAACAAAAAAATGTAAATAAAATTATTTTACTCCTAAAATATCCATATTTATGCCTTTTTGTTATTGGCCCTATTCCCGTGACCCACCCTGTATACAAACGGGATATCTCACATGAAAGTTTTGAGGTGTGGGTCTTATCAGAAGGTTTGAAGACCAGGCAATCGGGAGCCAAGTAAAGTAGACGAAACCAGTATTAACACCTTTCTTAGTCTTTATTAGTACAAATACCGCACGAGAACATATACAAAACACTCGAAAATCTCGAACTAACTTTAATTTAACAATTTGTATAAAACGCGAAAGTGTGGAGATCAAAGGTATGTTCCAGCGCTTCACAGTTCCGGAACTTTTCCGGAAATTTCCGGCGCAGTAGCCGCGCGCAGGAAGAACTGCGTTCCAGCGCGTTGAGTCCCAGAACTCGATCATTTGGGACCACGTTCCAGCGCGGCGAGTTCCGAGAATGTTTCCGGCCAGTTCCGGGACTGTTCGGAAAGAATCGAAGGCAGGGCCCGGGAAAAGAACTTGAAAGGTAACCGGTCATCGACGTGATAACCTACCTAAATACTCATTCCTCATCGCTCACTCCAAGTGAAAACGTGAACGACTTTTACATTTTTCTAGCGCCTAACAGTGTCGGGTAGGCATAATTAAGTCGTCATTTGACCAAATGTAAATTATAAGATTACGCTTTCAAAATTTAGGCGTTTGTGCTCTTTTAAAGAGGCAGACTGAGGAATGGCTACTGCGCAACACGAAAACTCCTACACAAGATCGGGAAGGCTGACTCTCCTCTATGTCAATTTTGCCTCCAAACCGACGAAACACCACAGCACCTCATCTTGGAATGCGAAATGTACGCATCAATCAGAGAGCAACTCCTACAGAGACTGCCAACGATGACCACCAATCCGTTCAACCTTGACTCCCTCCTGGCAGAGGACAACTCAGAAATTTACTGCGTCCTATACGATTACCTACTACAAACTGAAATTACGCTATGACCTATATAAAAGTGATCAAATAATGATATTATTTGTAAAATACTGACATTATTGACGATATCTTCCATTGTAAAATACTTAACAGTGTATAAACATGTACTATCAGGCTGTATGTTGATTCGAAGCCAATAAATTAAAAAAAAAAAAAAAAAAAAAAAGAGGAAAAGGACAATATAAATATGAGTCAATACAACTCAGAATGCAATTTGCAACTAGGTAAGTATGCTCTTGGGAACAAAAAACAGGCGGAGCTAGGAAAGTCGAAAAATATAAAGGTGAAAGCAATACGTACAGAGTAGGAGGTAAGTTGACCAACTGGGACTAGGACATTTACTATCATGTTAAATGCATTCACGTCTTCAAGTACTTTCGCATTTTTATTTCTTTCCATCTTGTTTTGAAGCGCGTGAGGCAAAAATGAAATAAAAAATAACTTATATTCTGATTGCTTTTTCCTGGTCAATTCAAATTACTCGTAAGTACTATATACCTAGTGATTTATATTGAATAACTCGATTTATGATAACTATAAGATACCTAACTGTTATATTAGGTATAGTTAATCAATGAGAATTATTCTGAATGACTTAGGATTTAGGCATTCAACATTTCACGATCCCATTCTAGCCTTGTCCATCATAATTTGAAGTTGGTGCCAATTTATGTGATTCCAATGAAATACAGAATACTGCGTGAATCGCCTTTCTATGACCCTCCAGGAAATATTACTAGGTATACAATTAGTCAAGGTAACGTAAAAGTAACTCAGATTGAAGAAGAAGGAGGTTACATTTGAGGGCGGGTACCTACATTTGGTCGTTCCAGCGGATCAGTCCGAGAACCGAAAATTTCCGGGACTCTTTCCCACCATTTCAGTTCTTTCTCGGAACCAGTTCCAGAACTCAGTTCCGGGACTCAAAGCGCTGGAACATACCTCAAATCAACCGAACCAACTGAGTAAAAACTGAAACCTTATCTATTATCAAAAGGGAAGAAGAATTTGAACGTGGAACAGAGAAAAAACTGAAACCAAAAGCTAATTCCCAAAACATCCGCTAAGAGCGCTGTTTTTGTCGCATCCTCCACATACTCCCACCTTGATTTGAAAGCAAATCAATAACAAGTCACCAGTTAAGCCCTACACTTAGAGATTGATCAAACTTGAAATACGATGCAATTGAAAATACATTCTAACAAATTGAAACAATACTATACTAATTACAATTCAGTTCAACTCAGCAAAATTAAACATACAGAACCAAAATAGGGCATCATCTGCCAAACTGGCCACTTAATTTCACTGATACCTCACTGGCAACTTAACTGCACGGCCACATTTGGTGTAGATTCCACGAATCTTCCTCTGTTGTAACGCAGTGTCTTGCAGTTCAGATCCAGATTCCTCTGCAGCTGGATCCTCCACAGTCTTGTCAGGGTCTGGTGCAGACTCTTCTCCTCCCTGGTCAAGTTCACATCCAAGCTCTAGCGGAAAAATGCGTTGAATAGGACGGCATAGTCTTCCTTCAGCTGTCCTGAGGTACACCACACGAATGTGACCATCCTTGCCCCGAACCGTCTCTTCTACCACAGCAAGCGGCCAGCTCAAACGTCGGGATGAATCGCTTCCAATGAGGACCAGTTCCCCAACAACAGGCTCTCTTGATGTTCCCCTCTTGTCAGAGATCAATCGCAGCTGGCCCAGATACTCTGCCCGAAATCGCTGGCGCAACTCTTCCTGGATAGCTTGCCTATGCTTGAGACGACGACTCAGACTTGCAGTATCTATCTGATCACAATCAGGGACTCCTATCTCTCTCAACTCCTGAAGAAACATCTGTGGTGAGATGGGTGTTGGGTCTTGAGGATTCTCAGAAACATAGGTGATAGGTCTGGAGTTTATCAGTGCTTCGCAGTCACAAATAACTGTGTATAACTCGTCGTGCTTTAGAGAAGCCCGTCCAAGATTCTTCCGGAGAAGAGATTTCAAAACTCCAATCATCCTTTCCCAAAATCCACCCCACCAGGCTGCAGTAGGGGGGTTAAAACGCCATTCAATTTGGTGACTGTGACTGTACTTAAGAATCTCATTCCAATCAACGTGATCAAGGGCATTTTTCATTCCCCGGAAATTGGTACCATTGTCACTGTACATGACTGAAGGGCGACCACGTCTTGCAACAAATCTCCTGAATGCTAACATGAACGACTCAGTGGTGAGCGCATTCACAATGTCTAAATGGACAGCTCTGTATATGGCGCAAGTAAATAAACAAATCCAAACTTTGGTGCCATCAGCAAGATACAGAGGGCCTGCATAATCTGTTCCAGTCACCTCAAATACCTTTGCATCCCGCACTCTGT
The DNA here is from genome assembly GCA_963920205.1 of Stenodema calcarata. NCBI lineage: Eukaryota > Metazoa > Arthropoda > Insecta > Hemiptera > Miridae > Stenodema > Stenodema calcarata. The sequence continues at coordinate 25,106,032 of OY986059.1, read as the reverse complement.
CCTGTGGCAGTGGTGGAGATTCTGCAGTCAAATTTTCAGCAGCATAACGTTTGCATATGAGACATTTTGATATCACCTTGCGTACAGTGCGTCTCCCTTTAATGAGCCAAAACCGTTCTCTAAGCACGTTTAGCAAATGTTGACCAACTATATGGCCATTTTGGCAGTGAATGTGCATTATCAGACGCTCAACAATGGGGTGGTCTGAAGGCAAAATCATAGGTGCACGAAAATCTTCGGTGTCTTTTCTGGCCCAAATCTTTGTCCTCAAACGTAGAAGTCCATCTTCAGATTCCTGTGGTTTCAATTTCTGGATATGTACCTTGCTGCTTCCTTGAAATGCTTCTTGTTGGACCAGCCGTATGATCCATTTCTCTGCAATGTTCAGCTCGTTCAAGTTTAGCCTTCCTCTTGATCTGACAACTCCCCTTTGGGCATTCTTTCTGAAGCGAACAATCCATCCAACCACCCTCAATATTTTCCAGTAATGGCTAATTCTTTCACTCAGTAGCTGTTCACTGAGAGAAAAGTCCAGAGAGATAACAGTGATGCGTTTCATTTGTTCCTGCATGACCTCCTCTTCATTGACATTGGCTGTAACTGATGGCCATTCATTTATAGGTAGCCGCAACCATTGTGGTCCCTCCCACCATTTTGACTGAACTAAAGCTTTTGGGGAGCAGCCTCTACTAGGGAGATCAGCTGGGTTCTCTGAACCAGGTACGTGGTTCCAACAGGCAGGATCTGACAGTCTTCTTATTTCTTCCACACGATTCCTGACAAAGACTCCCCAAGGTTCATCTTTTTTTATCCAAGTGAGGGCGGTCATAGAGTCACTCCAGTAATATTTTGCGCTGACCATGGGCAACACATCCTCAAGGTGGTGACACAAACGAGCTCCCACCGTAGCAGCCAGGAGTTCAAGACGGGGAATAGTAATGCGATCCATAGGAGCAATTCTCGCTTTCGCAGCAACTAGTCTGACAATCACATTTCCCTTGCTCTCAACTCGAAGAAATATTGCGGCTGCATATGCTGTTTGACTTGCATCACAGAATATGTGAAGTGTAGAAGTTGATCTGTCCTCTTCATAGTTGCTCAACCACCGACAAAATTCTATTTCCTCCAGGCAGTTGATCTCTTTTAACCAATTGATGAAGATGTCAGAAGATACACTATCAACAGGTGTGTCCCATTCACCACCAGCTTTCCATGCTTCCTGTACAAGCCTTTTTGGTGTAATAGACACTGGTGCAGTGATGCCAATAGGATCAAATAGTCGTTGTGTGGAGGACATCAGTGTTCTTTTGGTGACTTTAACAGATCTCAGATCTTCATAATTTGGCACCTTTATCCGGAGCACATCTTTCTTCTCATCCCATAGAATGCCAAGTACTGCAGTTTTAGAGCTTTCAGTGTGGCTAGGGTTTGAGAACGTCCAGCCACGTAGGTCAAAACAGGCAATCTTAAAAATTTCACTTGCCTGATTGACAAAAGTGTCGATATCTTCTTGTTTATTGAGGCTGCTCACAAAATTATCAACATAAAGGCACTCCTGTAGCAGTTGGATGATTGGTTCAGAATAAGGTAACTTTCCCTCTCTTATTTTCTGTAGACAGAGATTCAGATGGTGATCAAGTACTGAACCAAGCAAGAATGGGCTGCAGCACACACCAAAGACTACTCGTGCATGTCGAAAAATACGTGTCTGCCCATCTTCTCTCATCCAAATGAATCGTAAGAAGTTTCTGTCGTCAGGGTTTACTGAAATCTGAAGAAAAGCCTTCCTTATATCTGCAATGATCCCAATCCTATGTCTTCTAAAACGGACTAACATCCTTGGAATCAGTTCTATCAGGTTTGGTCCAATTTCCAAGCATTGGTTAAGTGAAGGATGGCCCCTCTCTCTGGCTGACGCATCAAACACAGGTCGAATGGGCGTTGTACTTCCAGGTTTATATACAGGGCGATGAGGCAAGTAATGCCCTTCATCCCACTCCTCCCTGGGAACCTCCTCAATTATCCCTGCCTGCAGCCAATCTTCAAAAATTTTTGCGTAGTTGAGTTCATTGCCTGTTGCTTTAAGTCTGCGGACTGTTGACTCAAACCTCCTCATGGCCAGGTTGAAATTCCGTGGTAGTGGAGGATGGTCTTCCAACCAGGGCAGCTTTATCTGGTAACGGCCATTATCTAATACCCTTACAGTCTCCCTGAAATGTTCCCTGGCTGTCAGGGTTCTTTGCTCCTTGGACTTGACTTGGGACGAGTCCTCAATCCCAATTGCTTCCAGTCTCCACAGGTCCTGCACAGAGAAATCTTTTGAAAACAGACTGATGTGAGACCAGAAGTTATCAACCGCCTTGGGAATCTTACCCATCAGAGTCCACCCTAGGTGGGTATGGATGGCCACAAGTCCATTTTCCATCTCAATTTTCCGTCCTGACAAAAGGTTCCCAATGACGTCAGCCCCAATCAACACATCAATGGGACCTCCCTGTAGATCTGCCAGCTTTATTCCTTGTTGCTTCAGCTCCTCCAACAATTCACCAACCGGAACTGAAGGAACTGCCTGACAGATGCAATCGGAATCCAACACATCAAAATTACAAGCATATTTACCATCTAACCCTTCAATTCGTAATTTATAACATTTGTGTTTCTTGGTTCCTGAAACACTACCTCCAAACAGAGCATGTTTTAACTCCATTTCTCCAATTGGAACACCCTTCATCTTGCTAGCCAACTCTTTTGTTATGTAGGAGCGCTGGGAACCTGAGTCAAACAGAACTCGTGCAGTTAGACCTGGAAAACCTCTTATACGCACCCTCAGAGTCTGCATCAAGACAGAAACAGTGCCTGTGTTAGACGGAGTCTTAAATAAATAGGAGTTAGACAGAGTGTGTTCCACTGGTTCCTTAGAGGGGCTACCCTTGGCAGGTTGTTGTTTCCGATCCTTGCAAAGTAGGGGAACGTGTCGCCCTGAACAAATTATACATCGCACAGAAGCTCGGCAAGTGCGCTGGCAGTGTCCCCGCTTGAGGCAGAAAAAACAAAGACCCTTTCTCTTCATGACGTCACGGAGCTCATCTAGAGGCCTTTCTCGAGCTGCAAAACAATCAGCTGATTCATGGGATGAACCATCACAAAAGGCACAGGCTGCAGTTGCCTTTTGTTGCTTAACATTGACCAGCCCAGCAGCTGTTGGCACTCTGGATTTAGAAGCAATTTTATCCCTTACGTCACTCTTGTTAGTAGAGAAAGAGTTCTTCTTCGTAGAGGATTTAGTCTCACAATCTGAAAATGCATGACGAGCCAATTTCATCCGCTCCTCACTCTCTGCCTCCTGTCTTAGAAAACTCAGAAGGCGTTGCATCTTATCATTCTCCAAATGGATTGCTTCCTCCCTCTCCGCCACAGGAGCCACCGCCAATGTTATGCTGCGTTCCCATTCTTTCAGTATTGGTTCTGGGAGGGCAGACTCGATAAGGGGGGTCAAGAGATGGGTGTATTTGTCTCTAGCAACGCCTAAAGTTTCAAGAGCTCTCAGTTGAGTTTCAAGTTGGTCATAGAGGGAACGTACTGACTGAAAACCCTCTCCTCTGGCCTGTAATAGGACCAAACTCAACAATTCTCGTACATAAAGCTCAATGAGGAGTTCTTCTCTGCCAAAACGAGATTGGAGTTGCTTTACTGCCTTATTATAGTTTCCAGCCGAAGGCGGAAAACTTTGTACTAGTTCACGGGCGGGAGATCCCTCCGCTGTATACATGATTAAATACTGGAACTTTTCCCCATCATCGAACTCGTCACTCTCGTGAATACGCTTGAAAACAGCCCAGAAAGCTATCCAGTTCCTCAAATTGCCATCAAACTCGATCGGGACCAGTTGAGGTAATTTCAGCCTAGTTCTAGATAGTTGATGGGAGTCACCAGACCTAGCGGAGGATTGAACTGAATTAACATCAACGTTATTCTTCCTTATGACTGCATCATACCTTGAAACTGTTACAGTGTGAAGGTCTCTGTAGTGTTCAGCTTCTTCGAACTCCTTGCTCATTTCTTCATCATCAGTTTCAATTTGAAGATAAGTTTCAGCCACCGAGTCCTCTATCTTGAATAATCTCGATGACTTTTCTTGAAGCAATGCGTATTCTTCATTCAATTGTTCAGTAGCTTCTCCTTTTTCAAGAGTGTCCTGTATTTTAGTTACGGCTAAGGTGAATTGACGTCTTACTTGAGCTCTTGTAGCTTTCAACTTCTTCAACAAACTGGTTTGTTCCTTGGACATGTTTGCCGGCTTCAATCAATTAAGTTCCCCACAAGGGATGCCACTATGTTAAGAATATACAAACGGGATATCTCACATGAAAGTTTTGAGGTGTGGGTCTTATCAGAAGGTTTGAAGACCAGGCAATCGGGAGCCAAGTAAAGTAGACGAAACCAGTATTAACACCTTTCTTAGTCTTTATTAGTACAAATACCGCACGAGAACATATACAAAACACTCGAAAATCTCGAACTAACTTTAATTTAACAATTTGTATAAAACGCGAAAGTGTGGAGATCAAATCAACCGAACCAACTGAGTAAAAACTGAAACCTTATCTATTATCAAAAGGGAAGAAGAATTTGAACGTGGAACAGAGAAAAAACTGAAACCAAAAGCTAATTCCCAAAACATCCGCTAAGAGCGCTGTTTTTGTCGCATCCTCCACAGAATGGTTTCATGCCAATCATAGTCCTCAGTACGGCGTACTGTCCTCCAGATTAAGCACAGCAGCTTTTGAGGTAGACAGTTCATTCTCAATGGTGATACAGATGACCAACCACAAAGTATGAAATTCCTCAAAAATTCATAACGACCCACATTCTGCCAATGCTAATACTGTTGTGGAATACGAGCAGTATTCTGCTGAAATGGTCCGCCGGGCGTCCTTGGTATTTTAGGTAAGGTTGAGAATGCCGTAGGAGTCTGGCCCCCGCATCGGAATTAATTTAAAGTAGAGAAAAACATGGAGAAAACAATAATTTATAGATGCTCTCAGGTTGACTCCGTTGTCTTGATATCTGTTTTAAAACCCGGCGATGTATACACGATCTTTCCATGTTGTTTCATTTTTGTTTTATACCCATAACAAGCAGGTTTATAATGGAAATGCCAGTGGGAATTGTGGGTGTTTCGTCCTGGGCAGCCATCTGGTGATACCATTGATAAGTTGGCGTGAAAAAGGTCTGCTTTATTCGAAGTCTAATGTTTCAGAACACGACACCAAGGATAATCTTATTCCGCTGCAACGGTTATTTTGATTTTAAGTGCCTAGCTATTAATTTTCGAATTAAAAAATGGGCAATGACAATACGAGCCCCAACAAGCTGTAACTTGTCGATTTAAAGGGGTGCGATCTGATTGCACAAACATAGTTCTCCTTGGTATCAGCTCAAGAAATTGAAAGTTGCAAGATTTATCTTTCTACTGCATTTCAGATGACAACACCAGTACGTCATGGGTTGCGGACGGTTCAACCTTAACCATAGACGGTACTTCTGTAGATATGAGTGCCAGTGCGATTGGCTCTTCGGTGGATGTAGCTATTGATGAAGGTAGGGTAGATTTAGTGGTTATCTGTCAAGCCATTTGGTGGGTTCGTCAGTCCAACAACTGTGCTGTGCTTCTTGTGACGTCAACTCACAGTTTGTTACTTGCAAGTTCTGTTCTGCACCTGTTCCCTATCGACGGGCGTGTGGCCGTTAGCGGTTTCCTCTTCACGCCAGGAGTATTCTTTGGTTTCAGTTGAAAGCGTCGTTGTCTGGACACCGAAAACCAATGGTGCATCACTTCCACCTACATTGGAAGTGTTGGCCCTCCTCAGTCCTTCTATAACTAATGACTATAACGAAGGTAGGGCGATTACCTATGTAGACACAGGAAAATCAGCATTGGCAAAATTCAGCACATTTTAAATAAAGCATTGGACATTTTCATCACCAAACTCGTTTATATGAAGGGCGCTAACTAAATGAGAGGATATGGAACTATATCGTCTTTCTGTTTTAGAGAACAGCACAAGTACGTTGTCGATTGAATACAGCCCAACCGTCACCACAGAAACCGCTCCAGTTAAGAATATCAGCGAAAATTACGATTCAATTATAGCATACGGTGAAGAAGGTATGACTGATTTATGGATTGTCGTACTTTTGGTGTCCTCGCGTTTCGCCATCTGCACAGTAGAATATCCTGTGCTTAATCTTCATTACAGTGCAATATACAACCCACCAGAGTACGACGGTATTTTCTTATGTTGAAGATGACAGTAGGATGTAGGCGGCCAGCTCTTATTGGGGGAGTGCAAACCTATGGTGTCCCGAAGCTGATTCTGGTGTAACCCTAGTTGGATGAGGTTATACAAATTGTCATTTAGAGTGTGATCATCTCCACAGTGGTTAATGAAGAAACAGCTCATGAGCTCCTGAAACGTCTATTACTCCTACTTATTTGGTCATTCACAGCTAACTGTAAATGTTGGGGTTGATGAAAATTGTGAACATTTAGCTACAAAGCTAACTTCCTATTCAGGTGTGTTTTAACAACTGACCTGATGTGGACCTCCCCAGATTGGATCCAAACCACCATCTCATCAATAAACCACTTGCTGAATGTTGTGCCAACATAGCCTTTCGAAGTTTTGATGTCATGGTGTGCGCTTTTAATGAGACATTTCTGTCCACGGTTTCAGATGACGTTCTTAATTCATCATTGATTGCGTTCAGCTCTACAGGGACCAGTAACTCTACTGATGAAGGTAGTGAGATTGAAATAAATGTCAAAATAGACTGACAATCGCACTTAATAAAATATTATCAACTTTTAAACTCCACAACACTGTCATGTTTCTTATCTATTTGTGGAGGAGTGAGGTTCATAAAGAAGATACAGAAGGTGGTGATAGTGTACATTTAGCAACGTCAGATTCGAATGAAACATCATAATTTACTTCTTAGGAAGTTCTTGTTCTTTATAGCTCAACGTCAACTTGTGCAATTTATGGGACAACAAAAACAAAGTCACTCAGTGGATCTAATAACAAATCGTAGATGTCACTTGCTTGGAAGACCCATGGTCTCCACCACTGCGTTTCAACTAGTCGTGATACCCTTCAAGTATTTTAATGGCTACAACTAGGTGGTTCCATTTTTTTCTCTACAGATTACAATGTTAGCTCTTCATGGTCTGTGGGCACCTCGTTCAAAACCATTAACGCTTCCTCTGATAACTTCTTCGGTGTTTCCAGCAACTGAATGTAGAGGTTGTCTAAGTTAACGTGACTCTCGAGACGACAATCGAAATTGAATATACCAAAATGTTAGTGGATAATTTGTTAACTCCTGCTCTGAGAACCGTTCACTATTTGAAGTCCAAGTCCGTCACTTTGTACAATCAGGATTTAAACCAGATTGGCACACCAAAGTCACGAATTTCACGTTTCTGTAGAGGATGAAAAAGGAATCAGTGAAATATTTCTATCTTGTGTTTCAGTGGGCAACCTCAGTACGTTATGGAGTTCAGGCATCTCATCTACGAGTAAAGCCGAACATGAGGTTGAAGGTGGGATAACAAAGGCTGTTAAACTGCACTTCCTACTCAATTGGATATTATCCTCCGAAACTCCGAAAACAGTTATGCAACTTGTGAAAGTCAATGGTTATTTGCAGTAGAATGCACCTTGTGTATAGATTAGCCTACGAAAATCGGCATTAGACCTTAGACACTCTCTTGTTTCAGATAAAGATATCAGTTCAGTGTGGATTGTGGATAGCTCTTATGTAAACATAGAAGTCGAAGGTACGGTGATTCTAATATATATATAATATTCCCCAAAGATAGACGATCTTGACGCACAGATTTCTTCACATGCTTTTGGCGCTAAGCTTCGACTCTGACCAAAGGATTGGCATTGAGGCATTCACGTTGTAGAGTCGTGAGTGAATGAAAAACCGTATGTATTATTTTCTCTATTTCAGATAAAGACTCAAGTGACAACAGCTCTGTCACAAAAGTTATAAGAGGTATGGTGAATTCATGGACACCTGTGTCGAAATATCTAAACCACTACGTCTCTCTCCACTGGAGGTTTAGGTCATTCAAAGTGTGTTGCTAGAGAACATCAGCTCACCATTTCACTTGCTGGTAGAATTTCCTTCGTGCACTTGTCAATTTAAGTAAGGCACTCTTCGAGATTGTAATCGTTATGCAACTATCTGTTTCAATTTGACTCTGAACGCGAGCTTTCATTAAACAAGATCTGCACAATGTCATGTTCTGAAGCCTATACCTAGTTCCAAATCAATAATTTCTTTGGTACTGCTCCGAGTCCTTCCGACACCATCTATTGATATTTTGTAACCACGTTTCATTTAGATTTTCGTTGATTCTTCCTTTCGATGTTTTTCCCCCACAAAAATTATTTAGGGTTTCTATGAATTGCTGTTGAAAAACTCTGCAAATTCTTGACACAACGGTTCATTATCTTCTTTGTACAGATCACCCTTCTGTTTAGATCATTAGGTCTAAATGTCTAGATCCTAAATGTTAGATTAATTATTATTATGAATTATCACTAATTATTAATAATTTTATCAAGTACCTAGTGAAAATTATTATAATTTATTGTTAGGTATTAATAATTTGTATTTATTAATTATTATAATTAATTATGATTAATTAATACGATATAATTCTGGGGTTTTTAATACTACGTCGGTAATAATTTTTCTATAAAAGAAGTACCTACCAACAAACATTCGAAATTACATACCTTCATTTCCGTAGCACGAAACGCACCTCAGAACAACAAACTCGACATCACTTAAGCCATATGATGTTCCAAAGAGCTTGTTAGTATGAAAATGGACCTGTATTTCAACAGTTTGATTCATGATCGTGTTGTGAGGCACAATCTTTGAGCCGTCATTGTGAACGAACGGCTGGTCGTACAAAGCTGCGGATGGTCTTAAAAAATGCTACGGAACAAACTCTATCTAAATATGAAATAAAAAACATACCGTTCTATATGAATTTTTCGAGATATGAGATTTTCAAATTTTCAAAATTCGTTTTGAACCCCTTCCCCTTGACCTAGGGTTATGAAAATTTTCGAGGACCATTGTGGGGTTGGTCGAAACCCATAAAAAAAATTTCGTAATTTTAACTCAACGCTAACTGGGCAAAGTGGCGCGGACGGCGTACGGCGGACGGACGGATTTTTTTTTATTCGATTATCTGAATCTACGTATCTTGAAACGTAAACCAACAAATTTTGAGGGGGGGTTAACAAAATTTTTTCTTTGGGCGATTCCAATGGTTCATTATCGAAGATAATAAACCAAAATGTATTTAATTTGTCAATACCCAACCTTGGTAATGAACTTTATCCGTCCTAAACGCAATAAAGCTTAGACCAAACTGATAACCTTCGTGGTGAAGAAAAGCTGTGGTAAACGTAATACAAGGAGGAATGTGAATGTAGAAATGTGAAGGTAGAAAAGCCCTCCAGTGACATAACCTGGATTAATTGGTTTTAAAGCTTTTGGTCCTACCTGACATTACAGATGTAATCGAAAGAGAGTGTACCTTCGAAGGCGTCGTAAAACAACAAAAGAACGCCATAAAACGTCGAGTGCCAACCCTCGAATCGATATACAATATTTGAAAATGTGATACCCGGTGTTGAACTGTGCCTATGGAAGAAATTTGACTAAAATTCCTCATAAGCGCCTCGTATAACTTTGATCCTATCCGACAATCGTTTGACGATAACTGAGGTAGTAAAGATATCGTTCGATGACGCTAATTCGTACAAACTCTTCTGGTAATCCTTTAATCTGAGAATGTGAACTACGGATCGCGACGATCTCGTATGATGAAAGGAAACAATTTAGTTCGCTGCCATTATTGCAGTGAAATTTCCGTTTGTGGACTTTTCCCGATAGTGGACAGATTCTGTAATCCCGGGAGAGCACTCGTATAAACCGAATAGTGGACGTGGGCAGTCGAAACCGGCCCCAACAAGCATTTATCACCCCCCCAATAATAGACAGGCCTCCTCTTTTTCTCGGAAAATGGTTCTTTGCTATTAGGCCCGGAGAAAGTTCTTTCTGGTTTAATCTTTCTGGTAAATTAATCGATAGGTTAATATTGGAAACAAACCAAAATGACTTTTTGGTTGAATTGCGCTTTTAACTACCTACTTATCTACAATTCACCCAGTAGATTTCCGTCAGTTTTTCCCAGCAATATACAAATTAATGTAATTTACATCAAAAGAAGTTTTCAGGTCAGTATAAATATTTTTCATTGATCCCTCTCGATAGAGGACGACTTTATAGGTCCCCACGCTCACCACCATTAGTAAGTTCCAATGTACCTAATTCGATACTATGGGGATGGAGGTAGGAATTGAAAATTTTTGGTTTCAAAAAACGTACTTTATAGGTCCCCACGCTCACCACTATTAGTAAGTTCCAATGTAATTCGATACTATGGGGATGGAGGTAGGGATTGAAAATTTTTGATTTCAAAAAATGGACTTAGCGTCCGACTCAAATTCCAGGTTGTGGTGCCACTAGTATTGCCTCTAACTGGGCGAACTGGGTTCTAAACTATCACTATTTTTCGAGGGGCTTGAAGAGGAGTGTGCGTGACGTGATGAACAATTGGATAAATAATATTTTCTTTCTACTGCTAAACTAAGAATTCTCCCATCTTTTGAAATGACAAAAGATAAATGAAGATTCCATACGAAGAAAAAAAACTCATTTGTCCTTGCACATCATTTTCCTGATGTCTGATTATGATGGATGTGTGTAATTTTAAAATAGTTTGACACATGAATGAAAAAACGTCACAAAGACGGGACATTAGCCAACGCCAGCCCGGTTAGGCGATGACCCGCGTGGCTGTGTCGCACGACGTTTACAACGGCTACCCACCCATGGAATAATCAAACGCTTCGTTGTACACGAAGTCGTCGACAAAACTAAATTGGGAAAAGGAAGAGGATTGTGTTACGTGGAAGAACATTGAAAACGAGGAAGAAGAATTCGTAGGGGTCATTATAAGTTAGTTCAGAAACATGCCTAATACTGCTTTGTTGGTCATCTTGGTACACACCAAGAGTAGTCACATTTGTAAAGTGGACATTCTCAATTTTGTCACATCACCAACTCACTTGAGTACGAGGCGCTGCTCATTACAAGATACCATTGTGATGAAAACGAAGTATCACATTAAACGGAATTCTTCTTAATTAACGATGGTAGAATACGAATGAAATAGTACATTACTCATAGACGCATGATGAGTGTACCTGACAACAGGGATAAACATATGACGCTGATAATAATTTCAGTCGAATCATACCACATTCTTCCCCCCTTTCTAAAAATGCATCTCGTAGTCCTCGAAGCGTCGAGGCATGGAACGCTCCCTAGTTGAGCGGCGAAGCTGTTGGTGAGAATCATTGGCGGGCGCTGTGGAAGCCGGCAGTTCAGAATGTTCAACTGGTTGGAAGGTTGTTGGATCAGGAACAGGGAGTGTTGGATCAGGAACAGATAGTGTTGGATCGGATTCCTGAGAAAGTACAGATGCATCAGGGTTCATCGAGCCTCCCCCAGAAGGAGCTAGATGCTTCAGCGAAACCGTTACCTCCCGTCCATCCTCCTTCTGAACCTTGGCGTACTGCGGGTTGACGTCCACAAGCAGCACCTCCTCCACTAGTGGGTCATACTTGCTCGTGCGAACGTGGTTTCTCATAAGCACCCTGGACGAGGGTACCATCCAAGTGGGTAGCGACCAACCATGAGTCGATCTCCTATTGTGCTTGAACATTCTTTCATGTGGCGTTTCATTCGTCGACGTGCACAGCAAAGATCTGATGGAATGGAGTGTGTCCGGGAGCACAGACTCCCAGTCTGACGTATCCAAGTTTCTTTGCTTCAATGCTAGTTGTATGGTCCTCCAAATCGTTCCGTTCTCCCTTTCGATTTGACCATTTCCTGTCGGATTGTACGGCGAAGACACGGATGTCGCTACACCCCTGGCATGCAGAAAATTCCGAAATTCGCGGGAAGCAAAGGAAGCTCCTCGGTCTGTGTGTATGAAGGAAGGGGTACCGAACACGGAGAATAGGTCAACGAGGCAGTCGATCACGGTAGAAGAATTCATGTTTGGGCAAGGGTACGCGAAAGGGAATCTGGAAAATTCATCAATGAGAGTCAGGAGGTACTTGTTCCTAGTTCTGGATGGAAGAGGCCCTTTAAAATCCATACTGATCCTCTCAAAGGGGTGCGTTGCCTTGATCAAGGTGGGGTGAGCTATACGATGAAACTTGGGTTTGATGGCGTTACAGGGCGGGCAACTTGCGGTCATCCTTCGAATTTCCTCAATAGAAAATGGTAGGTTATGAGTTCGCACCCAGTGAGCCATCCGGGTCACGCCGGGGTGACATAAATCGCAGTGTAAAGAATACAGCTTGTTAGGTTGAAGAGCGCCACATACCCTTGAAAAGGCATCGGCCACTTGATTTTGATTCCCGGGTCTGTAGACAATGTCGTAGTTGTAGCATGACATTTCTAGGCGCCATCGCTGAATTTTTTCGTTTTTGATTTTGTTTTGGTGTTTCTTGGCGAACATGAAAGATACGGAGCGCTGATCTGTTACAATAGTAAAGTAGCGTCCTAGTAAAAAGTGTCTCCATTTTTTCAAGGAACTAACTACGGCATAGGCCTCTTTCTCTACCGCCGAATGACGTCGCTCACTATCATTCAGTTTTTGAGAGAAAAAGGCTACAGGCCTGCCTGATTGAGAAAGCACAGCCGAAATCGAGAAATCTGATGCATCGGTCTCAACGGTGAATGGTTCCTTGTCGTCGATAGTATTAACCACTGCCTTAGATATTTCATTCTTTAGGCGTTCAAAATCAGACAGAGCTTCGGAAGACAGAGGAAATGATTTCGAATCCAGAAGGTTTCGAATTTTATCCGAGTATTTTTGTACCCACTTCGAAAGCCGTGTAAGGTCGATCCTTCTCTCGAAGTGGCACCTGGTGATAAGCGGATCTGAGATCGATTGTGCTGAAGAACGCGTTTCTGGACACCCGAGCAACAGTTTGTTCGATGTCGGGAAGCGGGTAAGCATCCAGAAGTGTGAATCTGTTGATCGTTTGCGAATAATCAATCACCATACGCTTCTTACGCATTTCATTCTTAACAACAAACGCTTGGGCCCGCCAAGGGGATCGACTCTCCTCAATGATCTCGTCTGCAAGCAATTTTTCAATCTCCTTCTTCATGAAGTCATAGTCATCCACGGAATGCTTTCGAGATTTCGTAATTATTGGTTTTACGTCCCTGGATAGACATTCGAAAAGCGGAGGGGGTTCGATTCTCGCAGGAGCCAAATAACAAATTGTTAGTGGAGATTTCAGTCCGCCGAATGAAAATTTAAGTTCCGAGTGTAGTTTCAATAAGTCATGACCGATAATAACGTCGCAACATGAGTTAGGGAGAACATTAAGCTTAGCATTCGGGTAGCAATGATCCAGAAGTTCTATGTCAGCTAAACAGTAACTCGAAATGATTGAATTAAGGGTCGTATTAGCCATAGAAACAGATCCATTAGTAGGGTACGTCCTAAATTTAGAGGTTCTAACGAATTGTTGTGCTATGAAGGTCTCAGAACTCCCTGTATCTATTAGAGCGCGAGTAGGTACATTGTTTACCTTTATGACGACAGTGGCTTTCTCAAGTACAGATGAGGAAGCAGCAATCAGGGCTGCCGATTTCGTGGGCGCCGATGGCGTAGTTCGTGACGAGGATTTGCAAACAGAAGCCCAGTGACCCGTTTTCGAACATTTGTCGCACTTGGAGTCTAGCGCTGGACACTGCGCGCGAGGATGTTTAGCGCGACCACAAAAGTAACATTTCTTATGGATTCGAATCGCCGCTAAGCTAGGAGATTCGGGGAAAAGTTCGTTCTCTGTCTCCCGAGGGGCAGAGTTAACAACGTTAAGACTCGCCTCTGGAAACGAATACGATGCCGATTGATTCTTAGCGGTCTCTAAAGCGCGAGCTTTTTCAACCGCTTCGTCAAGGCTCAGCGAATTGAATTCAAGCAGTCTGAGCCGAATTTGTTGAGAATTCATACCTCGAATGAAGGCATCTCGGATGTAAGTTTTCCTATGGGTTTCTGCATCCACTGCCGAGAATTCACAATTCTTGCTGAGCAGCTGCAGAGCCTGATGGTACTGGTCGATCGATTCTTCAGCATTTTGTTTGCGAGAGGCGAGCTGGTGTCTAGCGTATACCTCATTAACAGGCTTGACAAAAATAGACTTCAATACTGCTACCGCATCAGTGAACGTAGTTTTATCCGCAATGAACTGGTAAACAGTTGGCGAGAGACGATTAATAAGAAGCCTTAGCTTACCAGCCTCGTCGATATCCCGAAAGGTTGCTGTGAAATCCTCGAACGTCCTCCACCAGTATTTCCATTCCGAGGTGGCTTCGGAAGAGTGTGGGTCGGCGTTGAACTTTTCCGGTTTCAAGAATTTATCCATCGTACTCAAATTAGAAGAATAAAATGTGATGAAAACGAAGTATCACATTAAACGGAATTCTTCTTAATTAACGATGGTAGAATACGAATGAAATAGTACATTACTCATAGACGCATGATGAGTGTACCTGACAACAGGGATAAACATATGACGCTGATAATAATTTCAGTCGAATCATACCACAACCATATCTATATGCAGTACACAGTTTTTATGGAACAATTTTTTATTGATTAACAAAACGCTTTTTGACAAATTTTCAACATACACATATTTTCTATTTACATTTATTTCATTATTGCAGAGTCGGCAAGTTTTCTTAATTTATATTTATGAAAATGTACATTTCAAGATTGTTTTGGATAACGTTGTGTCTGCGGTATGATAGGATATTGTTGCAGACAGAAAAATAACAGAGTTTATTGGAGCAAATTTTAAATGGCTCCAAATGGCCCGAGCCGTAAGCTCTGTCAGTTCACAGACATCCTCTCCATTGAAAACCTTATACTTTTTCTTCAAGACATCCAGACCAGTATTTTGTTTCCGTACCTATTCCCACTTCTCTTTTAATTGATATGTGTAAACGTTAAGGTCGTACCACCGGCTAGGGATCGATTCTACAACTAATTTCCGATAGTAATGTTTAGCTTGGCCTAACAAAATTACCATACAAATCGACCGAAATTAAGTCCATTTTCGAAAAGTAAATTGGACATGATATCAGTGACTGCTTATTCGAGAAGTCTTGTGTTATCATTTGACTCAGCGAGACCAAGATTGCGATCAAGATTGCTGCCTAACTCATTTTACGGTAAAAATGATGATTTTTGCGAAAAATTTTACTTGTCGGCTTTACTGAAAGATCCACGGATTTTGGCACGGAAACAAGGATTTTAGACCATGGGTCCAACTTTTGGGGTTACAGTATGAAATTAACCAGCAAATTCAGATTAGGCTTAAAACGTTTGAAAAAACTTTCATTCCCGACATTTTCGAGACTTTCCTATTCGGGCTCATTTTTATCTGAAAAACGTTTATTTAGCACTAGAGAGATACCTAGGGAATTTAACGCTCCTTCCAACGGTATTATCACATTTGAATGTTGACTGGAAAATGATGGACTTATGGTCATTTTAGTGACTTAAGGTCGAAAACACGAAAATAATCTTGAAAATGAAAAAAGTCGGATTTCAACCGGTATAAATAAAAATTTATAGGACACTTTTCATCAGATATTAGTTGTAGAATCGATCCCTGGCCGGTGGTACGACCTTAACGCTTACCCTGTAGGTATAGCAATTTTTATGGAGTTGAATTTCATACACAATTTTCAAGTTTTATTATTATTATTATTATTATTATTATTTTTTTTTTTACATAATCTCAACTTCTCAAATAAATACCTTTTAGATGGGTCGGTTGTTGCAGAATCACGACATTATCCCCGAATATGCAGTATGCAATTTTAACCAGAGCATCTAATGAAGTCAACTCAAATAACGATATAATTTTAGTACCTACGCCTCAGATGAATATGCAATTGCATAAAAATCAAGTCTCTACTTATTACTTCTGAGAAATTCCGTCCCCATGTTATGATTTCGATGTTCTCGAGTTTCTCAAATTGTTCATTTCAATTTCTTTCAGATTGGAACGGGACGTGCCAAAGTGGGAAGATGCAAAGCCCGATCCACATCACGACGTTCACCGCTGAAGTGAATCCGGAGGCTCAGCCGATCATCTTCGTTAATTACGATTTGGCGAGCCTGGAAGCAGTTGTAACTCCACACACGAGTGAGTGACAATGAAATAACTTTAATCGTAGCAATGAAATGTTTTATCAATGTGCATATTTTGGGTACTTGTTGATTACAGACAATTGGCCCTGTATTACATTATAGTCATGACAGTAAACCCAAATGGCGGTACATCTGACACATTCGAAAGCCCTCGTAACAGTGAACCTCTGCAGGTCATACGATATCGACCTCACTGAACTTGACGCTGGCAACCTTTTAAAACTAATTTAGATGCCACCTTGCACAAAACAAGTCAAGTTATGGGACTATTTCAAACTATTCTGCGGCAAAACATACTTGTACCGCTGAAAAGAAAACTATATTTCTTTCAACGTGTAAACCATTTGAGCCGGACATCAGGAGAAAAACATTAGCCATGTTGAACAAAACTTCCTCCTCTTTCCTACGATATTTCAAGGCGAATAATTATTTTAATGAATGGTGGTAACTGAAATAGTGGAGTTTAGTCCCTTCAGAATCTCTATAATATAGTATCAATGAGACTTTATGCTTACTGTAAAAGCCCACAATGATTGATTCTCGTCAATCCATTTTTAAACATTTCCCGTTATTCTTAAACACCACTCAGATAATATACAGGTCATGAGGTACCAAAAACCTACTTTAGCAGACTGTGTGGTTGATAGTACTAGCGATTTGTAGTTGTTCGCGACTATGTTGTAAGGCCTTGAAGACAGGGCACAACGTTCGAACTGAAAGAGGACGAACTCAACTACCTCACGCGCAGTCTTTTATAAATTAATTTAACCCGCTCCCTTTGAAAAGGTCTCGGCGGGGACACTCGTGGCGGATTTTGGCTCAAATCACGCCAATTATACTATTTCCTGCCTGTCAGTCATTCTTCGTCAACTGACAAAAGGTTGGTGAATCCGTTCTCTTTCCCTCTCCACCCCCTCTCTCCCACTTCCCTTCTCCGGAAACTAGAACATTTCGCGAAATGTTGAAGAGTGTGAAAAGTCGAGGAAATTGCGGATCGTGACGTTGGGCTTTTCGAACGCATTGTGCTGTATGAGTGGTGACGGTGGTGACGTTTTCAAGCAGACTATCGAAGCATGAATCGTTCGTTCTTGGGATGAATCCGAATACCGACGCCTCCTGAACTAGGGCGAATGACTTTTCAATGTAAAATTGCCAGCAGGTGCATTTACATGTACGAGTACTATGTCATTATTAGTAAGTAGTGGAAGGTGGGAGTAAAGGCGTGGGACTCGTTAAAAGTATACATACTCCACCACAGCTCTATGTAGATCAATCGAAAATCTTGCTCATCCGAACATCTCCATCGTGTATCCCGCAGACTCGAAAAGGCAATTCTTTATTCTTGTAAATTATGATTAGGTGACTTTTACCACCGCCTTTCTCACCCTTTCGTGAATTAATTGGAAAACACTCAAATACTACCAAACTCTACTTTTTTGTTGGAGTTGATTTGAAAAAATCCGTGTTGATTTGGTTTTTTAGGTTTTCCTCCTCGAGAGCAGTTAGCCATATATTTTTGGTTCCCTAATGTCCTTTCGGATAAACTTCTTACTTTGTGATCAACTTATTTTTAAAACCTGCTCAGATATTTTGATCAAAACGTAATGAAATATTCTATACAAAGTTCTTAGTTTAGATTGTTTTAAGCATTGTCGAAGGAGCAGGAGACTTGAGAGAAGCCCTGCTTTACGCATTCATATTTTACGCATTGATGTGCCTGTCAGAGAAAGAATCTAACTGACGACGTCAGTCTGACGTCACCGCCCAAGAGAGAGTTCGTAATGGCTTTCAGGCCCCTCGAGTGCACATGATGGACTGCGTATGAGAGTAGAGTTGGGTTGGGAGAGACTCGAATGAAGCTAACCTTCCTAGAATACAACCCTATCTGTCGTGAAACGCGGAAATTGGTTGCCTCGATTGTTTATTAATATAAATTTCATTGGTTCGTGATTGCGCGTGTGGTTTCCTTGACTCCCGAAAAAGAATTAATTTTGTGACAGTTCTGTGTTCGCTATTGTGAGAAAGCTAGTGCTAATAAAAGGTTTCTTGAATTGCAAAAGATTTTCTTCCCAAAATCGTCTGTTTACGATATCGTGGCATCCCTTGTGGGGAAGTGAACTTCGAAAACGACCATGCAAGACTGCTCGGAACATTCCGGAAACCAACTGAAACGGCTTCGTGGTGAGAGAACCCAACTCCGGAGGCATTTTACCTTACTTACAAATGTCATTGACAAGGATTTGAAACAAGGTAAGTTGGATGAATTGCCTCAAAATTTCGCCAAATTGGAAGATAAAGCCACTCGTCTCTTTGCCATTGATAGCCAGGTTAGCACTTTGTTGTTCATTTGCGATGAGGGTGACGAGGAGATCGCCAAAGAGTTTGATTCGACAGAAGAATATCGTGACAAATATATTAGTTTGTTAGCTACAAAAGCTAAATACGAGTCGGTCACTGATAATCATGACATAAATGACGCTAGATCGTTTGTTTCTGAGAGATCAAATAAAAATCGAGATCTAAAGTTACCAAAACTAGTTCCTAAAGAATTTGACGGTCGTTTGAGAGAGTGGATTCCGTTTTGGGCCATTTTTGAAAGGATTCATCTCAGCTCTGATTATGATGATTCTACTAAATTTCAGTATTTGCTCCTCTATACCAAAGAAGGTTCTTCAGCACGGGAACTAGTTGAGAGTTTTCCGCCCATTCCTGAGAATTATTCCAAGGCTATTGATCAACTTAAATCTAGATTTGGCCGGGAAGACCTACTGATTGATCTATACGTTAGAGAATTACTCAACCTCGTTCTAATCCAAGGTAGGGACGACCAAAAGCTCTCACTACGAACGCTATACGATCGGCTGTCAACACAATTGAACGCACTTACCACCCTAGGTTTGACAAGCGACAAATTTACATATTTCCTTACTCCACTTGTAGAATCTGCCCTACCCGATTCGGTTTTGAAAGATTGGAAAAGAGAAAGTAAATTCCCGGGAATAGTTCCAGGTCAGTCCACTTCAGAAAGAGAACCTGCTGACACAGTTGCCACCAAACCAGACAAAATGCAACTTTTGCTGGATTTTCTTCGTCGTGAAGTAGAGGAAGAAGAGGGTAGGCTATTAGCACGGGAGACCTTTTCCGACCACACTAATCAGAGAAATACATCTAGTGTATTTCCAAAACAAAATGGACAAGGTGGGAGTAAGGTTCATCGTCAAAACAAAAATTGGTCAAACAATCAGCAACACTGTACAGCTGCGGATCTTTTCAACAATGTTCAGACACAGAAGACAATCACTTGTATTTTTTGCGATTCAAATTCTTCCCACTCTAGTGACAACTGCCTCAAAATCCGGGATCTTTCCGTACAAGAGCTAAATGAGTTAGTTAGAAAAAAGGGAGCTTGCTTCTGTTGTTTGAGAAAAGGGCATAGCTCAAAGCAGTGCAAGGCGAAAATACAGTGTATTATGTGCAACAGTCGACATTACCCAATATTTTGTCCCTCAAGGAAAAGAACGGGGGCATCTGATGGCCAAGGCTCTGATAGGCAGACTGGTCAACAAGAGCAAAACCTGCTGAACTCCAATAGCTCTCGAGTACTTATGCAGACGCTCATGGTAAAAGTCCGGGGAGATAAGGGGGAGGTTCAGGCGAGGTTGTTATTTGACTCTGGTTCACAGCGTAGTTATATAACTAGAAAGCTAGCTGCTCAGATGTGTTACAGGCCTACTGGCAATGAAACTCTCATCCATCATTTGTTTGGCGGCATTCAGGAACCAAAATCACATTCCCAATATAAGGTAAGGATAGGAAATTTGCATTCTAACTACGCCTGCAACTTTGACGTCCTTGACACTGAAGTGATATGTCGTGGGATTGCTTCTGTCACTATGGGTTCATGGATGGCCGAGCTGAAAGAAAATAATATAAATATTTGTGACAACCAGAATGAGCCAGTGGATATTTTGGTTGGTGCAGACATAGCGGGAAAATTGATGACTGGTCGGAAAAAAGATTTGAGCTGTGGGCTTGTTGCATTTGAAACTTTGGTTGGCTGGACCCTCATGGGTCGTGTCAAAGACAAGGCAACAGATTTTATGGACAATGTTTCCATGCTCAATACCTCACTTCCTATTTCCGACCTATGGAGACTTGACATCATAGGTATTGACGACCCAGTACAGGTCAAGTCAAAATCAGAGATTGCTGTTGCAGCTCAGAAGCATTTTGAAGAGACTGTAAGAATCCTGGAGGATGGCCGCTATGAAGTGCAACTTCCTTGGCTGGAGGGACATGCACCATTACTGACCAACTAAGACGTGGCAAAAAATAGAGTAGACTCTACAATGAATGAAATAAGGACCGGGACAAGTAGATGGCGTCACATTCCAGGAGTATTGAATCCAGCTGATGTACTGAGCGGAGGGTGTTCACCCAAACAGCTGCTGCAAATGAGATGGTGGGAGGGTCCTCAGTGGCTCAAAAACCCTCCTACTGACTGGCCAAACACAAACTCTGTTGAGAATGAAGATGAAATTTCGGCCGAACGTAAGAAAAAAGTGGTTTCAGCTGCCAATATGAACACTCATAATATTTTATCAGAGCTTATGGGAAGGTTTTTAAATTATGCAAAACTGATAAGAACTATTGGTTGGATATACCACTGGAAAAATAAAGAACGAGAGCCAGGAGTGTTGTCACCGTATGAGATTGACCAAGGTGAACTGATGGTTCTAAAATTCATTCAATCGGATTCATTAGAAGGTCCTAATGACAGAAAACTCAAAAGCTTGAGACCAATAGTTGACAACAATGGAATCATACGCATCCGAACAAAAATAATGAACAGAAGAGATGTTGATTTTTTCAAACTGCCAATTGTTCTGCCTTCTGATCACAACATGGTTCTGAGACTCGTTGATCATGTCCATCGTGCCAATCATCATGTCTCGGGACAAACACTGCGGTCTTTACTTCGTGAAAAATATTGGATCCTTCGTGGTAGGAAAGTAGTGCGACAGGTTGTGAACAAGTGTGTCACATGCAGAAGGTATGAGGCAAAGAATCTTGAAACGGAAGTATCAGCTCTATCTGAAGAACGAGTAAGGGACGCAAATGTTTTTGAAATTTCAGGATGTGACTTTGCTGGACCCGTCTGCTGTCGTGAAGGCAAGCATTGGATAGTGATTTTTACCTGCGCAGGGTACAAAGCGGTACATTTTGACGTTGTTAATTCACTATCAACAGACGGATTCATGGTGGCCTTCAGACGATTTGTTGCGCGACGAGGCAGCCCAAAAATTATGTTCTCGGATAATGGAACTAATTTTCGTGGCATGAGCAACGTTCTAGGTACTGTGGACTGGCGTGAGATCGCCAATCAGACGACACTTGACCGAATTGAGTGGAGATTTTCGCCCCCTTCTGCACCCTGGTGGGGTGATTTGTGGGAAAGAATGGTCGGTCTCATGAAGAACATAGTCCGCAAAACACTTGGAAACAGTACACTAACTCAAGAAGAGCTATATACTATCCTAACTGATTGTGAAGCTCTCATCAATTCACGTCCAATCACATATTATTCGGAAGATCCAAATGATCCCCTCCTCTTGATGTTTCTGCAAGAGATTCCTGTCAATGGACTTCCAGACTGTGATGCAGTCGAATCTAAAAGCTTAGAGCGAAGAATAAAATATCGCCAACGAGTCAGAGACGACCTGAAAGGTCGGTTCAGATCCGAGTACCTGGGGGAAATGATCCTAAAAAGGGAAAAAACGAAGAACACTCGACCTCCGATTGAAGGTGAAATTGTGTTTATTGGATCAGATGGCAAGAAACGTCTAAACTGGCCCATCGCCATCGTTGAGAAGGTTGTACCTGGCGTCGACGGAAATCCTCGTGTGGTACACCTGCGAACTTCTGAGGGGAGCCTGTGTCGCTCAGTGAAGCGAGTGTACCCTCTTGAAGTTTTCTATGCCAAATGCGAGGACAATCTGGAGGGACAAACTGAGCCTGTAGACTGCACCTCCGGAACTCACCGCAGCAGCTCCAAATCTCAGACGGATGAAGAGACTACTGCAGCTGTTCTTCAAAAGGACTTAGTCAATCGAGAAATCGTTACTAAATGTGGTCGAAAGGTGAATTTGCCGGTGAGATTCAGATAACGTGGAGATTTCAAGTTTGACTCTGACATCAAATTTCGTCAGTTTTTTGTGATAAATTCGTCTAAAATTTGCTAATTTCGAAAAGTATACCTAAATTCGCATTGAAGATGAGTTCAGAAAGCCGTTAACTTCTGCACTCATGGTGGGAGGATGTCGTGAAACGCGGAAATTGGTTGCCTCGATTGTTTATTAATATAAATTTCATTGGTTCGTGATTGCGCGTGTGGTTTCCTTGACTCCCGAAAAAGAATTAATTTTGTGACAGTTCTGTGTTCGCTATTGTGAGAAAGCTAGTGCTAATAAAAGGTTTCTTGAATTGCAAAAGATTTTCTTCCCAAAATCGTCTGTTTACGATACTATCCGAATTGTTTCTGCTGTCACGCTATCACTATCAGTTCGTGTTTTCCGAATGTGTGCGGAATTTTCCCTAATAAGGTAATGCGTCAGAAGTCGACACTGCACTAATAGTCGACACCCTCTTCAAAAGTGGGCAAAAGCTAAGGATAAAGACATGGTTTGACGTTTTTAGTTGTTGCTTCCTATTATACTATTTCTTCTCAGTGTAGAGAGATAAGGTTGCCTTAGAAACACGCGGGTTTAGAGGACGCCAGAGCGCTCAAAGCTGCTATCGTTCGTTTGACCACGTTTCTATGCTGATTGTTGGCGTTTTGGCTAAGGACGGACTGGAAATGTAAGTGTATTTCACTCTTATTACCTGACATTTAATAATATCTTTTAAATTTCTGTGTCGTTTATTGCTTTTAGGCAACATTTATTCAGTTTATTTGCGTATCCAATGATGTTTTGATTGGTTCGGGGAGGGTGTCGACTACTGACATAAATTTCGGCTCATATTTATTAGTCGACAGGGGGTGTCGACTTTTGAAAATTTTCAGAATTTGCTGTGCATCAGTAGTCGACACTAGCTGTATTTTCTTCGAAAATATACCAACTAAGTTCACAGAATGATCTCAAGGTTTAGAGGATGGAATTTTATTAACTTTGTATTTTCTTTTCATGGCAGAAATTTAAAAAATGGTTGGCTCGTCAACGAACAAGAAGACGAAGGAGGCTCCCTGAAAACCGAAGAAAACATGCAATCCCAATAGGAAGGGAAGACGACTCCTCCAGTACACAGAGGACCGAATGACTAAGGCTATTCAAGACGTAAGAAGTGGAGTAAGCATCAAGGAGGCAGCAAAAAATGTAGCAGTTATTTTTGCTAGTCAAAATTATATTGACGACTTGGGCATGAGATTCAGGGATAGGCAGGCCCTTCACATCTTTTCTGGGAATTTGCCCAGAGACACCTTTGAGGGGAAAAGTTGGGCGCCAGACGATTTAAGGAGAATCGACAACCACACTAAATTTCAAAGAAAAAACACACAAATTTTCGAACACTGACCTTCAGGTTTATTAAGAACCAAAAGTGTGAACTCACCGTATATTGGTGCTAAAGACAGGAGAACTACATCTGTATAAACTGCTGAGGTATTCGCTCGTATCCTCAATTAGAAAACATCATACAAGGCCTTTTCTTTTATCACTGCAGTGGTACCACTGGAAATACAACAATACGAAAGATTAATATCACAATAAAAGGTACCTATATGGTTACAAATTTATACAATTATTCAAATAATTCTCCGGGAAGGGGAGATGTGACGAAGGATCTTGATGGAAAACGGGAAGAAAGGAGATCGTTCCGATAATAGTTCAGCCTGCGAACAAATTCAACATATTGCTGAAGTCATGTACAATATATCGAGGGTCCCACAGCAACACCACGGACTGTCATTTTTGGCCAAAATGAGTTGGTGGTACCATTGGAACCGCATTCTCGCGGCGAATCAGTTAAAAATATAAGTTGGGACGATTTCTCAATAGATAGCGCAGAATACCGAGAAATGTCAAACCAACGGACTGTATTCTTCCCCAGAACTTGAGGCAACCCAACGGACTGTCTCAGTTTTCACATGTGTTCAGCGTGAAATCTGATGGTCGGTACGTACTCCTGATTTCGGTGTTTGACAGTATAATAATAAAGAACTTATTTTTAATGTTTTCGGTTTCTTAATACTTCGATGGTGGCAGTGGGATGATTTACTTGTAATTTACAAGTTGTAAATATTTAATTTTTTAGATCGCATTTCTTGACGCCAAACGAAACAGTCCTACTCTTGATGACAGTCCGTTGAGTTGCTTCACCATTTCCTGTTCAGTAAGTTGTGTTGCGTCCCGAATTAAGCATTGAAATGAAGTTTTTTCAATAGTTTTCTCGCCTTTATTTCGTTACTTAACTGGTTATGAACATATCAGTCATTATTATTTTCAGTGAATAGGTTTTTGCAAGTGCCTTTTGTTTTTTTGAGCTGAAGTTGGCATTCAACCACCTTGATAGGCACTATTTTAGCGATGATTTTTTTTTGTTTCTTTTTCATAGACCCCACATCTCAATGGAAGACAGTGAATACATTCCCTCAGATGAGGAAGGGACAACTGATGATGGAAGTTCAGATTGTGAAGGGCTTATGCATGTAGATGACCTCATGATTTCAATGGGTATGAAGAACCACGCAGAAATTGTCCAGCCAGCCAAATCTTCATCAACTGAGCCTTCCCACGTCACGAAATCCCTCCAGTCAGCTGAAGAAACTCCAACAACTGAATTCACAGTTCTCCCTTCTGAACCAATTGCACTTCTAAGTAGTGAACCTCATTTTTGTCCCACTGCAATCGATGGCAGTGAGTTCCCACTTGAAGACACTGACGTGGTTGCCAGGGATGTGATCATCTGCAGCGAAACAGGAGATCAGAATGATTTTGCTGGTGTCCCAGTCATTGATATTACATCAAACGTAGAAGAGATCGTAGCAAACCCATTTTGCAGCTCTGATGATCCGTCTTGTGTTTTTAATTCCCCGTCTTAAGGCCTTAATGAGGATCCCATCACAGACTCGTTCTATGCCTTTGATCTCCCACATGACAAGTTGTGATTTAAATTTTAAAAATACTGTGATTAAAATTTTAAAAAGATTGAGATTTAAATTTTAAAAAGATTGTGATTTAATTTTTAAAAATTTGTGATGCAATTAAAAAGATTGTGATTTAAATTGTTTGCGTATATCCTAATAACCCGTATGTTTCTCGTCCAGGGTCTACAGGACCAAACTGTGGAAATCGGAAAATATCCATGAAAATGGATGATTATAATTAATTTAATAAATTATTGAAATTTTTGATGGTGAAAATCCAGAGCGAAAAGAAGGTGCAACACAACTTACCATCAAGCATTGACGAAACAACACCACTTACCGTCTTCATTTTCTTTGATAATTGCTTTTTTGGCCTCAAACTTGTTTTATACGATAAAAAACGCTGTCAAGAACTTGGAGAACTAGTGGGACGAGAAATTGAAAAGATATTGTAGAGTGAATTCATTGAAAACCACTCTTTTGGCTCTCCTGAAAAGTTGGCGAAATGACAGTCCGTGGTGTTGCTGTGGGACCCACGATATAGTATTTGTAATACGTTTCTCGTAGGTACTCGGAAAATACGCAACGTACCGGTCTCTCCTCTCATCGATTCAACGAGAATTAAATCCGCGATGCGGGGGCTGAACAAACAACTGTTGCAATCTCTTCGACGATGTTGAACAAACTAGCAGGACCTGAGACAGATAGAGTGTGGTTTGTGAGTAATATCGCCTGCTAAATTGCACGGGACCACGTGAGTACTACCACCGGCGGTTTCAAAACGTAGAAGTGCACAATATAAGTAACTTACGTCGACTCTAATGGTAGGGGACGAACTCTCGAGCGCAGCTCAGCAGCAGGATGATCGTCCAGAACAGAATATCCCAAGATGCACAACGAATGGACGGTAGTCGGAAGGAAAATCTCATAAGTACACGTTAACGCAAGTCGTTCCGAATCTGCCACGTTTCTTGTCTTCCTCGCCGCCCGTTCCCTCTCGCCAGCCGCGACAGTTTTGCCACAATTCACAGCTGTTTGTGGTATTGACGATGCATGGATGCTGGTCGGGTAGATGGATGATGCACGGTGGAGCGATGTCTTCGTGAAGGGCGCGGGGAATTCAAATTTCCAAAGCATGGGGCTTTCCACATGCTACAAAAACAACGATGTTCCTAGAACCACTCTACTTGGCCACTACTTTCAAGGCCAAAGTAGAAGATTCTCAGCTGTGTTTTGTGAAAGATGTTACAGATAAATTAAACCCTGTAATACAGGGCCTGTATTGATTGGGGAAGACAACGATGAGGACAGGAGATACATTTTGCCAAGTTCTTCCAAGTGATTTTGTTCATTTTGCAATAATAAGTTACCAACTTGTGATTTTAATTAAACATTTATCTTGTGATTTTATTAATTTCGTAATGTGATTTATTAATAGTCCACAGCTAGTGTATAATGAACCCTCTGACGTCATACGCTCGTGCGTCATAGGCTCTAACGTACTATTTGGCCTCCTTCTAGCCGTCTGACGTCATACGCTCGTGCGTCATAGGCTCTGACGTACTAGTTGGCCTCCTGCTGGCCGTCTGACGTCATACGCTCGTGCGTCATAGGCTCTGACGTACTAGTTGGCCTCCTGCTAGCCGTCTGACGTCATACGCTCGTGCGTCATAGGCTCCGTCGTACTAGTTGGCCTCCTGCCAGCCGTCTGACGTCATACGCTCGTGCGTCATAAGCTCTGACGTAGTGGCCCGCCGGTCGCTTGTGTTCTGACATGATCTGAGGGAAAGCGTGAATCAAGGGAACACATTTTTCCCGTTTCAGTTTATGTGCCAAAGCAAAGACATGAAAATGTCAAAAACTATGTAAATAGGTACCTAAGCCCAACTGTAATGTCAATTTTCTGACAATGAGTTTTCGACTATAGTTTTCATACCTTTTTACTTAAGTACTTATTGCAATTTGAGACTGATAATGAGCTGTTTGCAAATAAAAAGTCTGATAACTACTTTATTACATCTTATTAATCTATTTTCAAGTTCCGATTCACAGTTGAATGTATTTTATTTAGATGGAAGTCGAAAAAAGTGAAAACGATGGAATGACGAAACCTGTCGACTACTGACTCAAGAGATACTGTCGACTTCTAACACATGTAGGTCGACTACTAGTGCAAAACCATGTCGACTACTGAAGAAAATGTTGGTCACTGGTGTCGACTACTAGAGCATTGGGATTTTATACAAAACTTGTTTTTCCCTTTTCAAACCATGTTGAATAATATTTCCCGCTGCCAGGTCTTTTAGGGAAGGATCTTGGGTACACAATTAGAAAAAACTATTTCCCTACGTGAAAGGTAAGCTCAAAGTTCAAACTTCCTTTAACGTGTCGACTCCTTAGTTTCACAAAAGTTGTAAAAGTTTTAGTTTCACAAAAAACTTTCACAAAGACTGATAGTTTTTTATGGAGTTTTAGGTGGAGCAATTTAGCTGAAGACATCAATTAACAAATTCTATAAATTCAAAATTTGTTTGTAAAACCACAGAATAAACAGAATCAATATCAAAATGCATCGACATTTCTGGATTTCTGTGCAGTTCTCACTCTACATCTCTCAATTTTCTTCAATAGAACGTAACTATCTGAGAAGTAATGTTAGAGCCATTTTATATTCGCAAGTCCTGTTGGGTCACAAATGCCAATTACAAGCAAGTGTTAGGTTCTCATTGTTATCCCTAGTACAAGGGGGCGAGGCAATGAGTAGCGAAATCATCGGAACAATTCTGATCCACCTAGGTGGACAGCCAATGACGTCCGCGACGCCTAAAAAACGGCAGTCGGACGGAAATCCAACTTGAAATGGTTGCTTACTTTACTTTTACTTTTTACTTATCCCTAGTAGCGTTCTGGAATCGTCTCTGCATGAACCGTCAAAGGATCAAGCCTATGCAAAACGTTGTCCGTGTGGCATTAGTTCATTAAATGAACTAATGAACAAATTTTGTTACGTTACTTAGCCATTCACGCCGTGAGGTCTTATCGACAACATCCCTTTTCGACCACCTAATGTGAGAATCGTCCCACAGGCAGTAGATGTTGATGGCCTTCAGAGTAGCCTCAAATCTCTCAACAGTGTCGAATCGACAGAGGTTGTGTTTCTGACTAAATTGCTTCGGCTGCACGTGCGTCTTGTAGGTACTCGTACAAGGTTTGTAACTCCGATAATATTTTGAAAAATGGTTGTAATGAGTTCAAGTTTGGTGTTTTGTATGGGTTGGTTCTCAGACGGTTTCGTTTAAATTTCAAGTTCAGGCAAAACTTCTGAGCAGGCGCAATCTAGGAACGCGGCAGCGTTCCGCCCTGCCAAGCAAGCAAGTTGAGACAAACGAACGGTAGTATCTACCGACTGTATTTTTACCGGTCACGAAACGCATTTTCCAGTTATCTCGGCTCATATTTGACCGATCTACTTGAGATTTGGTGTGGTTCTTCTTGGTGTGGATAACAGAAAGCCCTGAACGTTTCAAGTCGCTAGGTCTGAAGAGAGCCGAGTTATATAACTTCTCTCCCGGTTTTTCGCTCTTAACTTGTTTCCTTTTTTCTCCTTCTTCTTCGGACGGTCAACTTAGAAAACTTTTAGGGAAAAAAAAAACAAAAAAAAAAAAAACAGAAATTGTTGCCCAACATTGTCCGTTTTGACGAGTCTTCCGCCTGAGTAACAGGACAAGTGTCACTTGAAAGGCTTTTTAGGAACAAAAAACTGAAATTTAGGCTAATTTTAGGCCTAGATTTTTAGGCTACAGCCGATCAACTTGAAATGGGGTATGTATCTTCTTGGCGTGGATAATAAAAAAAAAGCCTTGAAAGTTTCAAGTCGCTAGGTCTAAAAGGAGATGAGTTATTTAACTTCAAAAACCAATAGGTCAAGGCTACAACCTCTGAACCTTCACCAATAGACTTGTACAGATCTTCGTTTCAACTATACCAAGTGCCTTTATTCAGAATATTCAAGTCGCTAGGTCTAAATAGAACCGAGTTATAGTATAACTTCAAAATCCCGGGTTTTCGCCCTTACCACGTTCTTCTTCTGGTTCAGTTGAGCAAGGCCTCTCCTTTATTCTAAATACCTAATTCATAATTTTATTAATTAAATAGTTTATGGATGCGTCATCAAGATCATAACATTAAATAGTTTATAAATAAATTATAATTTCATTAATTTGTTTAATTCATTCTTGCATATTGTCTCTACTTTTAAACTTCAACAACATTTATGTTAATATTTATAATAATTTATATTTATCTTTATAAAGATGTGACATCCCCCTAAAAATACTCCGTGTCAGTGGCTTCTAATAGGAGCAAAGGAGCATGTGCACCCCCAGCCAATAAACCAAAAATAATAACCGAATTCTCCCATCCCATTTTACTATTTTTACAGCTTTTTACCATTTTTGAAGAGTAATGTCAGAAAACAGGATTTTACTGTTTTTACAGCTTTTGACATTTTCATGTCTTTCATATGGCACATAACAAAAATATCGTCACGAAAATTGTCCCAAGTCGCCACATTGATGATTATGACCATCAGAAGTGAAGTTGGAATTAGGTAGGTACTTTACAGTTTGTTATGTCTTTGCTATGGCACACAAACAAAAAAATCGTCACGAAAATTGTCCCAAGTCGCCACAATGATGATTATGACCATCAGAAGTGAAGTTGTTCGTTATTGGAATTAGGTAGGTACTTTACAGTTTGATATTACTTCCTAGTTTCGGCCCTGATCATCCTAGAAAGCTGATACTCGGTATACAAACTCTTGAGGGAACTCTAAATTCGAATTATGATATGCGCATGACTTGATACGAAGTTTGTTTGCACACAACATGAAAATGTCTCAATGTGTTGCAGACTCGTATGCAAGCGTTTACTTTGGCGTTCGTTTCTTAGATGACTTGCCTTCTTGAAAGGTAGTTAGCATGGAAGAAGGAATTCTTCCATGGGTTGGTTTTCCCAATTTACTATTTTTGAAGAGTAATGACAGAAAACAGGATTTTACTATTTGAATCGACGCGCAAAATCGACGAGTCCAATCAGCACCTGACCAATCAGAAGCTCCTCGGAGCAGTTACTGCTCCTGCTCCTGTCCCCCTCCGTCGTTTCCTCGTGAATTCTACCTGACAAGTTCCGGTTTGGATGTGGCGGGACTGTGAGATTGACCAATCAGAGATCGAGAAACTTATCGCGAGGAGCAACAAATTACTTGTTGCTCCGCCGTCAGGTGCGCTCTTTCTCGTTATCTTTCTTCATGCAATCTGTTATCTCTAATCAGACGTCCGTTGTGTCGTCCGTTGCTTGTTTTCTTGTACATTCATCCAAATTTTTCTGTTTTCCGACGCTGAATAATTCGGCGGAGTTCATCAAACTCAACTATTCCCGTCAAATGTTCAGTAGGTTGTTCAGTTTCTTGTCCCATTATGTCCCTATAGGGCTAATTTATTCTTATCATGAATCTATTGATAAGATTCATGATGTCGGTCGCCCCTTGCTGCCACTTCCTGAAAAATCGTCCAGATTCGTGTTGTAAGTTCAACGCCGAATAATAACGCGCATGTGAGGTGAGTAACAAATTATTTTGTTTGTTTGCGTCCTTTGTTGTAGTAATCGAAATGAGATCTGGTCCATAAAGAATTGATCCATTAGAGAACATTTTTCATGTCTATTGTACTTACGAGTACCTACATGTTTAATCGTGTTTGTTATTTGAAAATGAGTACATACAAGATTTATCCCATTTGCGTATCGTTTTAATTGGTATGGTATGCGAAAAGCACTTCTCACGATGGCCCCTCTTGATCTACGTGCACTCCCTGAGTTACAGGGCAGGAGCCGCTACTGCTCCATGTCAAAATCACTTTTCCTCGCAAATATTATTCGACAGCTGCCAGAAAAAGTTATGACCGCAATTTGAATAAAAACGTCTCTCCATGGCGCCCAAGCGGAGATTTCGAAACGGGTTCGGTACTTGAGAAGTGGTTAGGATATCTCTTTAGTGGAAGTAAAAGGACGGGCGGGAAATAGTGGATATATCGTAACTAATATAAGTTATGATATATCATAACTTTTTCTGGCTGCTGTAGAATGATATTTGCTAGGCGAGGTGATTTTTACTCGGAGTGTTTGGGGGGGGGGGGGGGGGAGGATTAGGTTCAGTGGCAGTGGATTCAGACCATCCTGAATCCACTGCCAAAAGAAACCAAAAATTATATGTATATATCATCACTTAAGATCCCACATGGACTAACTCACTTTTCCCAACTTTACAGGAGAGACAAAAAACGTGTGCCCAGTCTTGCTTATATAGAATTTCCTGCAATTTTGTTCTACAGTCATCTCATTACACACTCCTGTGGAGACCCAAGAATAGAATAGTAGAACAAAATTGCAGAAAAGACTGGGCACACGTTTTTTGTCTTTCGTGTAAAGTTGGGAAAAGTGAGTTAGCCCATGTGGGATCTTAAGTGATGATATATTAATATACATTTATATATTTATGCATCTGTCACTCCAGACGGCAACGCTTGAGGTAAAAAGTTCAAATTTGCACAAAAGTCCGTCTTGCCAATCGAAAAGGCTAAGTTCATAGATGGGCAGAATCAGGCCACTCTAAGGTATGGTGAATTCAGAATTGCGATATCTTATTCCGTTCTCAAACTGGAGCTCTTTGAAGATGAAGAAACGTGGTTGATAATCGAGATGTCCTTCATGGTTAGTCTACTCTAATGTGATAACGGAATGATATATCGCAATTCTGACTTCACCATCGTGTTCAGCGTTGGAGAGCTGAGGGGAGCTTAAGGTGGGGGTGGCGGGGGGAGGAATTACCCATAAATTCCCAAAGTGTCTCACAAGTGACCCCTCATTTTAATGTTTTTGTACGCTGAAAACGATGGTGAAATCAGAATTACGATATCCTATTCCGTTCTCACGCTGGATAACTTTGAAGATGAAGAAACTTGGTTGGTACTTGAGATGTTCTTCTTGGAAACTTTTTACATAAAACCAGATATTTCTTCGAAAATTTGCTCTTATAGCGATTCTGCATGACTGTGGATTTTTTTGTTGATACTCCCGTACCTATGAGTATATGCAAAGAACAAAGATGATCGGGTTGACCACTGTTTATCACAACTTAGTGGTGCTCTGTATAGCAGAGCAGTCTGGCCTCTGGGAGCCAGTCATGTCAGAACTTGTATACGCATTACCAACTTCATTTTCACGAGTGCTGGTTATTGATAGATTTGTCTGACCTTTCACTAATGATGAGGTGGAATTTCGTTGGTATATACTCAGATGTGTATCGCATGTATAGTGAATTAGGCGCCTCGTGGATTTCAAAACGTGATAGATGGTTCTGGCAGATGAAGTGCAGGCTCTGTTCCAATCCAGGATCATAAATGCAGTGTTTTATTCTGGGATTTCAAGGGCAACGTGGGTTTTCTTTTACAAATGTGGGAGGTGGTCTGTTGAATGATTCGATTAGCTAAAAACGATGTAAGTTGCTGTATGTACCTACCTAACACTCACGAATTATAAGTTCTCCTTGTATTAATAGATGCATTAATTTTATTTGATAGTATTTCATCATGTGTTAATAAGATACGAAACTTGAGTTCTACATCCACAGAGTTCTCATTATCAAATTACACGTATTCGTTTCCAGTGCATTAGACTGTGTAGAACCGATGCTGAATTTACCAATGATTTACGATAGCCCATCGTTTGGAAGATTATCTGATTGAGTAGTAGAATTTTTCGAAAAATTTCCTGAGTTGCCTAAAACTTCCCTTTGAACATTGTCATTAGTGATAGAACTTGAGGATGTTTGTGGGAGCCCTAGTTAACTGAACTATCGTGCCTTTATATGAATGGAGTATTGATTAGGATGTGAGGTACAGTTGGGTATGGATTATGGATAAGTGTAGGCTATCAAGTCATGCAAATTATGGTTGATGGTTTTTTTCTTCAAATAGATTAAGTACTGCACAGAATAATCAGTACTACATTCATATATTTAATTTTAAATGATCTACTGGTGCAGGTACCTTTTCGTTTGTGTTGCACGCCCTTTGCAATATGATTTGTTCGTCCGATATCAGTGAGCTTTCATATTAAGAAAACAAGAGTATTTGAAAAAATCGTCTATTTTCACTGAAATATGAGTACACTGTTAGACTGGTATCGGTGATTGCACAACACTACACCAATTCTGAAGGTGCATTACAGAGTGGTGAACTTATAATATAATATTATATTATAGGGACCCCAAAAGTGAATGGTCGATTAGAATTCGTTGATGAAAGTGAAAGGAGAAACATATTGCTATTGGCTCCTGTGGTGAAGGGGAGGGGCCACATAGTAAAAGGACTATTGGAATTGGCTGCCACCAAGTGAATGGAAACAAGTTCTGGGAACCAATAGGAGTCAAGCTATTATAGAACATTATAAAAATGGAAGCAACATTGGAGAAAAACTTGAAGGAATTACATCATTCAAACATTTGCCTAACCTACCACTCTTAATAATTTCGAACTTTTCAAGTACATCCAACATGCTTTCTTTCTGGCACAAATGAGGGAATTCGATAAATTGCCTGTCTGCAAGATCAAAACTGAAGCTATGATTTAATTCATTCAAGTGACGTGCAAAAGCTGATTCCCCCTTACTATCCATAAAATCTTTTTCATGTTCCTTAATCCTTTCCCTAAACTTCCTACCAGTTTGCCCACAATACTCGAGTCCTCACGACTACCCCACTTCTATCCTGTATATTAATCTTATCCTTAACTGAACCTAATAAAGATTTGAGATTATTTTTAGTTGTATACCCTACTCTAATATTTTACCAATTCTATCTGAAATTTTCCGGACCAATTCTATCTGAAAGATCTGGAGCTTTCATAATATGGGAGATTCTGTATTATTGTGACAAAATAGAACTAGCTGAATAAACCCCCAAACCAGCTCAACTCTCTAAGGTGTGATTTTGTGAAATCAAAATGTCAAATAATCGAAGTTCAAATTACATTTGGACACTGACCCTTGGATTTGTTGGATCTGGGTACCAATACCGAGAACGTTGGTGGCGGTTGTATGGGACAATACGCCTCGTCCCAGCGGAAGGAAAACGTCTTTTGACCATTGCAGATTAGCCCATTGTCTATAATAAGTGGCGGCAGGGGGAGTCTTCCAGCGCTTGTCAGTCAAACGGCAAATTAGCGGTGGGGTGACGGTGCCTCCTCCTTGACAAGATCACAAGATCCCATTACTTTTAATTCAAACAAGGTTAATAATAGGAAGGGAAACAATTACTCCCACCGACGTCAAGGGGTTTTATGTTGGGCGACCTCTCAAGTTGGGGCAGGTCAGACCGCAACAGAAATAGCCAGTGACGCCCTTTCAGCGATCGGCTTTTCACGGAGTGTACAAGGCGATGATGAAGTGAGACAAATTATCCTTAACGCAGGACCCACTCAATTTGATGGGTGCCTACGGATTTTTAACTTACTTGATACTATTTTTTATTTCAAGATGAGATTATCCCTACGTCTACACCTCACTATCTGGTTTTGATGATCACATTGTTGCACTCGGGTGAGAGATAAATACGATCCCCAACTCACTTGAGGCAACATGGATCCATGGGCTTCATCGCGTGACATCACTAAGCTCTCCTCGTAGTTTTGGAAATCAAGTAAATATGTGCTGTTTCGACGAGCCAATTCATTTGTCTGATCAATTATCAACTCTATTAATAAAATTTTGGGACAATAGGGGATGACAGTGATTTTTTCTCCTCCTGAGAAGAACTCACCTGCAGAATAGTGAAGACAGTGATAAATTTTTTTAGGAAGTACTTATTTTTCTGGAAAGGTTTGAAGTCGCATTGAGCGGGAAGAGGGAAGCAATGTACGTCATCTACCTCCCAGACCGATCGGAGACCAGTACTTAGACCAGCTCCATACACCGCTCTGATTGGCTCTTGCAAGCAGTGCATGAAGAACCCCTGCCCGCCCCTATCAGCCCCTGCATCAACTTCAACCCTGTCCGACCACGTTGAGCGGGAAAATTTAAAATTCGCCATTCTTCAGTTCGATCTGGTAGTTGAACCAAAAATTTTCTCGTTAGAAATTACTCGTTTTAGGTACATGTCTTGTGAGTCACCAATTTTCGATTTTTGACCTTCAAAGAATTATTCTCTGACACACTGGCGTTCCCTATTTCTGAACCATGGATTATCCACGTTGTACGTTTGCTTCATTAGTGTTCTTTATTTTCTGTTACAGTTAAATTCGATGTCAAGCCCAACTTCCCAGGGTACCGAATTGGCATTGCTGGCGGCGGCCTTATGGGTTTCTACGAATTGAACCACATCCACCTCCATTGGAGCAGCTCCGAGCATTCTATCGACCTTAAAGCGTACGTACTTCTTTATTTCATCGTAATTATTTCGCTTCATTTCCAAAACGGAGGAATTCATTTGAACCTTCGTCTGTCCGTCTCTATTTACTAAAATCCTTGCAACTCTAAGGCTCTTTAATGAATCATTCGAAAAATAGCAGTCCTTTATCTGGGCTCATCTTATGAATACCAAATTCGTTTCATGCATTTCCCTCAAATGAAGATCCATTCTCATGCCACAGCCGCCCTGCTATCCGGCGCTTCCTGTATAAGAAGCCGGCCAGTGTCCTTGATTCAAACTTGATTATTATCTCGATCGCACCTAATATATCCTCATGCATTCTGGAGGTTCATCGAGTCAGTCTAATTCATTCTCACGGCCAATTGATAAGGAAGAAAAGGTGTCACTTGTGGTGAATGAAAATTATGACTATTGGATTGCAGTTTACATAATAATATTATGTTAACTGCAAGCCAATAGTCATCATTTTCATTATCCAGTATGGATTCTAGTTTAATGGTGTCGTTTTTGGTTTATTATCTTCAATAATGAATCTTTACAATCGCCCAAGAAAAAACAATTTGGTGGTTTACGTTTCAAGATACGTAGATTCCGAAAATCGATTAAAGTAAAATCCGTCCGTCCGCCTAGAGACTTGAATTTATGAATATAGGTTAGAACTGGATGTCAGAACTGCCCTATTGCAATATTCACTCTTCTTATCTGTAAAATTGTTTAAACAAAACCTGTTTGTTTAAACAAATTAAATTTGGATGATGAGCTAGAGCCTTGAAATTTTAAACATGGATCGAGGATAGATGTCAATGCAATACTCACTCGGTTTCTTGTCTGTAAAAAGTTTAAACAAAACCTATTTGTTTAAACAAGTTGAATTTGGATGATGAGCTAGAGCCTTGAAATTTTAAACATGGATCGAGGATGGATAAAAATGCAATATTAACTCGGTTTTTTTTCTTGTTTTTTTTTTTTTTTTTAACATGAGGGTGAATTATGCGGCAGCCTGTCGGTTCATGTTCATACTGGGCCGTCTGTTTCAAATCGCACATTGGTGTTGAGACATGGTGATATTGATTGATTGAGACAGACACCCTCGTTCATAAGTTTCCTTACGTAGGTTGTACCTTGTTCGGTTTCGTACTCTTTGTGTAGATTCTCGGGAGTCGTGAATTTCCACCTCCACCCAACTCTGTTTAAGAACACTTCGAGTGAGGATAGTAAATTACTAAGTACTCGTCTGCCAATTGAATTGACAATCTCGACAAGCGCTTTGCTTCACTTTTGGACTCTCGCCAAATGTAATGGTTCACCAGACGCTGTCCGTCCAAGACCCTTCCGACTGACTATAACGGTCCGTTTGGCTCTAACAGTGAATCACTCACTAGTTGTACAATCACAACAAAAAGGTGTCCCGAATTCTGTCAAAATCTTATCGTTCTAAGATTTTCCCCGATATAAATTCAAACTGCTTTGTAACTTTGAAACCTCAACATTTTGCTCTATTAAATAATCAAATTCCTAGAAAAGTAATCTGTCTATTCATGTAAAATAATCGATATGGTTTTCATTTCCTTTGAAGGTTCAAGATGGAGGCTCATTTGGTCCACTTCAAAATGCCTTATGGGAATTTGACTGAAGACGAAGTTCTCGATGAGCCCGACGGCATCGCTGTTCTTGCTGTTTTATTTGTGAGTAAATATAATATATTTAATAATATAATATATTATTATCATCGTGGTTTCGAATTCAAAACATGGTACGAAAGAGTAATTCGAGTAGAGTCACTCGTTGGTGACTTAGATATATTATACTTTTTCCATTTTTGATTTTGATACATGGTTATACATCGGTAATAGCGACTACCCTTAGCTCTTTTCAAGTGGTCGTATATCTTATGTTTCATATCAGTCACCATACTCTCAAAACTAAATATTCTACTTAAGATCTAGTCTAAATATTCACTAATATACCTAAATATAAAATGAATTACCGACAAGGGGCACTATTGAAATAAAATCGATTAGGTGAACAATCAAGCTCGAAATGGAGACCTATGCTTTCCATAAACGTAGATAATTTACATCCATTCAGAGGGAAATCATTCTACCTGATTGGGCTATTCAGAATATAATAGGCTCGAAAGCGAAGGGAAATCCGTCCGATTGAGTTGTTATTCAGAACAAAAACCAAGCAGCTACTTACAATCGTCTAATGTATTTATGTGAACTCTCGCCCATGTCAGTGACAATGATTTCTCCTGACACGCGATTTGGGGTTGAAAACCTTCGGTTTGCATTGTCTTGGCGATTTGACCAGGGGCGGCTCGTGGGCTCAGAAACTGGTGGGGCACCAGGGCAATATTTAGGTGCATACCTACCTATTAGGTACTCACTATAGGAACTAAACTCAAACTACCCTTACAGCTAAACTGCTTCATAATTAGTGGTATGCAGCTCTTAGCAAGTCAGGAAACATCGTTCTCCAAAGAGTTCTCTTGAGGAGAGGGAAGGTTACTGACCAGTATCCAGGATTACCAACGAGGAGGTGGCTGCAAGGCAATCCCACCTACCCACCCAAATAATTATCTTCAAAATGATAGGAAGAATAAAAGAGAAATTGTGACTGTACGAGTACTATTCAAAGAGTACATTATAAAGGTAGTCAAAAAATTATATTATTGGAGTTTCTATTATTGGGGTTTTTAAAAATTAGCAATCGCGACCATCTGCTTCCTAGCCGAGTGGTACCTTGAAAACCCCCTCTAAAAATGTCCTCTTATGCCCAGATTGCACATACGTTTTCTTATCCAATCGTATCAAAACATTTTGAACGATCACAGAACAGCAAGATTGATTTCAACTAGCTTTTAGAGTTCGTTGGTTAGCTCAAACAAAGCTCGAGTCAACGAAGTCACCATCAGTTTCAGGGATAACAAATAAAACAGTATTCTCAACGGTTGGCTGAGCTACATAATAATATTATGTATATTACTGTTATTAACGGTTATGAACTGTTATTAACTTACAGAATGTAGAAATCAACAAATGAGATTCCCTTGGGCGAATAGCGAATAGGCGAATTCCCTTCAGTCTTGACGCGTTGCACGTGAGATATTAAATTTCAATGTTTAGTTGATTAATATTATGGAGACAATAATTCACTTTTACTATGATGAGTAAATACGAAGCTAAAAACCACCAGTCAATGCATTCAAAATAATATATTATAACGTCAGGCAACGTTTTGATATCATTCTTATCGAACATGGAAGAAAGCATGGAGGAATGAAACTCCCTTCTTCCTTGACAAGGAACGATTCAATGATCGATTGTTTTCGGCGTTCAACTTGATTTGATATTTTGGCCACCGCCCGGAATGGCTCCTATGGCGGAACACAGGGTGCCTTCCCCCACCCCAGGAAGCGCCTATACCTTCAACATTGAGACTGGGGCACTTCTGGTCGATCCGATAATCGACTTTTTTAATCGATAAATCGAAACAAAATGCGTTGAGGACACGACTTTTATCACAGTCACTGTGACACACTGTGACTGCAAGAGCTCAGTGGAAGTGGGTAGTCATGGAAGAAGGGAGATCTCCCTTCTTCCATGGTGGGTAGTAGTAGGTAAGATTTTTTTCTCCTTGTTCTATGTTTTTTCTGTTTTCCTTTGCAAATTTTTGGGTGGGGCGAGGGCCAAGGTGGCCTTATGGACGAGCCGCCACTGGATTTGACTGCCAAATTTGCTTAATTAAATTAGATCCAAATTCGTTATTACAATACAAAAGCAGTGTTATTGCTGGAGGGCGGATTTGTATTCAAATGCATATTTTCTCCCTCGCCGAATTTCGAAGAAATGCCCAGTGATCTGTCCGTTTCACGTCTTTCTGTTTCCAAAAACGCCCATTTTATTTTGCAGAAAATTGCATATTTTGAAGATTAGCTCATAAAATATTCAATATTAGCATATCCACTGGATAAACGCTTTCGATTGCATATTTTGCCTACCTACATGGCCAGCCAATCGTTTTGAAGAAAAGTATGCAGAAGTATTCAAACCGAAGAGCTCAATTTTCCTGCAGAATTGTTTTCTTAAGAGAATGAAGGAGTGTGTAGTGTTTTTCTATCATTACATGAAACGTTTTTTAAATGAAGCAATGTTTAGTGTACAAAAGAAGAAATGAACGGCTTAGAGAGAGTACATGCCAATTTTTTAATGGATATTTTGAGTTAAACGAATAAAATACCTACTTATTTTTTCAGTGGTTCTGGTTGGCATTTTTTGTCACCAGTGAAACTTGGGTAAAAAAAAGGATAAGTAATTCTGATTTTGTTAGTGCATATTTAAGCAAATATTTCGGAAGTTTTTACCTCATATTTTATGACATGAAACGGGGGTTTTCAATGCATAAGGATCCGCCCTCTAGTTATTACAATACAAAAGCAGTTTGACGCCAGAAGAGGCAGTCAGTATATAGTCCAGGTTTGTTCCAAGATGTAGTCTAACAAACTGAATTAATCTTGAAGACTAATGCTGAGGTATCTGACGGTTGCATAGTTATGTCAGACAACAAAGACAAATCTGAAATTCGTAGTTGTGTTGCTGACTTCATTGTTTACCCCCATTTTTTCATCCTGTACCTACAGCTCATCTGCCATTGACTTGAAATCTGAAGATTCCAAAGAGCGGTGAACGATTACCGTGGGATGCACACAGGCGGAGTTACAAGTACTTAGTTACAGATTGGTTGTACATGAAAATCATGCTGAAAGGAGGATGTCACAAAATCGTTAGGTACACAAGATTTTATGTAAAATAAAACAAAAAAAAAAACTGGTTTATGTGTCTAAAATATGGAATTGAAACTCAAATTATGCAACCAACTAACTTCAGTATTACTCATACATTACCAAGCTTGTAATCACATAACTTCAGGATGAAAATATCACAAAATATTACTGTATATAATATTATATTATCCATATAATATTATGATGCATTTTACTAAATTTAATTTACTAAATTATAACATATTATGTTATAATTTAGTAAATTAAATTTACTAATTTCAGATGTTCTTCAATTTTCCTCATTCGTATTCGTTTTGTGTTCAAAAAACCTTAAGCCCAAATGGTTTTCTCATTACAATTTATGTGTGCTTTTTTTTATCTAATTACTTATATGATAAATAAAGACACTTCATAAGCTTGTGGAGCTGGTAACGGAATGTATTTTATTTTACATCATACGATGGGAGAGCGAATGTATATCTGTTGCTAATGAAGTGAAGTTGTAATAAATTACTAAAACGTAGTACCTATACATCTCCCCTCTTACGGTTGTTGATGGGAACTAGAGGGATCTGCCTTGATGAACCATGCATTTCTTCTGTATTCCGGGCCACTATTTGTTTTGATTACATACGAGCGGGGTTCTGGGCCGATTTTAATCACGATTGCTGGTAGCCAGTTCTTGTGATCCGACCTGTAGAGAACTTTCTGGCCTACCTATGTGAAATGTTTCTGATGCTGATTTCCTCTGGTCTGCATGCTGCTTCTCTTTTGTTTTTAGAAGTTTCAAAGTTTCATTACACCTTCTACCTACTGACTGTTTAATCCGCTCCCCGGAAGAATGTGGTGATTCTTCTCTAGCAGAGCAGTTGTTAAAAATGCATCATAATATAACACAAAAAGAAATTTCACATATTCTTCAATTTTCCTCATTCGTATTCTTTTTGTGCTCAATAAAACCTTAATACCAAACGGTTTTCGCATTACAGTAATACTTATTCATGGTACTCAAGTATCTCCACCTCAGCGGTATAATCGATAATTAAATGAACTTCAACGTCTTCCTTGTCAAGAATTTATTTTAAGTATCCTATTTATATGTATTTTGAGTCGACTGATGATTTTGTGACTTTACATCACTATGGATCCTGAAGTATCACTTCTGTGAAGATCCATCCATAGTGTAGAGATTCAACTATATCTTTCTCTCAGCGGTATAATCGATAATTGAATGAAATGGCGATTTATTACTTCAACGTCTCTCCGTTCAAGAATTTATTTTACAAATCTTATTTATATGTATTATGAGACGATTGGTGATTTTGTGACTTTATATCAAGATGGGTGCGGAATTGTCACTTCTGTGAAGGTCCATCCACAGAGTAGCGATACAACTATATCCTTATCTCAGTGGCATAATCGATAATTGAATGAAATAGCGACTTCTTACTTCGTCTCTCTTGTGAAGAATTTATATTACTATAATAGTAATTACTATTGCTATTAATGGAATAGCGACTTCTTACTTCGTCTCTCTTGTGAAGAATTTAGATTACTATTACTATTTTCCTTCATTTTCTTCTAAAGCCGCAGCCATACATGCGGTATTTGGCAAACATCGAGGAAAATTTCCCCAAATCTCCGAATGTGTTTGCCAAATACCAAACAATTGCCAAGCGAGTGCTCGCCTCGGAGGCGGTTTCTTTCACACATCAAATGAGACAAACATTTGTCAAACACCGAGCATTTTCCCCGGCCACACATGTAGGGCGAGTATTTGTTGAGCGTGATGGCCAGACGGACGTTCGCTGGGATGGCCTTTCTCCATTTTGTATTTTTTATTTTTTTTATTTTTATTTTTTTTCGCAATTAGCGGTTCAATTTTTTCCCAGCAAGAGATTGAAGTCATCCCAGACATTCGGCAGAACTTCCCAGAACCTTCATCCTTTGCCAAATCAGCCATCATAGCTACAATAAGTATCAATTTGGGTAATTTCTTAAGGGTTCTTAATTTGATCAATAAATAAAAAATTAAAAAATTGTAAGTACATACAAAATGGCAGTGCCCTGATTCTGTTTAGGGACAGCATCCACCATCGTCTTCTCATTGGTTTCCTTTTCTTTTCTTTTCCTTTTTTCCACAACAACAACTTCTTGATTCATGAAACTTCTTGATCCAACTTCTTTATACCGCTGAACAAGAATACTCGACAAATATTTGTCCATGCTCGGTCTATGCTCGATATTTGGCAAATCCCGAATGTGTGGACAGGGTGCAAATTCAATGGGACTCGGCGAATGACAGAATCTGTCAGGCAGATGCTTGATACGAGGGTCATCCCGAAAGTAAGTTTCCCTTTTCCCCCAAAAAACTACAAGTCGTAGAAACCTACGGATGGTCTCAAGTTTTTTGTGTGGATGTAGTGGTAGTCCTGTAAAATTTTCAGGCCGCTGTGTCGGTTTGTTGATAACCTATTCAGTTAGAAACATGGATGCCCCCCTTGCGATTTCGTCCGATTGTGAAGTGCGTTCGTTGATCAAATTCCTGACCAAGGAGGGTGTTACCGCGATTGAAATTCATCGTAGACTTTGTCAAGCATATGGTGGCAATGTGATGAGTGTCCAAATGGTCCGAAAGTGGCGAAAAAGTTTTGAGGAAGGAAGTGTTTCGGTGCATGACGAGCAGCGTAAGTGGACGCCCGTAGACAAATATTCGATACTTGGCAAATACCGCATGTGTGCCTGCTGTTGTCCTGAATAATTAATTTATGTTTGTTCACCTGAAATGACACTATTATACCTACAATGTGGGTTTTGGCTTGTTCGGTTAAATATAGGTGAACATTCTCCGTGAATATTCGGTTCACCTATTCAGTAATCCGAAACCCCGACTACGTAATACGTTTCTGACCTACCAACCAAAACTCGTTGAAGCTAACAACGAGTGTTTGCTAGCAATTTCAATAGGCGTTGTTGAACTCCTGAATAAACAATTCTCACTCTTGATCGTCCAAGCGTTTCGCCGCCTTTTAAATTGTTTCTTTAGCTAAACTTCTATTTATATTCCGAAATAGTGGGTGTTGCATT
Source organism: Stenodema calcarata (assembly GCA_963920205.1). Taxonomy (NCBI): domain Eukaryota; kingdom Metazoa; phylum Arthropoda; class Insecta; order Hemiptera; family Miridae; genus Stenodema; species Stenodema calcarata. The sequence continues at coordinate 25,062,120 of OY986059.1, read as the reverse complement.
ATTTAATCGACGCACTCGATTATTTCTAGGAATTAGGTTCGGCGGATCCCATCATCGATGACCTCATAAGGAGCCTCGGCCGCAACTTTACGGAGGCTGATATGCCGAGCGTGATGCCGAAAAGTTTTCTTCCCGAGAACACTGACGAATATCTAAGGTGAGTTCGATTATCGTACCACACAGCGTTGGCCCTTTGTGGCATATGATCCGATATTGAGGTTTGAGGTCAATTGCAACTTGCGTCACCTGCACAACTTGGAAATGATACAACATTATATTAGTGGGTAGCAAAATCAGTCTGCAGTGAGTCGTCTGGTATAATAACAGGGTTTTGACCTTTCTCCCTGGTTTCAACCGAACAAAATTGAAAATTTCTTTATACAGTCCTACAACCAATTGAAAGAAAGTGGTTGGGAAGGAGACTTTATTTAGCAGGGTGCATATTGCTAGGTAAGCTAGGTATTGCTGTTTTTCTGGCAGACAATGAGTTACATAAGTCATGTTTCCCCTGTAGGTTGAAATGTCATTGTGTGGACTGTCATTAAATTATCCCATTTATAACTATAATCATTGTACATATTTTACATGCATTTCATTGACATTGTCCTACTTGATAATGTTTCCTATTTGATAAATCCCTTAATAACTAGAATGATGTTTATTAAATGTATCGCTTTTCTAACTACTACTCTAATCATTCCGGGTATGTCCACCACATATTGTTTCCATGTGTTACTTGGCGCTATATAATATATAGATATATAATATCTAGCAGTCTAAATACCCCCCAAGGCTTTGTCTTCCAACACAAGCTTTGTCTCATATGGAAGATTAATTTCCACGACATTAATTGTACGGCTCTGTATGTATATGTGATGATTGCTGTTATGACCAGCTGTTATTGGTGTTAAACACCTAATCTCCAACATTGTAATTTGGGAACTTCAATAATAAATAAATGAAAAATAAAAATATATATAACAGAGCTACTCCAGTTGACCGTAAGCCCCTTGGGGAGGTTATTGGTTCAGGCTCTTGAAGAGCATTGGAGGCAACGAGGTACTCACTTGTTCATTACTGCCTTTTCTTTCAAAACTAAACGGTAGGATTTTAATAGTAAGATTTAATACTAACGTACTATTGTCCCTGAATCGTTAATAACCAAAATGAAGGTTTCCTTATAAAAACACACTCTGCTACAATCAGTTGGACACATTTGACAACTGGACTTCACTCAATCCCGTCGAAAATAAAAATATATATAACACAGAGCTACTCCAGTTGACCGTAAGCCCCTTGGGGAGGTTATTGGTTCAGGCTCTTGGAGAGCATTGGAGGCAACGAGGTACTCACTTGTTCATTACTGCCTTTTCTTTCAAAACTAAACGGTAGGATTTTAATAGTAAGATTTTAATAGTAAGATTTTAATAGTAGGATTTTAATACTAACGTACTATTGTCCCTGAATCGTTAATAACCAAAATGAAGGTTTCCTTATAAAAACACACTCTGCTACAATCAGTTGGACACATTTGACAACTGGACTTCACTCAATCCCGTCGAATTTGGGTGAATAGAGTAACCCCACTGCTGGGAGTCAGCTTCAGCCTTTAGCCACTTAGTAGCCCCAGTGACGTCCTTTACGTCCATATTGGACAAGTGCTAAAGGAGCACGTGTTTCTTCAAGTTGCTCTTCACTTTAGACTTTTAGACTTTAGGGGGCAGTAGGTGCAGGTGTTTGTAGAAGCAGCCGCACTTAGGGCAGGAATAACGAGCTGTAATCAAATGTTTCACACAAATTAGCGAAAAACGGCATTCTTTTTGGTTTATTATCTTCGATAATAAACCATTGGAATCGCCCAAAGATATTTTTCTACATTCAACCAAGCTCAAAAGTTTGAAATGATTTCATCGAAGCTTTTTGCTGGGATTATCCCTACGTAAGGCACAGGTGCTGTGTGGCTGGATGCATATTACTTACAAGGGGTTCGTATTCAACTGTACCTAACCGATGGAGAGTGTCGACGTTCCACTTCAATCAACTTCGAGTTTTTGTTTGATCTCTCTTTTTTCTAGAAAACGTCCAAAGGAAATTTTTTAATTTTGACATCAAATCTGTTTTTGTCATATCTTTTAGAATAGGCGTTGTAAAACAAATGAATTCAAACGTGTTTTCATATCAAACTTTGCCTGAATCTACAAAAAAAAAAAAAAACTCTGTTTAAACACCCCCAACGTCGATATCAGTGGCAGTTTCTGGGATATTTCGAGTAATTCAAGTACTACCTACATATTGGTTTTAGTTTTAGAAAATACGTAGCGCAAGACCCTGATGCCCAGTTATTATTTTCACAGGTACAGAGGATCGCTTACGACACCGCCATGCTCAGAAGTGGTTATTTGGACGATATTCCCGACACCCAAAACGCTCACTGAATACCAGGTAAAATAGGTTTGGTCTATAATTTATAAATAGGTATTTAGCAAGAAATTGGGACTTGCAAGAGAATTTGGAAACCATTCAACTCATTTCGTAGATACTTTCTAATACTTTGTATTATAAGGTACCTCAAACAAGTTTTCTATACTCCAAAAAAATCCTTAATACAATCCATGAACCGATCTCTTGGCACGCGCTATTCTGTTTCACACCTGCAGATAATTGAGTGGACGACGTCGTTTCTTTGGGTGTTTTTTGTTTTTTTTAGTCAATGGCTTGGAACTGAGAAGGAAAAAAATTCGGGCACCAAAATAGACACTCGGCAGTTGAACGGGGAATCCTTCGGAGAAACTAAAATTGGCAGACATTGCCTTCTAAATTATCCCAACTTTTACAACCAGAGGGTTCCCATATTTCACGTTGAGGTAGGCGCGAAAAGGAGAATACGATATATCTTCCGCCTTTCGCTCCCTCTACCCTCTTGATCAGACTCAGGATTGTTGGTCCCTCTTTTTTTGGTCAACTATTTTAGTATTCTCTTCACCGGGCAGGGAAGGGGCTACTGATGTGGAAATCGCTCACATCACGATTTCAAGATCTTTCGCGGAAATCAAAACGGAGGACAACGACCGGAGACTCCTCCGGAAACAACACGTGGAATTTCTTGAATACTTTCAAAAATAACCTTCACATCCTTACGGCGACATTTTGGATTTATTTGGAGAAAATGTCTTATAAACGTCGGGAGGATTGAAATACTGATTTAGGTACCCTTTTGATCATTCGCCCGGCACATAGGGACGGTTTGATTTTCAAAATTTCAAGGTCTCGTGGTCATAAACTTTTAAAAATAACATCCAGTGAGCGACGCTGTCAAAGCGAACTCGTAGGAATTCCTAACTCTTCTCGCACCAGGAGTAGGAATAAAATAAATAACATTTGATACTTCCGTAATAGAAACTTTGCTTTAATATAGTATAATAATAATATTATTAATATATTATATTAATATTATAATGTTTATATTCGTCATTCCAGGACAAACTAAATGATAAACCCTGGTTCAACACAAAGCAATTTGGTTCCACGTAAAATTGGGCGATTTGAAAACATGAAATTCTGAGGGTTAGCTCTTTTGACCCTGAGATTTGGCTGTATAGTGATTTGTACTACGAACAAGCAAAAGTCCGGAACTGCAGTAAATACCCACACAGAAAATAGGCGTCTGCTAGACGTCTAATAGGTATCTATTGTTAAACATGCCTAGTAGACGTCTGTGGTAGATGATCTACTAGACGTCTAAATGGTTACTTTTGATTTGCCAAACAGACGTCTATTCATCTAAATACGTAGACATGTCTAACGGCGTCTATCGACCTGTAAAGGGCGTCTAGACCGCATCTATCGACGTATAGACGGCGTCTATCGACGTCTAGACGGCGTCTACCGACGTCTAGACGATGTCAACGTCTATCGCCATCTATTGGGCGTCTATCAACGTGTGGACGGCGTCTACCAATTTAGAATCTGGCAGTCATAGTGGATGAAGTCACGTGACAACCTCCACCGGGTAACAGCCACTACCACTAAATTGTTACTTTTGATCGGTCAAACAGACGTCTATTCATCTAAATATGTATACATGTCTAACGGTGTCTATCGACGTGATTAGCTAGACGCGAGGTAGATCTGCATTATATGTCGGTAGATCGTCAAGTCAACCACCAGATCGACCAGTCGTCAACACAGCCTATGGAGAGTAGATGTCTACATATAGATGTTATGTCGACGGAGATAGACCATCTAAAGACATCTAAATTTAATCTTCGACGTCTACGTCAACCCATAGACAAGCTGCAGACAAAGAATTGAGGCCTAAAGAACGTCTACCGATAGATGTAGACGAAGAAGATGAAGTTTATACCAAAAATAGACGTCTATATTGGTTTAAATCATGTTTATAGACGAATGAAGATCACGTTTAGATGATCTACAAGATCTATCTAGACGTCTATTTTCTTTGTATTAGCCAATTTTTAGGTTTTATAGCATGGCATTATGTAGGTTCATTCAACCCTACAACTACATGGGACAATGACTTCTCGATGGCACTGGTAGAGGTTCTAGACACACACAACAAAACCCTGTTTGGTTCTTACGGATTTTAATTAAATCGCTGAACATATTTGATCACTTGATTACATTTTTAAGTGGTAGAGGTTCGCTACTGGTCGGAGAAGTCAAAAATTCGCTCATTACGTCATGACATTGTGTCTAGAAGTTAGCGGCATCTACCAAAAACGAGTATAAAATTTCCTTTTGTGAAGGGGACGATTCTCCTCGTTATACTCTGTCTGAATATCGACTGTTGTAGAAGGTTCATATATCGAGGGTCTCACGGCATCACCCCACATCGTCACTTTTGGCCAAAATGCATTTGAAGCGTCTTCCCCCGGCGGATCGATCTAAGTATAAGTTAGGTACCTAAGTTAGGTAACACTAAATCTCATGATTTATTTTACTGAATTACTCAGTAAACATAGTCATTGGCAGATGGTTTTTTGGCTCTGCTGAAAAGTCGCCCAAATGACGATGTGGGAAGTTGCCGTGAGACCCTCGATGTGAGATTTCTATAGGAGTTGGTCCTTAGTACATTTGCTCTCACTGAGTCAACTGACATTCCAAATGAGAGAGCATCTGGAGGTTAGACCTTTCGAACACACGTCCGATGAAACACTTTGTAAAATTAGTGCATCTTATGGGAAATGGGATTGTGGCGTGTAATCAACATTCTGGGTGTCGGTACAGTGTGAATACAATAGATAGCCGTTTATCTCATAATTGAAATACATCACTTATTTCTGTTTCTTTTCTTATAATATAAGCATATTATGCTTATAGTACAATGACAGACAGGTTTTGTGGTGTAAGCGTGAGGTGTCGTGGCTACCATATCTCTTATCATAAACAACAATTCTCAATATTAATTTTTTCGAAAATGTCCACAGTCCTAGAATGTAGTTCATCCATTTTGGATACAAGGATGAAATACCTACAACAAAAATAAACCCATGGCACATTTTGGCTCAATATCTCTGTAGGAGAGTTCTGAAATTCCTCTAGCAAATATGTCTGCGCATGTGCTAAAGGTTCAATAATCGATTTGCTGGTTCACTATAGAGGAAATGAGTTCTGACTTTGGGCACTCGTCGTTCAGCCCTTCAATGACCATTTCGGGAGGGTACCCAACGAAAATTGACGTGCGCGTCAAATGACACGCGAGTCCTGAGGAAACTGTAATTAACCTTGTGGTCCTGACTCGGTATCGGGACAATAACTGTGGGAGGGAATGATTCAGTTTGTGCTAACCTTTCCAAAATAATCGACTTCCTGACGCCTGAGTTTTGTTTTGACGTTTCATCATCGTATGATAGAGAAGATGATCTAAAATCTACAGCCAGACTTTGATAACGTCTAAGCTATAGGACCTAGCAAATCTCTCAATGTAATCCTTCATCGATGGGTTTTTAGATTCCACTTACCCAATGTTTCCCATTTGAATTCTGTCAGTAAATAAAATATGGTTCGTTTCTCATTTAGAAGTAAGGCAACAATATGGGATACAATCATAAGGACAGCTGTTTAGAAATAATTGATTGGTATTCGAGTGTTCCCCATGTGGATGATATTGTAGTTTACTAAGTACCTACTCAGGTACTAAACTTCGTAAGTACTCGTACTATACCTCATGAACAAGTGAAAATTACCAGGATTACATTCTGAAACTGGACACTATGGTTGTTGACTATAGAATAGTAAAGTTGCTCTTTTTGTTCCATTACTCCCGATAATCCGGCAGTTTCTTGGTCCCATAATGGTCAGATACCACATATCATGTGTCGGATTATCAGGATTGTACTGTAATTTAATAGAGTTTCAATGAACGTAATACGTTGTTTCGTAAGGTGTACCATCGTACAAGGTACTAATCTCACAATGAATATCTGATTCGAAAACTTTTCCAACGCAACTTGTTGGTACAATAAGGAGCAAGTGGCAGTGTGGAAAGACCTCCTACGCATCGCTCCGGGTTAGATATCGGTGGCGCTATTGTAGCCCGACCTAGATATTTCCATTATTGAAACGAATACGAAAAGTTGCCGAATGCAGGTGATCTTGGGACTGTTTGTTCCGGTTGTTCCAGATTCCACATGGAATGGAGTCGTGATTGTCTTTTACCCGTTTGTTCCATTACATATTTGTATTCATAGGTGGGGAGTATTCATAGGTGTATTCATAGGTTGTATTCGACTTAAACCACTATTGAAGAATAGAAACCTCTCAATGGCAAACAAAACCCTCATCACCCATGCCAATTTGAGATACCTAACATACTCCGTATCCCAATTCAGAGCGGCTCGAGGCAAAACTGCACAGAAATCCACTGTGACTTCAACATAGAATCTCCACCCGTTAATTAGCGAATTTTCGAAGAAAATGTAGCTATTTTTCTCAGTCCAAAATGTTTAAAACTCGAATTTCCGAAAAACGTGCACAAAAAATCCGTCTTAGCAATCGAAAGCATTGGCAGGACCGATCCTAAGGGGGATTTGGGGAGATTTAGGGGGAAAAAATTACCCAGAAATTCCCAAAATGAGACAGTCTGACGAGTGACCCCTCATTTTGAAGGTTTTTATCACGTTGAACACGATGGTGGCCTCAGAAATGCGATATTTGATCACGTTCTCAAACTGGAGCACTTTGAAGATGAAGAAACGTGGTTGATACTTGAGATGTTCTTCATGTTTAGTCGGCCCTAATCTGATAACGGAATGAGATATCGCAATTCTGACTTCACCGTCGTGTTCAGCATGGAAAAATCTATAAGGTGCGAAGGGTTTAAGATGTTTTAGGGGGGGATTACCCATAAATTCCCAAAATGAAACAGTCTGACAAGTGACACCTCATTTTAAAGGGGTTTTCACCCTGAATCCGTCGGGGGAATCAGAATTGCGATATCTTATTCCGTTCTCAAACTGGAGCTCTTTGAAGATGAAGAAATGTGGTTGATATTTGAAATGTTCATCATGGACATCATGTTCTTCAATGGAGAGCATTTTCATAAAACGAGTTAGTTATTTCTTCGAATATTCACTCTTATAGCCATGCTGCATGACTGTGGGTTTTTTTTTAATCACCGCTCCAAGTCATCCAACCGACTCGCAGCTGACGGATTTAAACCCTTTGTTTGATTATTAGAGGTTCGTTCGGCTAAGCGTTCAGAAGTGACCACGTTCCTTTTGGGGCGTTCATTTAGTCACAGAACTCGTCCAGTATCAACAGTCTGCTGTTCATTTAGTCCGTTCAATAGCAGACTGTTGATACTGGACGAGTTCTGTAACTAAACGAACGCCCCAAAGGGAGCGCGGTCAGTTCTGAACGGTTCTGAATGCGTAGCTGAACAAACCTAATACCTCAGTGAACATTTGGTGTCTATTTTAAGAGCATTATAGAGCTCTCAAACTTGATCCGACTGAAGAGAGGTTATAATACCTTCTGGATTTGAACTACTGCACCTTCGAGGCTACTCATTGAAAAATTCCATGTTTGATATGAGGGCTTTAGATCAGGATAACTTACTACGAGTACATTGTTCTCTGTGTCCAATGCCGTTTCCTTAACCCACGTTTTCATTGATGTTTCAGGTCAAATGGTTGAGCACGAGAAAACTGAGCGAGGGAGTGCCTGACCCCGAAAACTACCGTCCCGTTCAAGATCGCAACGACCGAGAAATTGTCCTGATGAAAGCATCGTACACCATCAACATCATACCCGGCCGTTTGGAGGTCCCAGGAAGCTCGGCATCGTACGGGGCCCCGAGCATCGCCCTCTCGCTCGCATCCGTTCTCTGCTTTACCTTCCGATCACGCTGATTGTTTTTCTTTCCTCCGGATTTTGTCAAGTCCAACCTGAATTTGCTAGTCACAATTCCCTAAGTAACACTCCTTTGCGGCGTTTCAACGTCTTGATGAAACCTAGGTTTGTGGTTCCTCGGTGTTCCTAACAATTTCGAGAATAATTTGCTTCTAAGTATGTTTTCGTTTAAACTCCAGTTCCTCGATGATCGATAAGGTCTTTAAGTCTTCGGACTCGCTTTGAAATGGCATACCTATCCAGATAACTGAGTACATTTTTGAACACCCAGTTCGCCTCCTTTTGACAGATTGGGAGAAACGCCCATAATATGGGCGTTTCTCAATATTATTGACTGAATAAATATCCGCCCGAAGCCCCAAGGGCTTGATGAGTGGTCCTATATTTCAACGTAATGTTCTGTCACATCTCAGTATTCATGTTGACATAACCATTTAAATAGTCTAGAGAAACATAACTATGAAACTTACTGTTAAAATTGGCCGAGAAATTACTTCTAACTTGATTGAACCTGGCAGTGGTATGATACTCAAAATCAATATCTAGAGCTACTAAATTATGGTGAAATTCATATTAAATTAAATCATAATGCAAGTAATTTTGTAGGGACTACAAATCACATACTCGAAACATATTATTCTCCTTCCCCTCAAGTGATGCAGGTATTGTGCTAAAAAACGATATCTTCTGTGAACTACCGTACAATACGATAAACAGGGTATAGGTCTAACATTAATTACCTTCCTACTACTATATCTATATTATCGGGAACCACTTCCAAAGCTGTAATAATAGTTAATCTTAGATGTCTATCCTATCCCGATGGCTGTTTTCCATTTTAAGGTTAAGAAACAAGAATCGAGCTAATGATTTTTAGATTTAGGTCTTTCTTTTGATGTTCTCTCTTAAAACCGAGACGAGATGTACTTGTTGTCGAGTATTTTTATCTGTATCATAATCCGAGCTTCCGCATTTTGTGTTGTGATAACATAGTAGTATTAGAGTATTTTTCAAATAAGAGTACTCGTTGTTAGTGCCACTATTAAGCTAAAAATTGATAAAATCCTATTTTTCAACCGATTTTTTCCTATTAATACGAGTAAATCATAATTTTATTGTTATTCAGGTGTCAGAGTAATATCGAGTACATAACACTACATGGTAATATTTTTTTGCGCTTAGAATTAAGTTGTTACGTCAAGTTTCAAATCGATTTACGTATAGAAAAAAATCTGCCAAAATGTCGACATCACATTCCAAATTTGAGTGGTTGCAGCTATTGCTGTAGAACTGTATGGCTATGTTGATTGATGGCCAAGTAATTACTATGTATGTTGTAGATTTGGGTATTTCAAAATTATGAATCTACCTACGTATTTATTACAGTATTAAGGGCGAGGCTTCAAATAAATGTACCAATAAAATTAATCGATGGGACATTATGAATTATTGTAAATTTCTAGATGCCGGAAAACCTACAACAAATTTTCTCAATAATATTTATCATGAAAAATACGTTGAAATTCTTCGTAAACCCTGAGTACTCACAGGTTAATATTAGGATGTTGAGAAATATGTCCTATAGTTTAGGACCTAAACTATAGATACGAGTATGTACTGGTTCGTACGGAATACAAGTATCTATAGTTGTGGTTTATTTGATTATATTCTTACGAGTAGGTACCTATATTGTTAATCGTTGAAACAATTGTCCAAAAATATGACATTGCATTTCATCAAGTTCGTTAGTGGGCTTGCTATGGCTAGTAGGAATTTAGACAATTCTTGGAAATTCTATTAAGAGCTCTTACAGTGGGAGGGTTCCTACGTGGAAAGTATAATGACATGTATCACCTTCCTATTAAAATTATGACAACTTGAAAAAAATCAATTAAAAACGTCACGATTAAAATGGTGTTCGTTTAGTTGATCATAGTGTCAAATTTGGACCGCGTTATGCAACAATCGTTTAACCCTCAAAAATTCGAAAATTAGTTTTTTTTACTTTTGGCTTCATTAGGTAAATCTACATCACCTCCAATAGTTATTTCCCGCGATTTCGCAAAAATGAACTTTTTATAAGCGAAATACCATTAATGCATAACTTTGTAAGTGGGGAAAGCGATTATGCAACAATGGTCTACAGACGAGAGAACCAGTCTTTGATTCCAAGATTCACCGGTAACAGTTTCTCAACAACAGATTTCTTATGTCAACTCCATAGAAATAGCTAATTGATAAGGTGTTCATCGTTTCGTAACAATGGTAACCATCATCTCAGCAGCTGCTCTGCTCAAGCTGTACCCATAGATACTCATAATACTTCCTAGTAGGAAGTTCCTACCTATTTCCTCCTCCTTCCTCCATTTTCCGTTTTCGTGTGTTTGAGCTTCCAGAGAATTTTCAAAAATAATGAATAGATCCGCCAAGCTCGTCCAGCTAGGACAAGAGGAATGTGAGTAAGCCGCATTATTAAATCAATATTTACCTATTTACCCACTTTTCGATGATCGGTGTTTACAGGAAAGTAAATTTGATTAATTATTTTTCCAGACCTGAGGAAAAATGACGCTCCGAAATTGCTTCCTGTTTCATCCGCTTGTGGTTCAGGTGCAAGCCAGTTGGAATCCTCTTCTGCTTCTGATCCAGGTACACAATACAACATGGACCTCTCTTCTGCTCCTGATCGTGATCTGGGTACTGACCAAATTTTACAAGAAGCTGAGGAATTTCTGGAGTGGGTTGACGATGTAGTTGGGGAACCCAGCAGCGATACTTTAGCCAATGGAAATCTTTCAAACGGCCGGCCTCCAAGAGGCAGAAAGAGGAAGTTTCCTCAGAATAGAGCAGAAAGGAAAATCTCGTGCAACAAAAACCAGTCGTACGTTACTGCAAGGGGTAAAGAAGCAGTTGCCAGAAAGTTTGACGAAACTTTCAGGTGCGAATGCAAACAACTAAGATCCTGTTCCTGTGGAAATCCGTCAGAAGTTGTTTGACCAGTTTTGGTCAATTGGCACATTCGAAGGACGAAGTGCGTTTCTTTGGGGGGCGGTATCACGTCAAAACGTGACGGACCGTGACGATCTGGTTGATGACGTTCCTCGCAGACGTCGTCGTCGCCTTCGTGAGAGTTCCCCAAGCCAACAGGGACCCCCGAACCGAAATACAAGTCGATCCTTTGTGTACACTTACCATTTGGAAAGTCAGATTGTCTGTAAAAAAACATTTTTGCGTACGTTTCAAATTGGGCACTCAAGGGTTGGCACTGCCCTCAACAAGCAGGCGAATTCCAACTCTTTTCAAGATTTAAGAGGAAGGGAACCCTCTAAAAACAAGTTCGACGATGAGATTATAAATGATGTAAAAACCCATATAAACTCATTCCCAAAATACATCTCACACTACTGCCGAGAAAAAACTGAGGCAAAATACCTTTCTCCTGACCTAACACTTGTCAAAATGTGCAGTTTGTTCAATGAGGACAGAGAGCAAAAAGTTAGCTTGTCGTATTACAAGAAAATTTTCTACCGAGATTTCAACCTTCGATTTAAGCTTCCATCAAAAGATACATGTAGGACTTGCGACATTTTCAAGGCCTCTGCCTCTGGTGCCGATGAAGAGAGGAAAATCCAGCTTGATGCTGCTCATCGCGCCCATTTAGAGAAAGCCCATGCTCTACGACAAGCTATGAAGTCTGATCTTGAAGAAAGTCAAAGAAATCCCGAAGTTGAAACGCTCACATTCGATCTTCAAAAAACCCACCCTCTTCCAAAGATTCCGACGAACATTGCATATTATAAAAGGCAGTTAAACTTGTACAACCTTGGGATCCACGTTGGAAGCTCCGGCCAAGGAATCTTCAACGTATGGTTGGAACATGAGGGTGGGAGAGGGACCCAAGAAATCGGTTCGTGTTTGCTAAAATATACCAAACATGCCGTTGAATCTAAACACCTCCGTTTGTGGGCCGATTCATGTGGAGGCCAGAACCGAAGCATTAAAATGGTCATGGTCCTCAAACATTTGCTAGCCACTCACCCGACCCTCGAAACCATTTCTTTGAAATTTCTTCTTTCAGGGCACAGTTTCCTCCCCAACGATTCGGAGTTTGGAGATGTCGAATGCTTACTGAAAAAGCAGGCTCGCATCTACACGCTGCAGGATTATGAGACATCCATGATCGAGTGCCGGAAGAAGAAGAAATTCAAAGTGGTACGGATGACCAGTGAAGAGTTCTTGTCGGTGGAGAATCTGCTAAAGGGGATCACGAACCGCAAGAGGGGTAAACGAGGAGAGGAAGAAGTCGTAATCAACTGGCTCGATATTCGTGAGGTTTTTTTGAAGAAAGAGCAACCCTACTCACTCTTCGTGAAGACTGACTTGAGCGAAGAAACATATTCAGAGATCGACCTTAAGAAGAGGGGAAGCACTCCATCGGCCTACGCCACAAGGACCTCCCGCCGATCCAACAGGCAACAGTCATGTGCACCTTCGTCCGACATCTTCTGCCAAGAACTACCACCACTTTGGCCTCACGGCAAAAGCTTGTCCAAGGAAAAGAAGAAGGATCTTTTGGAACTCCTAAAACTTGTGCCAAAAGATGCCCTGAGTTTTTACGACTTCTTAAAAACCTGTCGAATCAACGAAAACATCGATGACGTGGATGGGTTGAGTTCAGAAGGCGACGAAGACTCATGACATATTTTCACGATTTATTTTCATGTTCAATTTATAATAATTCACCAGATTTTTTTACCAGCAAGAGTAAGCTGTTTTTCTTCTAAGTTACCAGAGAGTTACCTACCTGCTATGGTCACCAGGTTTTTTTTTTATTGACCAAAACACTGTTTCATACGTTATTTTAAATAATTAAAATGATTGTATAGATTTTATCTAATTTCTTACGAGTATTATGATTATCATTATTCAGAATAGTCAGATTTTTGACTGTTAGACCATTGTTGCACAATACAAAACTATACCACGGGCAAGCTGAGGCGTTTTGCAACAACTGATTAGCCCTTGAAAACCGCCGATTTAGTGAAATTTCAACTCTTTGATCCGAAAACTAGAATGAATATGCAATACTTGAGATTTTAGGTCAAAGGAAGCCCATTCAAAACTAAGACATTCACCTTTTCGGAACACCTCAATCTTTGAACACCTCTCCTGAAAAGTTGACTTTTGCGAGTTAGACGATTGTTGCATAATACCGTCCATTTGTACGTTGTTAAGAATATGAAATCATTTTTACTAGTAACTAAATTTAATACTAAAATGTTTACTAGTAACTAAAATTAATACTAGGATGATTTAAACTGTTGTAGTCCTGTATCTACTGCAGTATTTTACTATTAGTATTGTAAAAAGCGTTGCTTTATTCAATACACATGGAAAAATCATTATAATCCACTATAATTCAACTGTTTGGATTTAAACCCAAGCTCGTGAACCAAAAATTAGCGTTTTCGAACGCTGTGTGACGTAGTGCAGAGGGCTTCGTAATTATCACTATTTTCGCCCACTCCCCATCTTCGGATGCCCCCTCGTGTTTCATTGAAGAATCGTTTCGGTAGCAGCATTGCATCAGGGTTCTGGCCATATTTTCAACAATAGAACCCAACAATAGCTTCCATACCCGTACATAGAAGCTAATAAAAACAAGTGCTAGAAGCAATGAGACCGTCCCTAGGCCCCTTGTTATTGAGCCCAATTCCATCATAGGCCCCTGGCAACTCTTTGTCCCTCAAAGGTTGCCCAACTGCTGAAAGAGAACCCAACTCCTTAATAGCCCATTCAAATGCGACAGTTACGTTTTTGATTGTTTGCCATCGGATTTCACCTGACTTCATCACTCAGTACAAATAGCCATTCATTCCATCACATCCTCAATGGCAATTTCAACAGAACCGCTCTATACATGAAATTTGGAATGGGTCAGAATGGATTGAAAGAACAGAGAAAGCGTTATTTGTTTCGTTAAAATAATAATTTATGTGATTTATGAATTAGAAAATATTGTTTATATTCATGTATTAATTGTATTTGTGTTCTACTTCATTGAGCTCAAAATTGGCTGGCATTGACCTAATTAGAATTTGTTATATTTGTAGTAGATCTCAAATTATACGAAAATGGTAATAAAATATGTTTATATATTAGAATTCAGCCTATCTTTATATTACCACGCATTCTAGGTTTGGATTGAGGAGTAGTTATGAGACCTATTTATTTCAAGGGGGTATCGCAATCACATGAATCTACTTTTAATAAGAACATACCATTTAATTGGTAGAAATGTGAATATCTATCTATAATAGATAGATACTTCTAATAATATAGTAACCACCTACTTAGTAATAGCTCCAGGGAAACCACATTTTGAGCAAATTCGCACCTGAAACACTTGAATCTGCTACGTAAACGTATTTTATATTAGATTACACCTGGTTTTTCCCTCAATTTTTCATGGATACCATGGTATCCATGAAAAATTGAGTCGTCCAGTTTCAAAAGCCTTTATGTCCTCACTACCCAATTGTGAAAAACTTTTGTGATATTTCAGAATGGCGTTTTTTAGCCAATTTAAAAAAAAAAAAGTTTCTTCATAAAATTACTTTTTATTTAGAATACTTTGAAAACCCCTGACCTATACTTTATTTTAAAATCCAGTTGAAAGGTCGATCATAGTGGGTTTTGGAACGGTATACGTTGGAAAACAAAGCACACCTGTTCGATACATGACACATTTCTACTGAGTAAGTACACTTTTGTAAGTAAATAAGAATAGTTACACATAAATATTACAAATACTCCAACTAATTTAATTTAAAAGCCTACAATATTTCCATGTAAGTATAGGTAGGTAGCTAAAAAATGTTGAAATCAAAAATCTTTGAAGCATGATGACAGTTTAACACATTTACGAATCTATCAAGCTTTAAAAAAGTTCTTATTTTGTACAGACTTCATTTAAATGGTTCAGTGATTTTTATTATGCATAATAGAGATCTCATCTGCATTGCCCTGAAAGGCTGTGACTTGCCCTTCTTGGTCTACTATAACCACTTCGCGATCTGTCAGGTCATCATCATCTTCAGGATCTTCTTCTTGGACATCAGAAAGTTCCTCTTCCATGATCGAATTACTAGCCGGTTCAGGGATTAAGAGGATTTTTTTGGGTAATATTCGAGCGTTTCATGTGCAACCCAATTATCTCCAAAATATTTTTTTTTTTTATAGAACTTTGATGTTCTGCAGTTTTTTTATCGACAGGTTTACCCTTGGGAATAGTATCTATAGCAAAGTTTTTGGTCTGTGTTTTTTCTCTTTTCAATATTGATTTTCCTGTGCCGATGTCTGATCGTTATCAAGGGGATTTGGTTCTTTCTGGACAAAGTAGCCTTCTTTTTGAAATCATAGGTAAGCTACGCAAACTTCTCAAAATTTGGACACTGAAGTTTGCCTCGAAGTCACCTCCACATATTATTCAGGTGTAAGGATTTCTCTCTTCTTTATAAATTCTCTCTTAAGCACAACAAAACCCTCATCAAGAAACCAAGTGAGTTTTGAAACACAATGATAGAGAAGGGTGCATATCAGTTTGGGACAAAGTGGGTTTTGAAACAGGAGAAATGAGAATTCAGGGTAATTTTGAGGGGGATATAGGTAGATAGTGGGTTTCGAAAGTAAACTTCAGCATTCGATTCGTCACCTTCGATTTTATTAAAATCGATAGTTATCTCGAATTTTTCGAAAATTGGACAAAGTGGCTTTTGGAACTGGACGGCTCAATTATTGGGCTTCAAAATCATAGGTACCTACTTAATAAGATTATAATATAACCATCAAACCTATGCACCGAATTGTGTCAGCTATT
This sequence comes from Stenodema calcarata, assembly GCA_963920205.1. Classification (NCBI taxonomy): domain Eukaryota; kingdom Metazoa; phylum Arthropoda; class Insecta; order Hemiptera; family Miridae; genus Stenodema; species Stenodema calcarata. The sequence continues at coordinate 25,045,868 of OY986059.1, read as the reverse complement.
TTCTATCATTTTATCTTATAGTATTTTATCTTATAGTCGGAGTTTCAAGGAAAAATCATTCAATAGCTTCATGAGAAAGGGGGTTAGGTACATGCGGGTATTCTCTGAAATTAACCCAAACTCCTGGTTAGACTTCTGAAATTCCCAAACTCATCAAACACAAACAAAAACCGTTGATTCCCAACTTTTGGCTCGTGCTTCGCTATACACACGGAAAAATGTAGATTATACACCATTCGTTAGGCACATCTCTACAATTAGAGATAGGGTTCAACTTCATCCTGTTACAGTAGAGTATCGTTTTTACGTAAGTGTTCACAGGTATGTACAGCCATGTGATTGGTGTAAAACCCCATTCTGTCGTGACTCACTATGACGTGGGACCTTGAAAAATCGAGGAAACCTGTTATTACCTACCCAAAGTGAAATAGGTACCTATCTGCTCACATTCATAGGTAATTGAAATAGGATTTCCCCTTTGGAACCAGAGCACCTCGTCATTGCTGCAGTTATTTGTAATTGTTTCGTGCCGTTTTCATCAACGAAAAGACGTTTAGTGAGAGAATGTTAACTCAAACGACAAATGATACCTTTTATTCCATCAGTGAGCTCGAGTAAATTTCGATTTGCTATAATTGCATATTATTTGTAAAATAATTGTAAATTAGCTGCTAATAACTTATTAGCAGCTAATTTAAAATTATTTTACTACTTATTAGTAATAAGTAGGAACAGCTGTTTTGATTTTAGGTAGGTGAAGCTGTGCTAAAGGTACCATAACAGGTAAGTCGTGTTTATTACACTAATACAGCGTGCAGTGGTACCCATAGTCCTTTTCCGTTGTAGTTAGTCAACATGTAAACCCCCCCAAAAGGATATCAATGTGGGAACATACCTAATAGGTCTACCTCAAAGGCCATTTCATACCAGTCAACCATCAGGAAATAGGTCTATTCTCCAACTTCAGGCACTTTTCCATGTTTTTCAGTAGTACCACATACACCACATACATCTTTTACAAGTTACTCTATAATAATAATAATAATAATAATAATAATAAACGTTTATTACGGGAAACACCCAGTTTACAGGTTTTACATTCATGAAAAATAGATGTAGTACACAATCTGCACTAAAACTTAGTGATAATAATGAAGATAAAATATATAAGGCCGCAAGAAGCAAATTATAGATGTACGTACAAATAATACAGCATAACATTTTATTAGTTTACCAATTCAAAGTGTAGTCGAGTATTAGGAAAAGGAGGTTAATTTGTCCAATTGTGACTTGAACCCTGAAAGGCTAGAGCCAAAGAAATCAAGTGACGGATGAGAATTTGCGTTGTACATCAGTCTATTGATCGGAGAAAATTTGCCGTAATCAGTTCGATGAAATTCTAGGGTGAAGGGTCTTATGGTTCGGGTTACTTTAAGTAGTGCATGAAAATTCACTTTTGACACTAGATCTGGAGAATCAGTAAGATTGTTTATTAGTTTATATAAAAAAATAAGATCGCTTTTTAAGCGGCGATTTACCAGAGATTCTATGTTAATTGATGCTGAAAGATCAACATAATTTAGATCTGCAACGGGGATTCGTCTTTTATAAGCAACCACTCTAAGGAATTCGCGCTGGATTCTGTCAAAGCGATCAATATATGTTTTGTGATGTGGGTTCCAAATTAATGAACCATATTCCAGGCCTGAACGGACAAAGGCGCAGTAAAGAATTTTCAGTGTTTCCGCGGTAAAGTGCTTAGAGTTCCTGCTCACGAATCCAAGCATTCTATTTGCCTTTGATCTTATGGTTTCCATATGAAGAGAAAAACTGAATGAATTGGTCATGAAAATACCAAGGTCTTTAGTTGAATCAACAGATGTGAGGATGTGGCCGTTTATGGAATAGTGGAAATTTAAAGGGGATTTGGAGTGAGAAATTCTTAAAATATTACATTTCTCTAGGTTAAGAGAGAGATCATTCAATTTGGTCCAGTTGTACAATGAATCAAGATCATCTTGGAGAAGGAAGCAATCATTAATGTTTTTCACAACACGATAAATTTTTGCGTCATCCGCAAATAACAAGACTAAACTTTGAATTGAACTGGGCAAATCATTTATAAAAAGAATGAAAAGAAGAGGGGCGAGATGAGAACCCTGCGGTACTCCTGACGTCACCTCTATAGGGGAAGAACACGACTCTAGTATTTTTACACATTGAATACGATTGGTAAGATAAGATTCAAACCATTTATGCAACTTTCCAGATATACCATATTGCAACAGTTTTTCAAGTAAAAGTTTAATATTAACACGATCAAATGCTTTTGCGAAGTCTGTGTAAATCACGTCAATCTGATAACCGTTTTCTAGGGAATGAATTACATCATTTGAAAGAAGTGCCAAATTTGTCACAGTTGAACGTTTTGCGCGAAACCCATGTTGCTCATCACAAATTATATTTTTGAAACAAGGAGTCAAAACATCACAAATGAGGGATTCAAACATTTTAGGTATAAACGACAACTTACTGACTGGACGATAGTAACTATCGTCCAGTCAGTAACTGTTACTCACGTTAGATTTGTTCCCTTTTTTATGAATAGGGGTAATGAAACTGGACTTCCATAAGTCCGGGAATCGCCCAACTGAGAGGGATTGGTTGAAGAGTTTGAATAATGGGTTTGATAGGGCATATCTACAGTTTTTTACTAAAATAGAAGGGATCCCATCAGGTCCAGGACTGGGATTATCATCCGATTTCTCTAGGTAACTAAAAACGTTTCTAATAGCGCCTAGTATTACTCAGAAGTAATGCTGAACAAATAGAACTCGTGAACTAGGTCTTAAGGGTTAGTGGGTGAATCCCCACACTACCAGTGGCGGATTCAGGGGGGAGGGGGACGAAAGCCAAATTCGGCAATATTATCGACGTTTTTCCTGGATTGGAACTTCATACTACTTTTAGTACCCCTTTTTCTACCAACAACAGCCTGGCATACCAGATGTTGCTTGAAGGTGGGTGTGTGATGGCTGCTGACCCTCTGTCTCCATATTGCCTAACCCCCCCGAGAACAGGGGCACTCAGCAACCATCAGTGCTGCCATTCTACCCGAATTCCGGTAGATCTGCCGGTTTGAGCTTCAAATCTAACGGGCTTTGACATTTTCGACAAAAAATAAACTTTGAGCGCAATAGGACTGCTGGAGATCCATAATTTTTCATTCCATTCGCCAAAGTTGTTGACTCACCTTTCAAACAAAACAAGACTTGTGACAACCTCGCATTTCCACTCATACTTCAGCTCGTGGACAATTTGAGTATTTTACCCCATACCTAGCAGTGCGGCCGTGGAACGGTTTTTTCAGAGGTCAATCTCAATAAAACCAAGATCCGCTATAAATTATCATGCGAAACTCTCGCTGGAATTCTCCACACAAAGAGATTCTTTCAATACGAAAAGAGGTGTTATGATTCCGAAATTTGCGAATCACTCGCAAAAAAGGCGTAGTGGCAATATTAATTTCTGAACACACGTTGGAAAGTAATGTTAAATGAAAAACATCCTAAGCTAATGATAACTTTCAGAAACTATCCAAATGATTTAAATGTTAGAAAACACTTCGATTATGTATGCTTACTTCTACTGCAAATGCATTAACTCTTAGTGAACTTCATGATGAAAGGCTGTATTTTGTAGTAGGTATGTACTGATCGAAACCGGTTGTTGTGATTTGTTCCTATGAAAATGCTTATTCTCAAGGTTTAGAACGTAGTGCATTAGGTATGCATAGTTTTAAAGCACGGACCTATGTGCACAACTTATTACAACCGTGTTACCGACTGAAATTCATTATGAAAGGAATTTACGCTGTAATTCCTAGCTTCGTGGGGTTTGCTTGGAAAGACAATAAGACTTGGCGTTAGACTTGTGATGGAAGATAGGTAAATAAATCGTAATTTGATTTTTACCTAATTATATTTTATAAAGCATGCTCTGTTGGTTACTGGTGTGTATAATTTAGCCTTTACCCAATGATTGTACCCAACTGACCAATAATTTCGAGTCCAGCCAAACCAGTTCTTAAAAACGATAACTTACGAGTAAGTATCTTTTTCTCTCTAGGTATTCTTTTTTGATAGAGCAACCACGAAATAGTTGAAAACTAAGTTTTTGCGCAGCCCAGGTCTTTAGGATTTAAGTGAATTCATCGGGAAAATTAGTGGGAAAACCCCGAGAAATCTACCGGAATCTACAGGTTTTTTCGACGAAACCTACCGGACAAGACGGCTACAGTTATGACAACACGGGCAACCATACATTACAGGTTATCTCAAAGACAAGGCTATGCAGATCTTCGTACTCCCATTTGTACTGTGGAGGTAGAATCCTCGCTGCAGCTCGATCGCTTGAAGGCTGTTCCACTGCACGTGCGCTCAACGAGCATTGGATTCAGCGCGCCCTGATCTGCTCGCAGCAAAGGAGGCGGGCATTTTGAGCAACTGCTTTGAAGTGTTTTTCCTTCACGTTTTTTCCCCACCAGATGGTTTTTTTTTTTTTTTTTTTTAAAGGAAGTGATCGTATTTATTTCCTTTTAACTTCGCCATAGCCGGTCCCCAGCCCGGTTGAGAAAGAAGGAGGGAAAGGGAATGGAAAATTACGAAATTTTATGTGCATCATGGTTAACAGTGTGGTCAACTGCTTCGCACCGGACATCCACTGCTTGTTGTTCGCGGACGATCTTAAGTTGTTTTCTCGTGTGGTTTCTCCGTTGGACTGTGCTGCCTTGCAGTCGGCGGTCGTACGTCTTGAGAGTTGGTGCTCTGATAATAACTTATTTCTAAACCCATCTAAATGCCATGTGATTACCTTCCATCGTTCGACGCAGCCCATTGAGTTCAACTATGTCCTCGGGGGCGGCCGGCTTCGGAGACTCACGGAGATGACTGATTTGGGAGTGCTTTGCGACGCGCAATTAACCTTTTCAAAACACATTGAGGACCTGGCCAGCAGGGCAATGCGGGTCTTGGGCTTTGTGAAACGTAACACCAGAGAGTTCACAAATGTTAGTGCCATAGTACTGCTTTACAAGGCCCTAGTGCTTCCAATCTTGGAATACGCCTCTCCTGTTTGGTCACTCCGTTACGCCATTCATCAGTATACCCTAGAAAGAGTGCAAAATAAGTTTCTTCGCTACATTGCTTTCAAGTTGGGCATTCCTTCCGACGAAGTGTGCTACAGCACTCTTCTCGATACTTGTGGCATGTTGCCTCTGGAGAGGCGTCGTACAATTGCTGACCTATCCCTCCTGCATAAGCTGTTGAATAACCGCCTTGACTGCCCGGCCTTGCTTTCGATGATCAGCCTCCAAGTTCCTCGTCTGTCGGCACGCTCTTCTCTCCTTTTCTACATCCCTTTTTCACCAACAAATTATATGAAGAATAGCCCGTTGCAGCGATTGCCTCGCTCCGCTAATTTGCTCATTAATTTAAACCCTGATTTTGACTTTTTTCATAACTCCCTTGCTTCTCTCAAAACGTTCATTGGCTTCCTCACCATTTTAATCTTGTTTTTTTAATTGGTACTCCACACGTTATTATTTTTTCTTCTTCGTAGTTTCTTAATTTTTGTGAGAATTTTCAACTTTTTCTTTCTTTATTCTTCCTGTTAATGTCCATTGGTTTCTTGTTTGTACGAGTGCAATTGGGCTTGCCCGTAAATAAATAAATAAATAAATGTGCAAACACGGCTGAAAAGACGATTTATTCACGCAAAATAATCGAATTTTGGTCATTATTTCGATTACATCAAATCAAATCAAGAAACGGATACCACATTGGAGTATCCTCGTCAGGAATTGAGCCAAGGAGATTAGAAAATTAGCTCCTGATGTCATATGGCGCCATATTCCTGGCCATATGGATCCCGCAGACCTCCCTTCCAGGGGCTGTTCTATTGATCAACTTGTTGAGTTGGTGGAATGGACCTGCATGGTTAACCGATTATGAAGATGAGTGGCCAGTTTCACATTGTACTTATCCTGAGGAAGAAATTAACTGTGAACGACTCAAGAAAACATTAAATGTTTCATATATTCATTCATGTTTCAAATTTTGGTTTATTTGACGGGATAAAGGACTGTAGTTAGATTTATATGTATTTCTCAAGATATGGAAAATTGTGCAAATGATCGGATGGATGAGGCGTTTTTTGTATACATACCTAATTGTCAACATTGTAATGGTAAAACGACTGGCGATCTTGCTGTTCACGAGCTAGAAGAAGCAGAATTACAAGTGTTGAAGTGTGTTCAAGCTGAATCCTTCTCTTCAGTACCTAACTGATTCGTGCTTGAATAGTCTTCGTCCATTTAAAGAAGATGACGGATTGATTAGGGTGAGGACCAGAATTTCTGAAAGAGATGACGATTTAGAATTCAAAACACCAATTGTGCTACCTTCAAACCATCCTGTAGTGGAAAGTTACATTACAAATGTCAACATGTGGGTGCTCAGACTTTGCTTGGTCTACTACGAGATAGATTTTGGATATTGAAAGGTCGTCAGACAACTCGTGGAATAGTGAGTAAATGTGTGGTTTGCAAGAGGTTCTCAAGTAAAGCTTTTGACTTTGAGTCTCCGCCACTCCCTGAGACAAGAGTTAGGAATTCGAGAGTGTTTGAAGTCACTGGACTTGATTATGCTGGACCTTTACATCTTCGAGATGGAAGTAAAGCGTGGATATGCCTGTTCACCTGTGGAAATTTTAGAGCAGTTCATCTGGAGATAGCTTCAACCCTGTCTACTGAATCTTTTGTACTTGCGTTGCGCCGTTTTATTGCTCGACGAGGACGACCTTCCATAATATATATATATATCCCTGAGGGACACCACAATTAATTTTAACATCAGAACTAAGGTTATTAGCAATTCGAGTTATCTGTGAACGGTCAGTCAAGTACGACTTCATGAGTTCATACGGAAGCCTCCTTATACCACATTGCTGCAATTTATGTAACAACGTTGGATGGTGCAAAGAGTCAAAAGCCTTACGAACATCAAGAAACATTCCTAAGGTAAAACATCCCTCGTTACACTTTTTAGAAATCAATTTATACATGTCAAAAAGCGCGTGCTCCGTACTTAACCCTTTTTGGAAACCGAATTGCCTTTCAGAGATGATTCTGTTTGCCTTCAAATAAGATACAAATCTTGCTTTAATGCATTTCTCCAGAATTTTGGATAGTGACAATGTTAGAGCGATGGGTCTGTAATTACTCATCACATCCCTATCACCACTCTTAAATAGTGGTACTACTACGCATTTCTAAACAAGGAAGGATATACACCAGTAGCAAACACTAAATTGAATATAAAAGTGAGGGGTAGTGCAATACAGGCTGCTAAATGTTTTAGTACCGAATTAGTTATGTTACCAAAGTTATAAGAGCTAGGCTTATTTAGCTTGAGTAGGTACTTCTCAATTTCTACAGAATCGACTGGTGTCAGAAAGAACGATTTCTCAGGAGTATGCCATGTTCCCTTACTCTCAGTAAGCAAATTTAAAGCCTCCACCGAAGGTCGCTGCACATCGTCATGAGCCATTTCTCCTACTTTCGCAAATAATCATTTAATCATTAAAGTGCTCCGCTATATCATTACCATCACTATGCATTACTCCATCGTTTCCCATTATACTACTAAATACATTTTCTTTACTACGTTTGATATTTGCTGCAACCCTTATAGTCTTCCAGATAGACTTCATATTTCCTTGTGTCTCATTAATTTGATTTCAAAAAAATTAGTTTTTAGCATTTTTAATTATCAAGTTTAGTAAGTTTCGGTACCGACGGAAATATCGACTCAACTCAGCATTAAACGGTTGAGTTTTCAGCTTTCTCTTAATCTTGTCTCTATTTCTAATTGAAACTACAATCCCAGCCGTTACCCAACACTTCAATTTCTTAAGTTTAGAATTCCTTCGAGGAATCCACTCCTTTGAGCAAGTCTCTTCAGTACATGTAACAATTCTGAACTTAGTGAGCTGCCCTTATGAAATCATAATTATTATGACATTATGCTTCTGGTGGGAAGCTTGAATCTTGGAAAATCGTTGGTCAATCGCCTAAATATGGTTATCTACTCGTAGAAAACAAGATCTGTCACCATCTTCATCGCACCAGTATTTCTCCATTATGAAGTAACAGTGTTATAGAAGCCCTGATTCCACTTGATATTCGATTACAGTTATTTATTTGATCACAACAGGAGTAACGCTAAGGACGAACGCTACTACTCTACTCCCGTTGGTTTTACTTCCAACGGTCTGCTACTAGAATGCGCTAAACCCCACTCCGCGAGGTGCTGTCAACTTCACAAACACGACTACCTACGTTGAGTCGGCGCGCCGCGGCGGGCAGTAGTCAACACGAAGTGAACGAATGCCTTGAAGTCTTGAATAACATCAATTGAAACTATGGAAAATAATTCAAATTTCCGTCCATATTATAAAACCTTAAGACAGTAGAATAAACTGGATTAAGCTACCTACCACAATGTTTAAAGTAAAAAGTGGCGCTTTATATAAGCGCCTGCAACTTGGCCGTACAATAAGCCTGCACAACGCGCATGCGTAGGTTGCTGTAGAGCGCCCAATGTTGGTGCCATGGAAGAATGAATAATTTCGAGGGTCCCACAGCAACACCACGGACTGTCATTTTTGGCCAAAATGAGTTGGTGGTACCATTGGAACCGCATTCTCGCGGCGAATCAGTTAAAAATATAAGTTGGGACGATTTCTCAATAGATAGCGCAGAATACCGAGAAATGTCAAACCAACGGACTGTATTCTTCCCCAGAACTTGAGGCAACCCAACGGACTGTCTCAGTTTTCACATGTGTTCAGCGTGAAATCTGATGGTCGGTACGTACTCCTGATTTCGGTGTTTGACAGTATAATAATAAAGAACTTATTTTTAATGTTTTCGGTTTCTTAATACTTCGATGGTGGCAGTGGGATGATTTACTTGTAATTTACAAGTTGTAAATATTTAATTTTTTAGATCGCATTTCTTGACGCCAAACGAAACAGTCCTACTCTTGATGACAGTCCGTTGAGTTGCTTCACCATTTCCTGTTCAGTAAGTTGTGTTGCGTCCCGAATTAAGCATTGAAATGAAGTTTTTTCAATAGTTTTCTCGCCTTTATTTCGTTACTTAACTGGTTATGAACATATCAGTCATTATTATTTTCAGTGAATAGGTTTTTGCAAGTGCCTTTTGTTTTTTTGAGCTGAAGTTGGCATTCAACCACCTTGATAGGCACTATTTTAGCGATGATTTTTTTTTTGTTTCTTTTTCATAGACCCCACATCTCAATGGAAGACAGTGAATACATTCCCTCAGATGAGGAAGGGACAACTGATGATGGAAGTTCAGATTGTGAAGGGCTTATGCATGTAGATGACCTCATGATTTCAATGGGTATGAAGAACCACGCAGAAATTGTCCAGCCAGCCAAATCTTCATCAACTGAGCCTTCCCACGTCACGAAATCCCTCCAGTCAGCTGAAGAAACTCCAACAACTGAATTCACAGTTCTCCCTTCTGAACCAATTGCACTTCTAAGTAGTGAACCTCATTTTTGTCCCACTGCAATCGATGGCAGTGAGTTCCCACTTGAAGACACTGACGTGGTTGCCAGGGATGTGATCATCTGCAGCGAAACAGGAGATCAGAATGATTTTGCTGGTGTCCCAGTCATTGATATTACATCAAACGTAGAAGAGATCGTAGCAAACCCATTTTGCAGCTCTGATGATCCGTCTTGTGTTTTTAATTCCCCGTCTTAAGGCCTTAATGAGGATCCCATCACAGACTCGTTCTATGCCTTTGATCTCCCACATGACAAGTTGTGATTTAAATTTTAAAAATACTGTGATTAAAATTTTAAAAAGATTGAGATTTAAATTTTAAAAAGATTGTGATTTAATTTTTAAAAATTTGTGATGCAATTAAAAAGATTGTGATTTAAATTGTTTGCGTATATCCTAATAACCCGTATGTTTCTCGTCCAGGGTCTACAGGACCAAACTGTGGAAATCGGAAAATATCCATGAAAATGGATGATTATAATTAATTTAATAAATTATTGAAATTTTTGATGGTGAAAATCCAGAGCGAAAAGAAGGTGCAACACAACTTACCATCAAGCATTGACGAAACAACACCACTTACCGTCTTCATTTTCTTTGATAATTGCTTTTTTGGCCTCAAACTTGTTTTATACGATAAAAAACGCTGTCAAGAACTTGGAGAACTAGTGGGACGAGAAATTGAAAAGATATTGTAGAGTGAATTCATTGAAAACCACTCTTTTGGCTCTCCTGAAAAGTTGGCGAAATGACAGTCCGTGGTGTTGCTGTGGGACCCACGATTTCCTTCTTCCGTGTGTTGGTGCTTCGCTAAATCCTCGTGAAATCATCAAGGATATAAAATTCAGAACTTTTCTATTAACGGTTATGCTGCAATGGGTCACACAATGCAATGATATTTCGAGCGATTTGTGGAGTTTCACTGAAATCCGTCAAAAACAGCAGTGTTGATGACATTGTACGATCAACCTTCTACACCTCAGATTTGTACAGAATCTATACTACAGCCAACGTAATTTGTTGAAAATGTTTCCGATTTTCGAGCATGCTGAACCATACCCTTGGCTACGTAATTAAATAAAAAAACCCGAATTTCCGTCTAATTGCTCCAATCATGGAAAATGTGAAGTGGGTACTAAAGACTCGTCAAATTGGACCTTTAATGAGTATCATTTGTGAAAAAATGGAATGGTTAACCAGAAAATGTTTGATATCGAATTGGCAAGAAAGATTGTTGTACCTGTCATCCAAAAACAATTTCATTCAAACATACCTATCATAATACCAATGTAGGTACCTACCAAACTAATTGGGAATTGTTACAAATATTAGGTAATAATGGAAATGCTTATGACTGGAACCTTTGGATAGTGATGAGGAAATATTAAAAACTCTGCAAATTCTTGACACAACGGTTCATTATCTTCTTTGTACAGATCACCCTTGTGTCTAGATCACTAGGTCTAAATGTCTAGATCCTAAATGTTAGATTAATTATTATTATCAATTATCACTAATTATTAACAATTTTATCAAGTACCTAGTGAAAATTATTATAATTTATTGTTAGGTATTAATAATTTGTATTTATTATTAATAATAATTATTATTAATTATGATTAATTAATACGACATAATTCTGGGGTTTTTAATACTACGTCGGTAATAATTTTTCTATAAAAGAAGTACCTACCAACAAACATTCGAAATTACCTTCATTTCCGTAGCACGAAACGCACCTCAGAACAACAAACTCGACATCACTTAAGCCATATGATGTTCCAAAGAGCTTGTTAGTATGAAAATGGACCTGTATTTCAAAAGTTTGAATCATGATCGTGTTGTGAGGCACAATCTTTGAGCCGTCATTGTGAACGAACGGCTGGTCGTACAAAGCTGCGGATGGTCTTAAAAAATTCTACGGAACAAACTGTATCTAAATATGAAATAAAAAGCATACCGTTCTATATGAATTTTTCGAGATATGAAATTTTCAAAATTTCAAAATTCGTTTTGAACCCCTTCCCCTTGACCTAGGGTTATGAAAAGTTTCGAGGATCATTGTGGGGCTGGTCCAAACCCAGAAACCAAATTTCGTAATTTTAGCTCAACGTTAACTGGGCAAAGTGGCGCGGACGGCGGACGGCGGACGGCGGACGGCGGACGGCGTACGGCGTACGGCGTACGGCGTACGGCGTACGGCGGACGGACGGATTTTTTTTTATTCGATTTTCTGAATCTACGTATCTTGAAACGTAAACCAACAAATTTTGAGGGGGGGTTAAAAAAATTTTTTCTTTGGGCGATTCCAATGGTTCATTATCGAAGATAATAAACCAAAAGGTTGGTTGACTTCTCACTTTCGGAGAAGCGTAAGTCATCTTCAGTTCTGAACAGTTTCATTTACCATTTGTCACGGTAGAGTTGGATTGGATCCAGGAAAGGAATCGCACTGAATAGAAGAAAGGCTTCTTGATAGCATCGTAATATCAAGCATCGGAACACAAAATATCAGGGATAAAATCAAACAGTGAAAAGAATAAAGGTCGACGAAATGGACAGCGGAGTCCTGATGGCAGCGTTACATTACAAACGGATGTATTCAATAGCAACTGACCACAGCCATTAGGATTCGATATTCTGATTGCCCCGTCCCATTGTCGGTATTGTCGATGCCCTCTTTTATGCGGTCTGGCAACTAGAGAATGGTCGTTGGGAACATTATCATCGACAATATAAATCTCTCGTCACGTGGAACAATTTTAGGACTGTGTCACATCGTACAACTTTAAACGAATTCCATCTGGCGGCGTCAAATCATGAGAGATTCAAGTTTGAGATGTTGAGATTTGATATTATCTCAAAAATTTAGTCGGATTTTGGTAAAAGAGGATTAAGAGTGGGGGTTTAGTATCAAAATTCACTAAAAGATAGACTCGGACGTGTGAAAGAGACAGTACATTTAAAATATGAAAGTGAGGTATATAATATATACCTATACCAATATATAATAATTTATACCAAATAGATATCAATATACCAATATGCAATACCTATATAGGTACCAATTTCAATATATTATATTGAAATGTGATTGTGGGATTAAATATTCAGGACAGACGGGTAGGGAACTTAAGGTTGGGATGAGGGAACATAGGGACGGTCTTAGGCTTAGAATAGGGAAGGACATATTTATTTAAAGAAGAACATGGAATTAATTACGGAATATCTATAGCCCATATTTTGTAGTGAGGGCCCAACACTGGAAGTATTGGAGTCCTTGGAAGATCAGAGGATGCACCATTTCGGCGTCATTTGAATGACCTATCCTGTCACTAGGGTTGCCAACTTTTATTCTGAGAAAAGAAGTACTTTTCAGAAAATAACTGAAAAAAAAGTATTTTCTTAGTAAAAAGTACAGTCCAAAAGTAAATTTTGAATTCCTCGTTTCATCATCACCACCTCAACATGCGGAAATGAGCAGAATGAGTAGTACGTTATTAGGTACCTACCTAGAAGAACTACTACACAAGAGACCAACCACATCTAGTGGGTACACTTACAGCCCCTTTTGCCGATGTCACTGCTATTCTCGCAGTTGGAAACTCCACTGCAGAAACCACCAATAAACTTTAATCTATTGTCAACAATGTCCTATGCTGGACAAAGCAAAGGAGGATGAAGTTGAACGAAACGAAATCCATTCATATAAACTTCAGAATGAGTGATGTAATGTAATGTGATGTGAGTGTAATGAAGTATTTTAACAACATTGGCCACGATATTCAATACCATTCACAATAATTCACACTAACAATTAATTATTAATGTAATCATGGTTACATGTTAACTAGCTGCAATCACATTAATGTAATATGATATAATATAATATTATATTATATTATGTAACATGACTGTATGGATAAGTCTGATGTTAAATAAAACTTAAATTTAAAAAAAAAAACGTCAGAACTCGCAAACAGTAGGTACTTAATGTGGAGAGGCGAAATACCTTGGCATGGATCTCGACTGCGAGCTGAGGTGGAAACACTCACCAAATTCTTGACACAACGATATATTGTCTTGTCCGTGCAGATCGCTCTTCGTCTAGATCACTAAATGGAAGATTACGAATTATCATTAATTATTATGAAATAGTGTAAATTATTATTAGTAATTACCTAATAGTAATTATTAATAATTATTAATAATTCTTAACAATTTTTACAAATTATTATTAATTAACTAAATATCTGAAAACCATGTGCTGTCCGAATCAGCTGGGCAAGTATGAAATTGACCCGACAGGCTGCCGCATGATTCACTCTCATGTTGACGTCTTTCGATCTCCTCCAAGCTGCATGGCCCTAAAAAAATGTCATTAAACTTCGGAGGGTTCAAAACGAATTCTGAAATTTTGAACAATTCATATCTCGAAAAATTTAGATGGAACGGTATAGTTTTTAGTTCATATTTACCTAAATGGAATTTAAATTGAAAAAAAAAAAATTGAATTCCGCCTGCCTCATTGTGAACGGCAGACCGTACAAAAGTCCGGATGGTCTTAAAAAATGCTATTTAAATTCTATTTAAATATGAACTAAAAACTATACCGTTTCATCTAAAGTTTTCGAGATATGAAGTTTTCAAAATTTCAGAATTCGTTTTGAACCCTCTGAAGTTTAATGACATTTTTTTAGGGTCATACAGTTAACTTTGTACGGCATAATCTCTTATTTACATCATTACGATTTTGACCAGGTCGATAGATTGTTAGTGGGTTTTCTTCAAATATAATGTAAAGATACGAAAATGTTGTGTTTAAAAATAGCAACACCACAGCCTACAAATACCTGGCGGAGTTATCAAGAAGGTAAATCAGGCAGGTGGGACGTCGACAGGGGTTTATTACCCGATATTTTCAAGTAGTGAAGCGAGTTAATGGGAAAGTGCTTAGAAACAATAAACCGATGTTGATTCACAATTAATATAGCGGGGCCAGGGCCCCGGGTCGAGGCTCGGAGCCGTTTTCCGTGAGCGGCGCTGCAGATAGCAGCGACCGGCCGCACGTTTCCGTTTCTCGCGGTCTTATCTCTCCATCAGGGGGCCACGCCCCCCACGGATTACTTAGCCCCGGGCCCCTTCGCCTCGAAAGCCTTTAATCTCCATTTAAACGATACTTAACTTTTAATTTCGCACAGCGTCAATTGACGGTTTTTCAACTTTGTTGGACCACTGAACGTCAACAGGCGCACACTCGGAGAGGCCTAAGCTGGGCACCACAGGTGTATTAATGTCTGTAGCTTCCGGTCAATACTCGTGCCATTTCAAACTTCACTGCTGAAACATGATTTCATGAATATCCCGCAATTTATGGAGACACAATGGAAACTTAACAAGAATTGGCAGCAAACCGCATCAAAGAGAAAATAGAAAGTGTCAGAGGAACCGGAATTGAATCGGTATCCCTTCTGTTTCGCACCATCACCAACCGCCACTTGCTTGTAATTTGAGGTTTCCAGGTTGATATGTTTTTCCAGCCATGAAAAATATAGTAAGGCAGTTATTCGGTGCTTCACATGTCAAGAGCCCAATGAAGCTGCTGCAGCCATGCTCCCATGTTATAGTGTTTTCCCATCTAACTCAACCTTTTTCACCTTGAATACAACTTTTGGTTCACCTATTACCTTCGATAAAGAACCATTTGAATCGCCCAAGAAAAAAAAATTACCCCCTCTCAACATATGAGGGTTTATTGAAGCACCGGGTCTTCATTATGTAGAATACCATTTCACCTATATCACTAAATGATAGATTAATTATTACTATGCATTATCATAATTCCTATCAAGCAGTCTAAATTATTGCCTTTTGAAAGATTCAAGTCGATATCTTTAAAGGGAGCCGAGTTATATAACTTCAAAAACCCGGTTTTTCACCCTTACCTGTTCTTCTTCTCCTTAATCAGTTAGGCATTTCCACCTTCACGGATTGACTTGAAAATTTGCACAGAGCTTCGTTTCAACATCAGCCAGTGCCTTTTGAAAGGTTTAACCCATTATCTCAACCCAAAAACTTTTAGAAACAAAAAACTGAAATTTAGGCTAATTTTGGCAACTTTGACGAGTCTACAGCCTGGGTAACCGGACCAATCGACTTGAAATTTTGCATAGACCTTCTTTATAAAATGACCCACTTCAACAACAAAAACTCTGCAAATTCTTGACACAACGGTTCATTATCTTCTTTGTACAGATCACCCTTCTGTCTAGATCACTAGGTCAAAATGTCTAGATCCTAAATGTTAGATTAATTATTATTATCAATAATCACTAATTATTAACAATTTTATCAAGTACCTAGAGAAAATTATTATAATTTATTGTTAGGTATTAATAATTTGTATTTATTATTACTAATTATGATTAATTAATACGATATAATTCTGGGGTTTCTAATACTACGTCGGTAATAATTTTTCTATAAAAGAAGTACCTACCAACAAACATTCGAAATTACCTTCATTTCCGTAGCACGAAACGCACCTCAGAACAACAAACTCGACATCACTTAAGCCATATGATGTTCCACAGAGCTTGTTAGTATGAAAATGGACCTGTATTTCTACAGTTTGATTCACGATCCTGTAGTGAGGCACTATCTTTGAGCCGTCATTGTGAACGAACGGCTGGTCGTACAAAGCTGCGGATGGTCTTAAAAAATTCTACGGAACAAACTCTATCTAAATATGAAATAAAAAACATACCGTTTGATGGGAGTTTTTCGAGATATGGAATTTTCAAAATTTCAAAATTCGTTTTGAACCCCTTCCCCTTGACCTAGGGTTATGAAAAGTTTCGAGGATCATTGTGGGGCTGGTCCAAACCCAGAAACCAAATTTCGTAATTTTAACTCAACGCTAACTGGGCAAAGTGGCGCGGACGGCGGACGGCGTACGGCGGACGGACGGATTTTGGTTTATTATCTTCGATAATGAACCATTGGAATCGCCCAAAGAAAAAAACTCTGCAAATTCTTGACACAACGGTTCATTATCTTCTTTGTACAGATCACCCTTCTGTCTAGATCACTAGGTCTAAATGTCTAGATCCTAAATGTTAGATTAATTATTATTATCAATTATCACTAATTATTAACAATTTTATCAAGTACCTACCTAGTGAAAATTATTATAATTTATTGTTAGGTATTAATAATTTGTATTTATTATTAATTATGATTAATTAATACGATATAATTCGTACTACGTCGGTAATAATTTTTCTATAAAAGAAGTACCTACCAACAAACATTCGAAATTACCTTCATTTCCGTAGCACGGAACGCACCTCAGAACAACAAACTCGACATCACTTAAGCCATATGATGTTCCAAAGAGCTTGTTAGTATGAAAATGGACCTGTATTTCAACAGTTTGATTCACGATCGGGTTGTGAGGCACAATCTTTGAGCCCTCATTGTGAACGAACGGCTGGTCGTACAAAGCTGCGGATGGTCTTAAAAAATTCTACGGAACAAACTCTATCGAAATATGAAATAAAAAACATACCGTTATATATGAATTTTTCGAGATATGGAATTTTCTAAATTTCAAAATTCGTTTTGAACCCCTTCCCCTTGACCTAGGGTTATGAAAAGTTTCGAGGACCATTGTGGGGTTGGTCGAAACCCATAAAAAAAATTTCGTAATTTTAACTCAACGCTAACTGGGCAAAGTGGCGCGGACGGCGGACGGCGTACGGCGTACGGCGTACGGCGGACGGCGTACGGCGGACGGCGTACGGCGGACGGACGGATTTTTTGGTTTATTATCTTCGATAAAGAACCATTGGAATCGCCCAAAGAAAAAATTTTTTTAACCCCCCCTCAAAATTTGTTGGTTTACGTTTCAAGATACGTAGATTCAGAAAATCGAATAAAAAAAAATCCGTCCGTCCGCCGTACGCCGTACGCCGTACGCCGTACGCCGTCCGCCGTCCGCGCCACTTTGCCCAGTTAGCGTTGAGTTAAAATTACGAAATTTTTTTTATGGGTTTCGACCAACCCCACAATGGTCCTCGAAACTTTTCATAACCCTAGGTCAAGGGGAAGGGGTTCAAAACGAATTTTGAAATTTTGAAAATTTCATATCTCGAAAAATTCATATAGAACGCTATGAGTAGTATAGAAATATTCATTCTGGCGCACCTACTTAAACCTCTGATAAAACTTTTTACCACAAAAACATCAGAACATATTTTTTATCACAAAACATCAGAACCAGTGACTTTTTCCATTAAGCGACTTAAATCCCTGTTAAAACTTTTTTTTATCACAAAACATCATAACCTTTTAATGAAAACAATATAAACACTGGAATAGCAGATACTTTTGCGGCTGGAATTCCAGCCGCAAAATCTCATACTAAATACATATAAAATTGGTTACCGCACCAAACATTTGTTAACCTAAATCGACTCTAAAATTTAGCTCCCTCTGATGTTTTCACTAGAAAAAAAGAAAGGGGTTAGTTAAAAGGATGGGGAACAGGATAAATAGTATCCATAAGAATAAGTGGGTGGATAATATAAAAAATGAGGGGTTAGTTAAAAGAATAACTTTTATAATAAAATGACAACGCTTGAAATATATAAGAACGCCGTTAAAAAATCAAACTACTCATCTTTCAAGGATATTGAGAAAGGGACTTATACCATCTTGGAAAATTTTATAAAAGACACTGAATATGGAGAAACAGTGGTAGTAAAAATTGCTTATGATGACGACGAGATATGCTTGTTTTTGCCTAAAAGAATATCAGGGCGACTTCTTAAACATGTCAGAAACAACCCAGGAAGTCACCCTGAAAAACTCATTTATAAAGGAACTGACAAAAAGTCAAATGCTTTTCTAATTGACTTTGCGTGAATATTATAATTGTTTTTCATAGCGTTTTAAGGGAAAATTTTCCCTTAAAACAATAATTTATACTAAGTTGTTTTCCAAGACAAAAAAATGAGGGGTTAGTTAAAAGAAAGAAAATAATAATAAAATATAAGATGAAAAACAAAATAGTATTACCAACTGAAATTTACATGGAAATCCGAGATAGAATAACCCATCCGGTTGATCATATCAACTTTTGTCAAGCAACGAACATTTCAGTAAATATAGATTTTCTTTCTGATACTACTTCGTGGTACTCAAAAGTAACTGAAGAGACATTAAGAGATTATGAAAACATTATCCATTGGGATATAATTTCTTATAACAGAAAACTCTCTGAAAATTTTATTGAAGAGTTTCAAGATAAAGTACATTGGAGCTTGATCTCCAGGTATCAAAATCTTACTGAAAATTTCATTCGAGAGTTTAAAGATAAAGTTAATTGGGAATTTATTTCACTTAGCCAAACACTATCTGAAGACTTCATCAGAGAATTACAAAACGAAGTTGATTGGGGACGTATTTCAATTACCCAAACACTATCTGAAGACTTCATCAGAGAATTTCAAAACGAAGTTGATTGGGATTTAATTTCTTATAAGAGAGAACTCTCTGAAAATTTCATTCGAGAGTTTCAAGATAAAGTTAATTGGGAACATATTTCACTTAGCCAAACACTATCTGAAGACTTCATCAGAGAATTTCAAAACGAAGTTGATTGGGTACGTATTTCATCTAACCAAAAACTATCTGAGAATTTCATTCGTGAATTCAAGGATAAAGTTAATTGGGGATATATTTCATCTCACCAAAAACTATCTGAAGAATTCATTCGAGAGTTCCAGAATGAAATAGACTGCAATTATATTTACAATTACCAAAATTTAAGTGATGCATTCATTTGCGCAATCTACCGACTGTTGAACTAATTCTGCCATGAACCAGTTGCGTAACTCATCATCGATAGGGCTCAAGGATAACAGAGACGATCTGCGGATTTTATCAGTTATCTTTTAGGAGCGGTCCGCTCTGCACACAACGTTTCAACCTAAAGAGTATTTGTGGCTAGCTATTGTTGAAGATTCAGGCTTTTATTTGGAACTTCAGAGTTACAAAACGTACCATAGTGAGTGTAACAGTTCTACGAGTGGAATCCATGTTAAAGATTGCAGAATATAAAACATTTTTGGGAAACGAATTGAATCAGAAGGTCGTGTTCTCCCACCCCCAAGCGCTCCTTCAGGAACGGTTTATCTGAATACGAAATCGGGACGATGTGACGTGAACGGTTGTTTATCTGTCAGCAAAAAGCGGTCTCCCCCCACCCAAAGCGCTCCTACAAGAGCGGTCCTCAAAGATCACATGATCTTATGAAACTACTCGATGTAAAATACAATGTTTATTATAAATGCTGGAGTTGATTATGAGACATTGATTATCCTTGGAGCTCTCTCATGGTTCTTTCATGTGTCTGATATATTTTTTATTGAGAATGTTCCCAATAAAAAATTGTTATTTATATTGTTTATCCTTTTTTTTCCTCCTCCTTTTTTATTTAGTATTTTAAAATTTAGTGAGTTGTAATTCCTCAGGATAAAAAGTTCCTAGGATTTCCTCTCCACTTAAATCTTTTATTTTATAAGTAACTGGACTCGTTTCTAAAATCTCACTTATTTCAAAAATCTCTTTCGTCCAATTTGCTTTGTATTTGTTTGCAAAAGTTTTCTTTGATATCGTAATTCTCACACGATTTCCAATTTTAAATTTCTTTTTTACATTTTTTCCACTCTTTTTAAATAAATATCTCAGAATTTCATTTTCGTTTCTCGCATCGACTTGAGCAGGTGTCATTCCAATGGATCGATGAACGTCTTGTTTGTTGTACTCATTAACTAATTCCTGTAAAATATCGATCCATTTTTTATTTCCATTCACCTCGAATCGAATTTTCATTTTCTGATTCAAAGTTCTGTTGAATCTTTCGATGATTGCAGATTTTTCTAAATTTTCCGTGTGATACATTTTAATTTTATACTCGTCTAAAAGTTCTTTGAAAAGTCTATTTTCAAATTCTAAACCTTTGTCCGTGTGAAGGAGTTTAGGAGTAGAATGATTATGAGATTTTACATTTTCCAAAACTCCTTTGAAAGCTTTTGAAACTACCATTCCGTTTTTCTTTTTCAATGGAACTGACCAAACGTACTTTGAAAAAGTATCAATGATATTCAACATGTAACCGAACCCCTTGTTTTCATTCTCGTATTGTTTCATTATAATCAAGTCCGCGGCCCAAAGATCATCTTTTCCATGAGTAACAATTTTCCTTTTCTGAAATTTCTTTCTAACGGGTTTATGTAATTCCTTCGCAAATTCCAACTTTTCGTTTTCAGATAAATTTATAACTTCAGTTTCAGGAACTACGTTAGTTTCCTCATTCGGATTTTTTATGAATTTACTTTTATTAGTTTTACATTTCACACATTTAGCAGCAATTCTCCACCTTCCGTTCACGGTTTGTACAATTTCCGCGTTTATATTTTTTGTTTGTTTTTTGCATTTATGGCAATAAATTTCATCCTCCATGTTTTATTTAAGGAGACTTTTTTTTTAATGGAGTAAACTCCATTAAAAATATACATTCTTACTTTAGTTTACATTTCTCTTAAAGGTGGAGCACGAATCGGCCCCACCTTTAACGTCCAAGTCGAATACAAGTCGAAAACATTTAAACAAGAGCTTTCAAAACTCTTAAATAGGGGTAGCGAATCGCTACCCCTATTTAACGTTAAAGTCGAATACAAGTCGAAAACATTTAAACAAGAGCTTTCAAAACTCTTAAATAGGGGAGGCGAATCGCCCCCCCTATTTAACGTTAAAGTCGAATACGGGGTTTTAAGCAAGTTCTTGTGTTATCGTATTTTTGACTGGATTGTAAACGAAGCTCGAACCACTGACTAAAACAACGTAGCACGTTGTTCCTTCTGAACCACCTGAAGGTGCTGCTACCGCTTTATTGAATTCTACGTGTAAAATGATGTTGCTTTTACCACCGGAAATACTTTTAGGTTGATCCGTTAAATCTATACTGAAAATCGGATAATCTCTGTTGAAAAATTCGGGTTCATGATACGGTAAATTGTCTTGAGAGTTTGTTAACTTTTTGTAATCTAAATACGCGGAATAAGCTAAACAAAAATCATTTTCGTCGAAATCCAAATTGTAATTTTCCTCGGGATATCTTTTTCCACCGACTTCCAACCAGTAATTCCTAACATCTTTATGAACAAATTTAGCATTATCTTTCGTCTGATCATTGAGTACATCGGTTTGAAAAACTATGAAACACCAGAGAGGATTATAAACGTTTCTATAAATGTTAGTTACATCGAACATCAACGTTTTTCCGGAAACGTTTTTATGTTCTATGCATTGCCAACTTTTAAATCGAAGTTGGTACGGGATGTTTTTCAAATCTGTAATCAAATTTACTTTAGATTCGTTATCGTATTCAATTACCGGAACTCTCAAAACGAAAGAAGTGATTTCTATTTTTCCATCATGTGGAAGCGGAGTTGCTGTATCTTTTTTATATCGAAATATCACGTTATTATCACTATTTCGAATAAAAGTAATTTCAAATCCCCCCTTGTAAATAGGAACAGTTAAATCTTTGAAAAATCCTAATCCTAAATCTCCCAAACAGCCAACAGCACTAAAATTCCCTCCTCCGATAGCTTTTGAATTGAACCCCGAATTGATTACGTTTCCATTATAATTTTTTGGACCCGAATGACATACATAACCCTGAACCGTGCTAGCAATCCCCGGGTTTTCAATTTCATCGACTACGACATTATGTTTTTTCACTTCTATGTTGGAAAATAAGTTTGCAACGAAATTATCAACAAGTCTTACATCCATGTTTTCACTTTTATATGGTTTCGTAGAATCGATTGAAACACATTTACCAGAAATGTAATATTCTACATCTTTGCAAATAAATTCGTCATAGAGTTCTATTTTGAAAGTAGTCCTTTTGTTTTCGGCATTTAAATTCAAAGTCGATGAAGGATTGAAAGTTTGGAATTGTTTTCGTACAATACCATCTTCATATTTATCAAAAACCTTTTTACATTGATGCATTCTTTTATTATAGTAAACATAATTTTTTTTTTATTTAGGTACTATGAAAAAAAATTTTTTTATGAGATTTTCTCATAAAAAATACAACTCACTATAATAACTAAATTTAAACATTTTTTCTAATCGCGCTTATAATTTCCGCTTTCCCCAATTCTTTTCCCTTTTCTAAAAGTTTCGCTTTTTCCGTATCATTATTTTTATAACCGTTCAAAATGTTGGTTTTCATATTGTTGTAATTTTTAATTTCTTGTTCAATATTGGAAAATTCCTCATCTGAAATTTTCCCATCTTTCAAAGCATTCGTGAATTTTTCCTCTATAGAATTTAATTTTGTTTTCGACAAAAGTTCGATATCCGAATGTTTTTTAATTTTGTTTCCTACATAACCGGCTGAAGTTCTCAGGATTGCGGAAAATGCTGTTAATCCTGCTGAAATTGGAACTCCAAAAGGAATTGCTACAGGGAGAGTGATGCAAACACCAATCATCCCCAGTTCGGTTAATGTAAAGAAACACTCTATTCCGAAAAATGTTTTCGATAATTTGCAGTATTTTTTCTTCAAATTTCCCCGTGTTTTCATTTCGTTTTCTAAAAATTCGTATTGTTTCATAATGCGATTTATTCTATAATCGTTGGAATTAAATTCCGGAGTCGGAATCTGAGGATAAATGTTTTTGTAAAACGTAGTATATTGTATATCGTTTTCAACTGCAGGAGCAGACGGATTTTCATCAATGTTGTTCATCTTATTTATTATATAAAAAAAAAATTAATTACTTTTCAGCAACAAGTAAGCTTTAATATCGTTGAATTGAATCGGTTCGTTATTTCCCATGGTTGTTGATAATTTTATCATTTTTATTTCTTTCAGTCCTTTTCTTAGTGGAATGAAAACTATATTATTTGGTTTTTCCGCGTAAATAGTATTAGGTGGTAGTAAGTTTTCTAGGAAAGAAACATGTAGTAACTCATGTTCAACGTGCAAATGTGGATGTTCCTCGTGATTAGTAAAGCTGTATTCCGTAATGTTACAATGCCATTCGATTATTTTGTCCGAAAATACGAGTTGAGTAGGATTGATATCCGACACGTAGTTGGTGTTCTTTTTGAATAAAATATCGGAACCTGAACAAGCTTTCAATTGGAATAAGTCACAAAAGTTACCTTCATTTATAATCCACATATCCATGGGAAAGTTAGCAGTAATTCTGTACGTACCGTCGGTTAGGCGCTCGAGATAGAATTTTAAGCTACTCGGAATAATTTTTCGTATTTCTCGTTGTATTTCATTCACCTGGTTCTCAGGATACTTTTTCAAAGTGTCTGAAAAATCTTTCGATAATAAAATGTTATGGAAACTAGTCAAATGACTAATCAACATGGCTTTGAACGAACCTATTGTGAATTCACCATCAAGTTCACACTGATGATTTTGCAGCTTATCGGGTAAAGGAAATACGAATGACAACTTGAAGTTTTTTATCTCAAACGTTTTCCTAGTTGTAAACAACAATGCCGACACACCCAACTGATACTCTTTATTAGGATCGAGTTGAATTGGTCTTTCAAACCTTAGTGTATCTCCAGAAATTTTTATAAACATTATTTATTATATAATAAATAAATAAAAAAAATGAATCCAAAATATAACAAAAGCTATATCATAAAACCTACACCGTTTGACCCGATTAGCAAGAGAGATGGTTTACTGCCACTTCCAATTAGGTGTTTAATAATTGGTACGAGTGGATGTGGAAAAACTACATTGTTGTACAACCTCATTACAGAACCATGGGGTATTCCCTTTGAAAACTTTTATGTTTTTTCTAAATCATTAGAACAAAAAGTTTATAAAGGCTTGAGAAAAGCTTACGAAAAACTAACTGATAAAATTGGAAAGGAAATTGCTCATTTCTATAGTAGCTGTGATGAATTAATCGGTCTAGATGAATGCCAACCGAACAGTTTGATAGTTTTCGATGATTGTGTGAATGAACAACAACAGCAAATTATAAAGGATTACTATGTAAGAGGTAGGCATAAAAACATTTCGTGCATTTATTTGACTCAATCCTATACTAAAGTTGATAAACAGTTGATTAGAAATAACGTGAATTTTCTTTGTATTTTTAAACAGAGCAATGCTTACATTAAAATAATTTATGATGAGTATGTAGGATCGGATTTTACTTTTGAACGGTTCAAAGAAATTTGTGGTGAATGTTGGAAGGATACATTTGGTTTTCTAACGATAGACGCAACACTAAAAAAAGAGAGTGGACGATACGGAAAGAATTTCCAGCTAGAAATAACTAAATAAGCATTAACCAAATGTGTATATAATAGATCTTGATCTATTATATTTTTTATGTACGTTCGGTGAATCGTCAAAATTAACGCTCAACGTTCAACGTCTACCGTTCAACGCCTACCGTTCAACGCCTACCGTTCAACGCCTACCGTTCAACGCCTACCGTTCAACGCCTACCGTTCAACGCCTACCGTTCAACGCCTACCGTTCAACGCCTACCGTTCAACGCCTACCGTTCAACGCCTACCGTTAAACGTACGTTCGGTGTATCGTTAAAAAAATATATTCTATAATAAATGATTGATGAAACATTAAAAAAATTAGATGCAAAATATAAAAATGCTTCAAAAGGCAAACCAAAAGATAAAAACCAAAAACTTCAAGAAACTGTTGAGAGTAAATCTGAAAAGATAGTTCGAAATACTTTTAGGAAACCTAAAGAAATGACTGTCAATGAAGCCAATAAAATTCGAGAAAAAGAACAAGAGTTGAGACGTGCTTTCCGAGAAGCAAGAGTAGATAAATTTAACGATAGAGAAACTCAGGAAAAGACGTTCGCACCCATCACTGAAAAATTAGTTGAATTGAAAAATGCAGTGAAACAAACTGATGAAGATATAAAGAAGTTGGAAATCGTACCATACACGCAACAGCCAATGACAAGTAGTTCTCCTAGAAAGAAAGTTGTAACTTTTGGACCAACTAACACATTCGAAATAAATCCTACTGAAACCTACGATATTGCTGGCGAAACTATGACTGAACCAGCTAGTAACGTTCTCTCCTCAATAGTAGACATGGTAGATCTAAATGAGTATCCATCCAGTAGTGTAGGGCCAAAAGGAATTGGTTCAATTGCGAGACTTTACATCAGACAGGGTGATAAACAATTTGGCATCTGGGGAAAAGAGGACAAAATTTACATCGGAGACAAACAAATTCGAGTAAATGAAGACGATCTCATAATTCAAAATGTAAAATATAGAGGAACTCACGGATTATGGTGTTTGTTAACTGATCCTCTAGGACCTGATCCTGATAAATACACTCAAGAGGATTTGAAAACTTACAAGAAAATTCTCATTCAAACGAATTCTCTATACCAAAAGAACGATCCAACTACGGGATTACCAAAGTCAAGTAAGGGGAAAAAGTACAGAGAGTTGATTGCTCCTATTTGGAAGGAATTGAAGGCAGGTAAATCAGGATCTGGATTGATCGAGTATACGGAAAATCCTGTGGAATATAAATACATCGATAATTTACAACAGTTGCAACAGCGTTTGTACTATTTGTACGCACAAGAACGAGCCGGTAATAACAATTTTCACAATGAAAAATTAGGAATTGTAAAGTTTATAAACGATCAGTTGGAAAAAAACTTAGATAATTCCAAAGGAATAGAATATCTGTTGAAAGTTGTCAACAGTTTACCGAAAGGAATCATCAAGAACGGATCTGGAGTTTTAAATACATTGTTGAACAAACTTGATGGTTTCGCACCCGAAATGCATTTACCTGGATACAACTACTGCGGTCCATTTACAAAACTAGATAAACGATTGAAAAGAGGAGATCCGGGAATTAATAAATTGGACGAAGGCTGTAAGCAACACGATATATCTTACAGAGATCATACAGACACCAAAGAAAGACATGTGGCAGATAAAGCACTAGAGGAAGTAGCAAAAGAAAGAATGTACTCGAGTGATGCGAGTTGGAAAGAAAAAACCGATGCAACTGCAGTGAGAGTTGCAATGAGGAGTAAACGATTCTTTGGTATGGGAGTTCGTTATTAAAAAAAAATTTTTTTACTATAATAAATAACTATGATCATGAAAAAGGTAGATTTAACCGAAAATCAAATAGCCAAAATACAAGCCGCTTACAAAAAGCGTAGAAGTGTTACAATTCTTTTTACAGCGAAACAAATTTCGGGAAACGGAAAACATAAAATCAGTCTGTGGGAAACTCAATCGAAAGCATTTGAAAAAGCTAAAGAAAAAAAGAAAGGAATTACGTTAACTTTGGATTACGAACAACTACATTTGAATCACAAGGGTGGATTCCTACCACTGATATTTGCAGCAATGGGAGCAGCTGGAGCGTTAATGGGAGGAGGTGCAGCAGTAGCATCTTCAGTAATAGATTCGAAACATAAAGCCGCTGAAGAAGCGGAAATAAAACGTCATAATCTCGAGATGGAAAAACTAGCTAAAAATGCAAAAAGCCTAAGTATTGGGGCCGGTTTAAAAAAAAGAAAAAAACGGAAAACTACCAACCCTTGAGTAATTTAGATTTAACTCGTTTCGTGAAAATTTTTAAAATAAAACATTTCCGAGGTGTTTTCATGAAGGATGAACTCCCCGATCGACCTAAACCTGTTGAATGTGGAATTATTAATTTGGAAAATTCTTATCAAAATGGTAGTCACTGGACTTGTTACTTTAAAAAATCTGAAAAAGAAAAGTATTATTTCGATTCCTATGGAAACGCATCACCCCCTAAGGAGTTGGTAAAATACTTGGAAAATAAAAAAATTCGTTACAATTCCGAACAAATTCAAAAGTATAACGATCCTCCAATTTGCGGTCATCTGTCTTTGATAGTGTTAAAAGAACTTTCAAACGGAAAAGACTATGAAACTGTTTTAAAAACATGCAAAGGGATATTGAATTCTGAAAAAACTTGGTCTTAGTATAATATTGTTATTTTAATGGAAAATTTCCATTAAAACGTTTTTATGAGGGGTAAGTTAAAAGGAACTCTCCAATAATAGACAAAAGAAAAAGGTGGCGTCGATTCGACGCCACCTTTAAGAATTCAAAAAAATGAGAGGTTAGTTAAAAGAATATATTCTATAATAAAATGTACGATAGAAGACATTGTAAAAAGTGCGACGTTAGCATTACTTATAAAAACTGGGCTAGACATTTAAAGTCAAAGAGCCATGGAAAAAACGACCCGGACCGGACAATGGATATCAGAAAACCTAAAAATGCGAAACCAGTATTTGTAAATCCGAGGAAATTGCACAAAGTATTTAATTTTTGGGAAAAAGTATTTGAAAAAAGCAAAGAACCTAGAAAAGCGAAATCAGTATTTGTAATACCGAGAAAATTGCACAAAGTATTTAAGTTCAGTGAAAAAGTATTTGAAAAAAACAAAGAACCGAAAACGGAAGTTGAAAAAAAGAAATCTGCATTTAAATCTAGATTGGTGACTTACGATATTAAAAATACGAAAGGATTTAAAGATGCTTCCAAATTTCTGAACAGTATTGAAAGGACCGTAACAGGTTTACTCAAATGGAAACTTAGAGAAATGAAACTAAAAGTTAATGTAGTTTTAATCGCAGAATTTAAAAAAGGAACTAACAAAAATAACATGGAGTATCAGGAACTCAATTTCAAAACTAAAAACGTAATAATATTACAGTCGGCAGAAGTACCAAATTGTTACGATGAAATGAAACAGAAAATTCTAAATGAAATGGAATCGTTCGAAATTAAAGGATCTCAATGGCAACTTCACAAAATCAAACATTTGGAACTGAACGTTAACAAGTACATTCCTTTGAGAGGATCGTCTTACATTAAACTCCCTGATTTTCTACAAAGTAGAAAAGCAATTATAAATGTACAAAATAAAGATAATAAATGTTTCCTATGGGCTGTTCTTTCGGCTTTACATCCTGCAGACCGCGATTCTGATAGAATAGGAAAGTACATAACATGGGAACATGAGTTTGACGAAGCGTTGAAAGATATCAGTTTTCCTATGAAACTTACAGATGTGAAAAAGTTTGAGAAAAGAACTGGGATTTCCATTAATGTTTACTGTCTGAATGAAGGAAATACTATAGTACCCTTGGAAATAACGAAAGATGAAAAGGAAAGACACATTGACTTGTTGTACTTGAAAAACAAGGAAACTGAACATTATTGTTGGATCAAGAATCTTTGGAAACTGGTTGGCCATAGTCAGCTAACAAAAGATCACAAGAGAAGGTATTTATGTAAAATGTGCTTGAATAGCTTTGGAACTCAGGTTAAATTAAACGAACATAAAGAATATTGTGGACTTCATAAAGCTGTTAAAGTAGATCTACCAAAACCTTATGATAACATTTTACAATTTGAAAATTATAGACACTCTTTAAAAGTACCTTTTACAATTTATGCAGATTTTGAATGTACGTTACAAAAGATTGATACCTGCAAACCAAATCCCGATGAATGTTATACAAATGTCATTCAAAAACATGAACCGTACAGTTTTGTTTACTACATGAAAAATTCCGAAGATGATAGTAGGAAAGACTATGTAGACGATTATAAACTTGTACAATATTCTGGGCAGGATGTGGTAAAAGTATTTTATGAAAAAATAAAAAAGGATGCCAGAATGGTGGCGAAACAATACTATGACATTAATATTCCCATGACAAATTTAACCGAAGAACAACAAAGAGAATACGATAGTGCTGAGAGTTGCCATATTTGTGAAAGAAAATTTAATGAACTTCCACCTATAATTGAAAATAGACATGATGTACTGAGAAAAACAATTAAACACTTTATCGATAAAAAAAATGATGATAAAGCAGATGAATATATTGAACAATTAGAAGTTTCGAAGGAAAATATACCTGATAATTGTATAAAAGTAAGGGATCACTCACATTTGACTGGAATGTACAGAGGAGCGGCTCATTCGATTTGTAATTTAGAATATAAAAATCCAAAGTTTATTCCAGTATTTTTCCATAATCTTTCTGGCTACGATGCACATCTATTTATTAAAGAATTTGAAAAAGATAATTACGATATTAAACTTTTACCACAAAGTGAAGAGAAGTACATTTCCTTTTCTAAAATGGTAGCTTATGAAAGTAATGAACTCGATAAAAATGGCAACAAAAAGAAAAAGACTATAGAATTGAGATTCATAGATTCTTTTAAGTTTCTTTCTGCTTCTTTAGATTCTTTAGCTAAAAGTTTAACTAAAAATCAATTTAGGGAAATAAGAAAGTATTTCCCAAAAGAACATCTCGAACTAATTACTAGAAAATTAGCTTATCCATATGAGTATATGGACTCTGTTGAAAAATATCGAGAAACTATCCTTCCACCTATAGAGAAATTCTACAGTGAACTCACTGGAGAAAATGTTAAAGAAAATGATTATAAAAATGCTCTAGAAATTTGGTCTACATTCAACATTAAAAATTTGGGGGAATTTACAGAACTTTACAATAAAATTGATGTTCTTTTGTTGGCGGATATCATGGAAAACTTTAGAAATATATCTTTAGAAAAATATAAATTAGATCCCGCTTGGTACTATACAACACCAGGTTTCGCTTGGGATTGCATGTTGAGAATGACCAAACAAAAGATTGAATTGTTAACGGATTATGATAAGATTTTACTCATAGAAAATGGAATAAGAGGTGGAATTTCTCAATGTTCAAAACGATACGCGAAAGCCAATAATAAATATATGGGAGATCAATTCAACAAAGAAAAAGAATCTGTTTTCATTGAATACTTGGATGCAAATAATCTTTACGGTTGGGCGATGAGTAAATTTTTACCTTATGGAAATTTTGAATGGAAAACGGATCTAGATAAGTTCGATATACAATCCATTCCTGATGATTCGCCCAAGGGCTATATTTTAGAAGTTGATTTAAAATATCCTCAAGAACTCCACGATTTACACTCTGATTTTCCTTTAGCCCCTGAAAATAACTATGAAAATGAAAAACTACCAAAACTTTTAAACACGTTGTATGATAAGAAAAAATACGTTATCCATTACATTACGTTAAAACAGTATTTACAACTAGGAATGAAATTAGAAAAAATTCATAAGGTTTTAGAATTTGACCAAAGTGCTTGGTTAAAAAGCTATATTGATTACAATACAAATCTTAGAGCAAAAGCCGAAACACCATTCGAAAAAGACTTTTTTAAACTTATGAACAATAGTGTATTTGGGAGGACAATGATGAATGTGCGTAAACATGTGGATATTAGGCTTTGTTCTGATGGATTGAAATTGGAAAAACTAATTTCAAAACCAAACTTTAAAGGTAGAACTATTTTTTCCGAAAACTTAGCGGCTGTACACATGGAAAAAGTAAATATCACATTTAAACAACCAATTTTCATTGGTATGAGTATTCTAGACATTTCCAAAACTTGTATGTATGATTTTTATTACAACACGGTTAAAAAACAATATAAAAGTGATGTAAATTTATTATACGGAGATACAGATAGTTTAATGATGGAAATAAAAACGGATGATTTTTATAATGATATGAAAAATATGTTGGATCATTTCGATACTTCCGACTACCCAAAAAATAATGTTTACAACGTTCCACAAGTTAATAAAAAAGTGTTGGGGAAATTTAAAGATGAGGTAGAAGGTAAGATTATAGATGAGTTTATTGGACTTCGTCCAAAGTGCTACGCTTTTAAAATATTCGAAACTAATGATGTGAAGAAAAAATCTAAAGGAGTAAAGAAAAATGTCGTTGATAAAGGTTTAAGTTTTCAGGATTATAAAAGATGTTTATTCTTTAAAGAATCAAACTATCAGAAACAGATATTATTCCAATCGAAAAAACACGATGTGTCCACAGTACAACAGAATAAGAAAGCTCTTTCCGCTCATGATGATAAAAGATTTATATTGGAAAATGGCATAGATACTTTGGCTTGGGGGCACTATGAAATAAACATAAGTAGAGACAAGTTTAAAACACACCTTGAAGAAATAATAAAAGAAAATGGAAAATGAAATAGAGGGGTTAGTTAAAAGAATATATTCTATAATAAATAAAGAGATATGGTTTTAAGCGACGAAGCATTAAGTTTATGTGAAGAACATGGTAGTTTCTGGAAGTTGGTAAAGACACCTAAATTTCGATTTTATGATAGAAACTGTGACGCACTAGACGAGATTCAACGTGCATTGAGGGAGTATAGATTTTCTAAAGGGTTGTTAAAAGAACTTTTATTGGGTGTCAATGGTAAACCACCAATCCATACAAAGGAGCATGTAAAGGTATGGCTTAAAGAAACAAAGATTAAGGTTCCTAAAAATGCTACTGAATATCAACTTAGAAAATTGATTTATAATGAGGATAAAGCCAAACTGAAGCAGGATTTTGAGTTTCAGTTTCGACACTGTTGCTAAAAGCTCAGGACGTTTGGTATGTGAAGGAGATTTTATTTTCAATGTATTTTAATGAGGATTCCTCATTAAAACGAACAATTAGATCAAGGTAATTTTATATCGAAAATATTACCATCGTCCACAATTATATTTTTAGTAGGGATCATGTTTAAAAAAATCTTTACGTTCAACTCTTGTAGAAATTTCTTATCTCGTTTATTACGAATGACATAATTCTCCAACATTGTTTCGTCGATTTTCCTTTTACTTTTCCTTTTACATTTCACATCTTTATTGGGAGATACTGGTATTGTTTTCTTAACAGTGTTTACGAACTTTTCAGCTCCCTCGGTTTTAAGCAACGATTTAAAACTTAGTATTTTATTGTTGGGAATTTCTCCGTATAACAGTTGTTCTATAAACCTGTACACTTTCATATCTTTATTTCTATCGATATATGCGAAACATTCAATGAATTCGATATGCTTAAGTGAAAATTGTAAATATGGATGAGACATTTTTATTTTATTGGAGAGATCCTTTTAACTAACCCCTCATTTTCTTTTGTCTTGGAAAACAACTTAGTATAAATTATTGTTTTAAGGGTAAATTTACCCTTAAAACGCTATGAAAAACAATTATAATATTTACGCAAAGTCAATTAAAAAAGCGTTTGACTTTTTGTCAGTTCCTTTATAAATGAGTTTTTCAGGGTGACTTCCTGGGTTGTTTCTGACATGTTTAAGAAGTCGCCCTGATATTCTTTTAGGCAAAAACAAGCATATCTCGTCGTCATCATAAGCAATTTTTACTACCACTGTTTCTCCATATTCAGTGTCTTTTATAAAATTTTCCAAGATGGTATAAGTCCCTTTCTCAATATCCTTGAAAGATGAGTAGTTTGATTTTTTAACGGCGTTCTTATATATTTCAAGCGTTGTCATTTTATTATAAAAGTTATTCTTTTAACTAACCCCTCATTTTTTATATTATCCACCCACTTATTCTTATGGATACTATTTATCCTGTTCCCCATCCTTTTAACTAACCCCTTTCTTTTTTTCTAGTGAAAACATCAGAGGGAGCTAAATTTCGAAAATATCGACCCCTAATTTTAAATTTTTTCCTAATTTTTAGAGTTTACTAGAGTTTCTGATGAAAAAATATTTTTAAAAAAGTCGCCGGACTAAATGAAAAGGTTATGATGTTTTGTGATAAAAAAAGTTTTAACAGGGATTTAAGTCGCTTAATGGAAAAAGTCACTGGTTCTGATGTTTTGTGATAAAAAATATGTTCTGATGTTTTTGTGGTAAAAAGTTTTATCAGAGGTTTAAGTAGGTGCGCCAGAATGAATATTTCTATACTACTGCTATGTTTTTTATTTCATATTTAGATAGAGTTTGTTCCGTAGAATTTTTTAAGACCATCCGCAGCTTTGTACGACCAGCCGTTCGTTCACAATGACGGCTCAAAGATTGTGCCTCACTACAGGATCGTGAATCAAACTGTTGAAATACAGGTCCATTTTCATACTAACAAGCTCTTTGGAACATCATATGGCTTAAGTGACGTCGAGTTTGTTGTTCTGAGGTGAGTTTCGTGCTACGGAAATGAAGGTAATTTCGAATGTTTGTTGGTAGGTACTTCTTTTATCAAAAAATTATTACCGACGTAGTATTAAAAACCCCAGAATTATATCGTATTAATTAATCATAATTAATAATAATTATTATTAATAATAAATACAAATTATTAATACCTAACAATAAATTATAATAATTTTCACTAGGTACTTGATAAAATTGATAATAATAATTAATCTAACATTTAGGATCTAGACATTTAGACCTAGTGATCTAGACAGAAGGGTGATCTGTACAAAGAAGATAATGAACCGTTGTGTCAAGAATTTGCAGAGTTTTTTATTCGATTTTCTGAATCTACGTATCTTGAAACGTAAACCAACAAATTTTGAGGGGGGGTTAAAAAAATGTTTTCTTTGGGCGATTCCAATGGTTCATTATCGAAGATAATAAACCAAAAGATGTGATATCCCCCCAAAAAACACTCGGTGTAAAAATCAACCCGCCTCGCAAATATCATTCTTCAGAGGCCGGAAAAAGTTATGATATCCACTTTCTCGCCCGCCCTTTTCCTCATTAAGGGGCTAAGTATAATGAAAAGCTTAACCACTTCACAAGCACCGTACCCCTTTCGAAATCTCCCCTTGGCGCTATTGCGAGACGTTTTTATTACTTCCACAAGCAACTATATGTTACTGACTACGCGATAAGGTTTGATAGTCTAGTTTCCCGTTTGAAGGTTATTCATGTTTAGGAACGAGGTTACCCGATTTTCAGACATCTCTGTCATATCCTAAACGGCCCGTGACGCCTTCGAAATGAAGCCGTTCCGTGAGAAACGGACGCCGGGTTTGAGGGCGCCGTTAAGAGAGTTTGATTAAGTGGTTATACCTAAGGCTCCGAGTGAATAGGAATGTAGAAGAGGCCCCCCCCCCCCCTTCACTGGATTTGTCCGCGTAAACACAGTTATTATCTCAGAACGAAGAAAACGAGAGGGGCCCCCACCAACCTCTGGGACAGCCTAATTGAAATCAATGCGGGGGCGGGTTGGGCCGAGGAGTGAATTTTTTCCAGGGATAACCACAGGTTAGAGAAGTCTCTCGGTATCGTCGGCTAAATACCTGAGGTTGTTATTTTTGTCTGAAGAAAGCTATTCCTACGTCTTCAGTTATGCGTTTCGCCCTTTTTTTAATTTCAAAAAGCTTCAAAACATAAATCTGTCTTAACCCTAGAAGGGTACCTTGGAATTCATACTACCTTCACGTCGATTCGACGTTCATTCACGGAAAATTCTCATTAGTAGCAAACTCAAGGGGTATAAACAGAACAATTGCAAACACCAAGTTTTTCGATGAACAATACTATCATTTTTCAACTTATTAAACAGTCTTTAGGTCAGTAATCATACTTTCACAGCACGTCAATCATAGTCTTCATAAAACTAGATCGGTAACTCACAAAATACCTATAAGAAGTGCATAATACCTACGAATTACCAAAGAGACAAGGAACTTTATTTTTGAACACAGCCTTACAATATACCTAATATGGTAATATACGTCAAAACCTCATACCTACGAGTATGTCTATGGAGCAAGAAGACAAATGTTGGGACTCAATCAGAACAGCTTGAACAATACTGGAATTTCCTGGAAGAATGTATTAGAATTATTTCAACCACAGTCACAGAATTATTTCAACCACAGTCACAGTATACGAGTATTGCCATAAGAACTATTCTCTTTACTAAAATATTGTGCAAACACTATGAGAAATTAGGGATATTATAACGCGGAGCTCAGACTTATAAACCCCCAATCAATGTCTGGATCCGCCCCTGTGATGAAGTGGTGATCCTTCTTTTCCAATTTGAATTTACCTCTTATTCCTACCGTATCACAGGTCGATTCCAAAACGTTTTCAGCGTATAGTTGCCTCAAAAAGCGTTTCCTTCGCTTCGCACGCCACATCGATGTCCCGGTGCGCTGTCTACCTTTCATTATGGTAATTTCTCGAGAGCAGGTGACGCTCCCTCGCCCCGCTGATACGATTATCTTGATGTCTCCATTAATTCGACCCTCTTGACTTGTAAAGTCGGTTGTTGTTTTCATTTACTGTCAACAAAGGCGATTGCCCGATAATTTCCCTCTCACTTCCTACGAAACATGACCCAGATAATTGCGTCTTGTAAAGCCGGTGAAGCGATATAATGAACTGATTTGACGTTCTAGGTCGAAAGGCGACGGTAAATCAGAACGAAAATTACCCAACGAAAACATGGTACCGATATTTGAAGTAATTTATCGATCTACATTTTAAACTGCGTTTAGTAAACAGTTACGATCACTTACCTTTCAGCAAAACATTATTTTGGTATCAACTACATCAATGAGTCGTCGATGTTTGGGGTCATAAGATCTCAATAACTGTAACAGTTGGAATACGTAACAGTGTTCAACAGTTGGAATACGAAGCAAATCGTATCGCGAATGAACGAGTGCCCGATAACACCCAGTAGTCCAGTGAAAATGTCGATGAGGTGATTTGGTACCTACTCGAATGTACATACAGGAGAACAGACGTAGAGGCTCGGGAGTGTCACCATTCGATTCAGCGTAAAAAATATTTGAGGAGATACATCCCCTACCTCTCCAAGTCCTGAAAATATCATTTTTCTGCAGAACCCTCGATTTTGCTCAACAATATCGCGTTTTTCCGCATTCGAACGCCGTTTTCACAAAACATTATGTTGATAAAAACTAAATTTGAACACACCGTTGAAAAGCTCTTGAATTGCAGATGTTCTTTCAAAGAGAAGAATGATTAGGTATTGGTAAAAATAGCTTTTAAAAATGCCATCAAGTTCAACCAAAAAGTTGTAACTGACAACATTTTCACTTTGGCGCGATTTTGCACTTACTAAACTCGTTTATAAAATTTCAATTATGTATTGAGAAGAAAACAAATTTAACGCTCTTTCCAACGGTGTCCTCATCTTTTATTATACATCTCTTATCATGGTAATTTTAGTGAGTTAAGGTCGAAAACACAAACAACATCTTAGAACAGGGACAAGATGGAAACAAGATATAGGTAATAATACATTTGAGTGAAAAAAGTATGAGAGTATAAACTAAATGGTTAGGTATCACAAATTTTATATTTTTTAACCGCAACTTTAAATGAACATGTTCATTAAGTCTAATGATACAGCCTGTCTGATATCATAATAAAAAGTATAATTTGATTTAATGTTGACACCCCGATGACATGAGATTTGGACAGCTGCTGCATGAAACTGCAGTAAACTATTTGCATAATATTCAATATGAAAAATTTGATGAGGTGAGGGGTGTTAAGTATTAATTTCAATAAATATGAGAAGAAAAATTATTAAAATCAAAAGTTCGTGCAGTCACGACCAAGTTGTATGTTATGCCCCAGCAAAACATATTTCATTTATTAATCTATCAAAATATTGAATAAAAAGACGAGACCTAGCACAAGGAGAAAATTCACCCCCCTCGCTCCAGAAGGGACGGGAACCGCGATCCCTACCCCTCGGTTCACCTTGCCCCTCCCTGTTGACGATGGCCCCAATCTCCGGACCAACGCTAGCAGGGAAGGGATTCTAGTATAAAGCCACTGAGCATCAGAGCTCAGTTTATCTACATTTTTGATCTTGAATCAGTAACTTCTCCCCTTAGCCCTTGTGCCAGTGTCTAATATTTCTAAAACGAAAAACTATCTTTTCTTTACCCTTCAATTTTACCTTGTTAAAGTTCTAGCCAACAACGGAGGTAAGCTGGTTAGTAAACTCTGGAAGTTAGGTTGCCTACTTGGAACAACTCATTCAGAACCATACGATAGCGCGCTGTAAAGGTTGCCTTTCGGATATTCTAGCTTTGACTTATGGGGTATATCATAGCGCGTCTGACTGGATGCCTTTGAGACCACTCAGTTCGTCATTGGGGACTAGACTTGGGTACTGAAGTCGAAGAAATTCCAAGTGTGCGCGCCCATAAAAACTTCCCTTAGTAATTTGTCTAACAAACAGATTCCTAAGCGAATTACTAACAGAGCTTACAAAACCATACTAACTCCATTGGGAAGCTTTTAACAAGTATATGAGTAAATTCAAGTAAAGGAGTCAGAACAGTGGTAATCCCGACGCGAGTGAATCGTAACATTAACCATGACTGCGGGAGAATCAACACAAACCGTGGAGGCGATCTCAAAAGCTAGCAGGAATCTTCCTCCGTTCTTCGCACAAGACCCAAACCTGTGGTTCCTACAAGTGACTGCACAGTTCACGGCCGATAAAATAACCTCACAAACGACCAAATTCAACACGGTTATCAGCCAGTTGCCCACTGATGTGCTTCAACTACTAACGGACATCATCGAGACACCCGGGGATCATCCTTTTGATAACCTAAAGATACGAGTACTATCACTATACGGTTCATCTAAACAAGCCAGGATCCTCGCTCTAGTTGATGGTACCGGAATCGGGGACCAGAAACCGTCTCATGCATACAACAGAATGAAATACCTCGTTGGAAATTCTACAGCCGCGGAAATAATATCAGCATTATGGATGAGACAGCTTCCACCGAACGTTCAACAATCTTTGATAGCCTCCAACGAAAATGACCCGGACAAATTGGCACTATTAGCGGACAGAATAACAGAAGTGAACCAGCCCGTTCTAGCGGCAACTTCTACTACAACCGACTTAGACGAAATTAAACAGCAGATCAATTATCTCAGCAGAGCAATAGCGGATTTAAAATCGTCAAACAACAGAACATTCCAAGAAAATGGAAATTCATCTCGTTACAACCGCCCAAGCCGTGAGAGAGACAGGAGCAACAGTAGAGACAGCAGAACAAGAAGCCCGACGCCAAGACCAAACAAGGTATGCAAATTTCATGCAAAATTTGGAAAAAAGGCCTTTAAATGCGAAAAACCCTGCGAATTTCCAAAAAACTAAATTCTGCCGCTCTTCTTAAACATACCAACGTCGCTAACCGTCTATTCATTCACTGCAAAACGTCAAAACTGCCTTTCCTCGTAGACACAGGAGCTACAACGAGTGTGCTACCTACTAGCCTACTAAAACGCCTACCGAAACCGTCTGGCACAATTTACGCTGCCAACGAGTCACAAATTCGAACGTACGGCACAAAACAGGCAACTATCATGCTCAATGGCACAGAATACAAATGTGAATTTTTACTAGCAAACATCCCTAAGGCAATTCTCGGCGCCGATTTCCTCCTCCACTACAATCTTCAAGTGGACCTCAGGAGAAAAGCATTAATAGTAGCACACTCGGGCAAAATAATACCAGGAACAATTGGCGGCATTCAATGTGCAAACAGTGAAATTAAATTCGTGCACCACGACTCCAAATATGCATCTATATTGTCAAAATTTGCGAGTGTTACTTCCCCCAACGCATCCACAAAGTACAAGGATACGGGGGTTTTACACCATGTAGAAACCATAGGACGTCCCTGCCCAGCAAAAGCACGACGGTTAGCACCGGATAAGCTAAGAGCGGCTAAACAAGAATTTGATGAACTTATAAAAAACGGGGTCATCCGACCCTCGAAATCCCAATGGGCGAGCCCTATCCACCTAGTGCCTAAACCAGACGGTACGTGGAGGCCCTGTGGCGATTATAGGGCATTAAACAAACAAACAAAGCCCGACAGATATAATGTACCTAACATACGGGACTTTAACAGCCTTCTCGCTGGAAAGACAATATTCAGTACCCTCGACATAAAGAAGGCATTCCATTACATCGCTGTAGCACCTGAAGACATAGAAAAAACCGCGGTTATCACGCCTTTTGGTTTGTACGAATACCTACGGATGCCATTCGGTCTCAGAAATGCCGCACAATCGTACCAACGATTTATGGATCACATAATGAGAGAACACCCATTCGTCTTCAATTACCTGGATGATGTATTAATTGCTTCCACATCTGAAGAAGAGCATAAACAACACATAGAAAAAGTGCTCCATACCTTCCAGCGTTATGGCCTACGTTTAAATACCGAAAAATGTGCGTGGGGGAGCTCAGAGGTCAAATTTTTGGGACATATGGTTGACAAAGACGGTATACGACCCCTACCTGAAAAAGTAGAGGCAGTATTAACAATAAAATTGCCACAAACGGTAAAAAGTCTAAGAGCTTTCCTTGGAATGGTAAATTTCTACAAACGATGGATCAAGAACTCGTCTACAATCCAACGGCCACTCAACCAATACCTACATCATTCGAAAAAGAATGACAAGACCCCAATAAATTGGACCTCAGAAGCGGAAAAGGCATTTAACGACTTAAAACAAGCGCTTGCATCAGCCACTATGCTGGCACACCCAAATTCAGAAGGACTACTCATCCTCGACACGGACGCAAGTGCCACAGGAATTGGTGGGGTATTACAACAATTTAACGAAAGTAAACTCGAGCCAATTTCGTTCTTTTCAAAAAGCTTAACCCCTACACAACAGAAATACAGCACTTATGACAGGGAGCTACTAGCGATTTTCGAGTCAATACGCCATTTTCGAGACCTCATTGAAGGCCGTCAAATAAAAATAAGGACTGACCACAAGCCAATAGCGACACAAAAAGTACAGAATCCAAAAACGGCCTGCCCCAGAAGAATTCGACAAATGAACTTTATAAGCCAGTTCACCTCAGACATTGAATACAATATCAAGAACAAGTTAGTTCTTAGACCTAGTTCGTGTTGGATTCTTTAATCTAGTTTTAACTTAGTTATTGCGTTTCGGTGGTTTTACTCGGTTTTACTATCCAGGTGAGTACTCGGGAAGATTCTATAGAACAGCATTATTACTCTGAGACCTCGGATGTTCCTGAGACAGAGCTGATGTTGATAAAGTGCCGCCAGGGAACGGATAGGAGATTCCAAAGATTGAAGCAGATGAAGTCCCAAGCCCCCCAAGTATCGTATTATTAATGACTTATTGGATTAGGCAGTCTAACAAGAAGGGAAGAAGGCCGGCCACCTCTATTTTG
This sequence comes from Stenodema calcarata, assembly GCA_963920205.1. Lineage (NCBI taxonomy): Eukaryota > Metazoa > Arthropoda > Insecta > Hemiptera > Miridae > Stenodema > Stenodema calcarata. Next base: position 25,004,968 of record OY986059.1, on the reverse strand, counting down.
TTCACACCTCGCTCCTCTCCCTTTCCCACTTCTTCTTCGGAGTTTTTCTAATTCTTTTTCTTTTTCTCTTTCGCCTTGAGAAGTCATAAATAACCTTCGCTATGGTGAGAAGGGTGGGTTTGTAGTTTACTCCCACTCATCGAGAGCATCCCGGAGAGAACCGTTATCGGCCTTGCCAGACTGCGGGGCTCCAAGGCCTGATCTGTCCTCCGCCAGACATTAACACCTCATTTCATAATAATCGTAATAGTGGCTATAAAAATTGTATAGCCAAATCAACTAACAAGGCGGGTCGGGATTATATTTAATATAATCCCGACCCGCCTTGTTCGTTGATTATAATTTTTATTTTACCGAGATTTAAGACTAGCAGCTGGACGAGCCGTGCGTTGCTGCATGGCGCACCGCCTCAATTCAATCATGAACCAAGCCCCTAGAAGAAAGCTCCCCAACATTTCTTATCACCACCCAGCGTAACATAATCGTAGCACAGCAAACACTCTTTTGTGGCACCATCGCAACCCACACCCTCCAGAGAGGCCAGTTGATCGACTGCAACTTCTCATCACGCTTCTTGCCAATTAGAAGACTCCTCCACCTCTAGTTCTTGTACCATCCCTACTGCAATCTTCAGAGCAGATTTGAAAAAAAGATACGTAGTAGACATTTAAAAAACATCACGGCTTTCAGGAGGAATACCTAATGCTAAGAAAAATAAATAATCTGAAATGTGAAAAGAAGACGAAATGAACATGTTCAGGTTGTCCTTTGGGTTACAGCAGCTTGAAATTTTGGTTCTCCCATTTTTTTTTTTTACATTTTATGTCTTTACTTTGCTACATAAACTCGAAAATGAAACGCGGGACATGCAACGCGGGAAGCATCACGAAAATATTTCTGATAATTTTCGCTTACAACCGATTCGTTGCTACGGAACTTTATCTTCGCCAGTTATCATCGTACAAATATTCACTACAAAATTTGTACAAAAAACCCGATCACCTAGCCAGCCAGCCCTCTGACGTCATAGGCTCTTACGGCATAGGCTGTGACGTATTAGTTGGCATCCTGCCAGCCGTCTGACGTCATACGCTCGTGCGTCATAGGCTCTGACATACTAGTTGACCTCCTGCCAGCCGTCTGACGTCATAGGCTCGTGCGTCATAGGTGCGTCTGACGTAGTGGCCCGCCTGTCGCTTGTGTTCTGATGTGATCTGAGGGAAAGGGTGAATCAAGGAAACAAATTTTTCCCGTTTCAGTTTATGTGCCAAAGCAAAGACATGAAAATGTCAAAAGAATGTCAACTCCATCCTGTTGTTGATACAGTCGAGAATTAAATGCTTGCATACGAGTCTGCAACACATTGGGACATTTCTACATGTCTTTAGAGAAGTGATTCAAGAACCTTCGAACAATGCTACATCACCTACCCCAGTAGCGTAGTTGTTATACTTAATTGTAGGGTTAATCATAAATTATGAAGCTTATGTGAAGACAATATAAATTATTGAGACTGATCACCTGTGTGTAAACAATTATTTAAACAATCGCGCTCATACCGCAGCTTGTCGGCCACGCACTCCGCAGTGGTTAACGTAATATGGTTAGGTAAATCGAGAGCTATCCAACGAGTGGTGAACGATTTTTGTACGATGATAACTGGCGAAGATAAAGTTCCGTAGCAACGAATCGGTTGTAAGCGAAAATCATCAGAAATTTTCGTGACGATTTCGTGTGACGCTTTTGTGTAACGTTTTTCGAGTTATGTGCCAGAGTAAAGACATAAAATGTCAACATAAAAAATAAAGTACGATAAACATTTAGTTTTAATAATTTTCCGGTAAATTCGATCAGTTAGCGATTGAGGGCCAACTTAAACTATGCAGAGCTTTCTATAACTAGGTCGTTGGGAACCAACTATATAACTATAGACCAAGAAAACCATCGGAATGCAAATAATATGCGTTTGAAATAAGTGCTTTGAAAATAAGTGCTTATCATCGATTATTCACACCGATTAACCGGTCACATCGATTATTACCTTACGAGTAATCATTTGATGTTATAAACGATTATTTGGTTCCGATGTTGCATCTCTAATCTCAAGTAACAAACATGTTTATTCATCTTCAACGTGCTACAGTTTGAGACCGGAATAAGGTGTCGCAATTCTGATCGTCTTCAGCGTAAAACAACCTTTGAAATGAGGTGTCACTTGTCAGACTGTTTCATTTTGGGAATGTATGGGTAACCCCCCCCCCCCCACTTACCACAACCGCCCTTAACTTATAGATTTGTCAACGCTGAACACGATGCTAAAGGATTAGAGAAGATGAATCATGAAGAATAACTCAAGTATCAATCACGTTCCTTCATCTTCAAACTGCTCTAGTTTGAGAACGGAATAAGATACCGCAATTCTGATCGCAATTCCATCGCGTACAGCGATAACTGAGGACTCATTAAATGACAAATTTTGTCAGACTGTTTCATTTTAGGAATTTATGGGTTATTTTTACCTCCTTAAGACACCCCTTAGAGTGGCCCGATACGCCTCTCCACCTTCACCGATTGACTTGAAATGTTGCACAGAGCTTCTTTTCAACTTCAGCTAGTGCCTTTTAAAAGATTCAAGTCGCTGGGTCTAAAGGGAGCCGAGTTGTATAACTTCAAAAACTTGGTTCTTCACCCTTACCCAAATATCATTCTACAGCAGCCGGAGAAGTTGTGATACCCACTTTCCCCGCCCACCCTTTTCCTTCCAACTAAAGAGATGTCCTAACCATTTTCAAACACCGTATCCATTTCGAAATCTCCAATAGCGCCGTAAGAAGTTTTTATTACAACGTATAATATATGTTTAGTAATAAAACCGTCGTAAACGGCGCTATGGGAGATTTCGAAACGGATACGGTGTTTGTGAAGTGGTAAGACGTTTTTATTACTACACATCTAATGCATATTATTAGTTGTGGAGTAATAAAAACGTCTTACCATGGCACCGAGTTGGATCTTTTGAAACCCGTTGCACGGAGTGTTTTTTGGGGGATATTAGATATGCACACAATTAATTTACGCTCCGTATGAAGTCAGGCGGTACTTCGGATGAGTATACTGTATGTGCAGGGTGTGTACTTGTTCTCTAGAAGAGGTCACTATGCAGTAACGTAAGTAAATTGGAAGTGGATATTATGGAGATGGATATTATGAATAGGAAATCAGGCGATAGGTGGAATACAGACTCTAAGTTTCAACCGGCGAGCCAATTTAAATATAACCCCCAAGGGGAAAGTTGTACAAGTACACCAGTCTCTATTTATGATAAGTGATGGATCCGCGGTTTCTGCAAGGAAAAACCCCAACTCTCCTAAAGGTGATGTGGCCCGAAGGAACTTGGAACGGTTGTGACGTGAAACCGTTCGAAACATATATAAAACTGCTAATGAGGGACATGGAAGGCTCAGAGATAACTGGGGCCCCTTCTTTTCAAGTGAAATCTATTAAAGTGTTTGAGATAATGGCCGGGATCGTGTAGGGCCCCTCCCAAAGATCCATCCACGTCTTGAGGCTTCGATTCCACTTATTTACACCCGAGAAACTCCTCTTTGATTACCGGGACCCCGCCAGGGCCAATTCAATCGGCCCGGGCTCTCGCATTTGTACCCGTCACGCCTCCTTGCCCTCTCATAACCGTTCCTTAAACAACGATTAACGTGCTCAATGATGGCTAAATCTCCACCTTCCTTCTGCCATAAACCCGGCGTTTTTGTGGTCAGAGATTTTTTCCACATTCTTGGGAGAAAGGGTTTTGAGAGATCTCAATTATCAGTATCTAGCATCACCCGAGGACTCTGCTCTTGCTTTTATGAAGTCGAAATATCTTCATCCTAAGCTGAAAGCGAATAGCCGTCCATCCTGACCATTGATTTGATTCTATTACAAAAGAACAACTGTCGATGGCCAAGGGTTCTTGCATCGACAGTTTTGGCGACATGATTCTTAGAGAGTCATGGATTGACCAAGTTCACATCGGGCTTCAGTACAAAGGTACTTCTTCTTCTCTTTTCCTGCCCTATAGGCTGTGGAACCTTACAGTACCATACCCTGTAAACTTGAGTACATCATTCAGCCCAGTGCTGATATAGCCCTGGGAGCAGCAATGAGCAAATTATTACCACAGTCGGGGAAACTATACTAGATTCACGAGTGAGACTAGCTCGGAGATTCGATCAACGATCCCAAGTAGGCATGGTTTCATGGATAGACAAGGATAGTACAAGATTATGGGAGTAGATATTGATAATTCTTATCAATATCTCCGCATTTTCACTTCACCCTGATTCGGCTGGTATGTTGAATTGTAATGTACACAAGTTGGTTGTCAGTCTTGCCCTTACAAGACATGAAACGTAGTTCGAAACGAACTGGAAAAATGCGGCAGCTGCTGCCATCTGGCAATTGAGATATAAATCTCTGCCCTGATAACCGGTATTGAATATTTATCGAGGCGTCTCAATCCAGTCAAAAGCGAGGAAAACACCTGTGGGCAACGAAGCTGAAGAGCGATCCCCTGACTGGGGCCCCTACAGCGGTGGCGGAGGGGGCGAGGGGTGAGAAAAGAGAAGGGCCTGGAGTTATTATAACCCAACCAATAACGAATGGGCGCTCGTTAATCAGTCAGAAAAAAAGACCAGGGTTGCCAACTTCGTGACAATAATAACAAATGCCTTCTCTTGTATATATCAATTAATCCCCACGAAGCCTGTCCGCTGTGACGTAACGAGCGGCCGACGCGACGTACGTACGCCTGGTGCCGGGAGATTTATCTTAATGCTCTCATCCAACTCGCATACCTACAACACCTCAAGACTCGAAGCCTCCTTCACGGAACGATCTTTCTTTTTCGCACCTCTACCTGTGACATTTGAACTTCTGATAGAGGTTCTAATTGCTTACCTTCGACGCCTCTATGTAGAAATTGTGGTACATCTTCGGCAACATTGTAATAACGGAATTCCATATTTGTGCTTCATCAGGACAAAATTAATTAGGAGATTACCAGAAAACAAGACTCCAAGAACCAGAGTGTAATCTGTCTGTCCTGTTTCCTGATGTCAGGGTCCTAATTTGGAATTGTGACCGTAATGTTTGGGAACCTGGAGCTGTAGTGAGTGAGGGTCCTGGTCCTCGCTCTTAATTTGTTAAAGTTGACGGAAATGCGTCATTTAGAGTGTTTCTGCGAAATCGTAGGTTTCTAAGAAGGAGGGTGGTCAATATAGAGGAGGAATAACTTGATGAGGGGATTTCTGATAGGCATAGGTGATACTCCTACTACTGAGCCTCATGTTGCAGAGTGTAGCTCAGCTGAGCTCGCTCTGGGAACAAACCAAGAAGGCAGGTATTACAAGATTATGTTGTCAATTGAAGGGTACAGGAGAAGAAGGCGCAATGTAAGTCACAGTAAAGTTTTGCGAAATCAGCTTTTTCGTTCAATGTTGTCGATAAAATACAATTATCAGTGTTATTTTATCCTTAATTATTAATTATTGAACAACATTGAACGAAAAACTTAAGATATTTGTCATGTTGGCATTGTGAAGTTTCCCACGTTGTTGTGATATGAAGATTTGCTGTAACAATGTTGTTAAAAATAACGATTAAAAATTAAAATTGAAATTAAAAATTGATTAAAAATTAACAGTTAAAAATAAAGAGACCATTTACAACCTAAGTTGTGAAGTTTTAATAATAATCTTACAGAGAGAAATTTAAAAAAGAATGCACAAGTGGTGATAGATTTCAAATCCATTGATTATCCGACTTTTTGGGCGCCTTCGTGATAATGTTGATCACATTGGAGCACATCAGTCATTTTCATCGGCCGCCTCCGTTCTCTGCATACTGCAGTGGACAGGATCTCTCACGAATACAAACCAAACTCTCTGTACGCCTGTATGCTAATGTGCCACCAAAGCCGCCTGTGAACACTAAATTCTTGCGGTTATCTCAATCAGCTCTGACTTAGCAAATCGTATTAAATAATTTTTAATCGTATAAAAAATTTTCTTTTCCATCTTCTACAGGCTGAATGCTCTAGGACCTGTACGTATTCAACAAACAAAATGGAAACGAGTTTACAGAACTCTCGAGTACCTCTTTCTAATGTCAAAAGGCTTCATGATTACTTCGAGGCACGAGTCTTTGATGTGTTAAAGATTTCCATTAGGAGCACTGGTGGCTTCCTGAGCCGACGGCCTGATTGGCGGTTCGCCTGATGCCGTGACCAATCGTATCACATTTCAGTCACGTGATACCGAACAAATCACTCTATTCCATTATTTTTTTCCCCACTGCTTTTTTACGGTTCGTGAAAAAAAGAAAATAACGGAGTGAAAAGGAAAAACACTCCACTCAAAGTGCCGGGATCATTTGGTGATTAGACTTGGAAGTCAAATAGTGAGAGTAATGAAATATCGGAGGAAAACAACACGAAACGATTCGATACGCCACTTATTAAGCCTTATTTGAAATGACTGTAATATTGGCTCGGTGCAAGTTGCCCAGAAATTATAGCTGATTACAGCTGCTGTAATATTTGTAGAGTGTTGTACTTGCGCGAGGTTCGCACAGCAATTATTCGAATTGTGGTTCATTTTCTAGGAGGCTATAATTACATGGTGTTTAAACATTTGATTGAGTTGAACAAGGAATGTTGTCGCATCTTCGGGCAAACGCGCAGTTTAGATAGCGTATGCATTTCATCTCAATATAATTAATCTCAGTCCAAGGTAGATTTTCAGCGAAATCAGTATAGTCACTAGGTTTCACTACTATAGAATTATTTCCACAGCACAAGTTCAGTGGTTTGTTACGCTTGAGGATGCGACGTACTTGGCAGTTGTTTAGTTACTTGACTCTACCCTCAGGGGATATAATTATTTCTCATGTACCATGGGGCGCCTGCTATACATCTCAGTATTTTGTTTCGTAATGTTTGCATTTTTTAAATATTAGACTTCTTGGCACAGCCCCTTAGTAGATGTCTATAGTTTGCATGTTGCAGTTACTACATCTGACGGCAACAATTAGTATGTCTTCTTGTTGCGGTAGGTTTACAAAAGATAACGTACGGGACCTAGAACACTTCTTTGCGGAATCCTGCTTTTATAGGGTCCACGTTGTAGTAATGGTCTTCATGCTTTACTCTAAAATGTTGCTTCTGAATATAGGATTTTAAGAGTAATACCGTCTTGGGAGATTCCTGTGCAAGTCGTATTTAAGTCCCTCGTGCTAAACCTCGTCAAACGCTTCAGTCACGTCCGAGAAAATACTGGCGCACATATTTTTGCCTTCCAAGGCCTTTTCTGTAATGTCCTACGAACATAGCCTTCGAAAATTCGCTAATAAGACAGTCATGGATTGTCTCATGGATAACTGGCAACTGGCATCTACTCGATTCAATCTGCGTTCGGATTACTAGACTCTTGCCCACTTGCATCAAACTGATCCTAACGTCCGTTAAAGCTGACGAAATCATAACCTGAGCGAATCACACCATCAAGTTAACGTCGTCGTCAATTTGTTGTCGTCGAGGATTTTTAGGCTGACAAGGGCGTTTAAATCCGGTATTGCTTGCGAAGGGGGTTTTTTTTACATTTTTGACGAAACGATGTATCATCAGGACAGGGAAATGGGGGAACAGCAGCCACGTGAAAACACAAGACGCCGTTCTAGCCATTTTTGTATTATTTCTAGCCACATTTGTGTTATCTTTTATATCGTTTTTTAGGAAGCAACACCGCCTAACCCATTGTTCACAACTTTTCACGAAAGACAAAAACTGTTTTATTCCAAAACTACCAGTAATTTCACAATAGACAAAGTAAAATTACTACTTTTAGCTTACTGTAGGCTCCCCAGAAGTTTCCTACAATGATCTAAAATGTAATAATGCTCCAATCGAAAAATTGTGATGTTTAGGTGATGTTTAAGGGTTAAGAATCGGTGGAGATTCAGGAGAGTTTTCTTCGTCTAAAACGTTCTTGTTAACATCATTGTAAAATAATGATGTGAAAGGATTCTAATGTTTAGAGTTTCCTACATGTACAAGTACCTACTAGAAACAATAATCTAGGAAATACTGCAAAATGGTTACACCATCTCACGAAGACCGAGAAAAAAGAAGATGTTATTAAGACAAATACTTACAAATATTTACTCAATGTGATACCTAGTTAGGACCATTGAACATACTTAAAATTTATGCTGCCCAGCTTATTAAAAAAAAAAAAAAAAAAAAAAAAAAAAAAAAAAAAAAAAGGCTGTGCGGTGTTGACACTGGCTGAATATCGAAATTCTGACTACGCTTCGTTACCCGGCGTGGAATTTTGAAAAGAGAAGTTTCTTAACTTCATTTTGTTAAAATTCTGGTTTACGCTGTGTTGATTCTTAAGCGACAATGTGTATCTTATATAAAATTGTATTACTACAACTATATCAAATCATAAAAAATATATGACCTATGAGCAGATGATGGAAGCTATCAACGAGTCTTGCGTAGAATCGATCTAGGGACGCGGGAGCGTCCCGCCCGCCAAGAAAACCGAAGCCCTGAAAACCGAAGCGACTGAGACACTGATTACGCGACGGAACAAGTTGGGATTTTCACCCTACCATAGCTCGGTCCCCTGAGTGTCTCGAGAGTTGATTTTTTGTACACCAACTCTCCAGGGGCACGTGAGGACGTAAAACAAATTTCAGCTCTTGGGAACATCAGGTGTCGGGGGTATAACAATTTTAAAACCACTATTTTTCACGTTTTTCGTGTTCTTCTTCTTCTTCTTGTTGTTGTCGTTGTCGTTGTTGTTCATTGACGGGGCTACAGCCCAGCAGACAAATCGGATCGAGCTGAAATTTTGCACACACGTTTGTTATGCTCCAAGGGAGTGCCTTTTGACCATTTTTTCTCCCTCCCCCCATTTCCCACCCAATTAGGGGGGAAATAGTGTTTTTTAGGAATTTCAAATGGTCATAACTCCTTCAAAATTGAAGCTTTTCCAGATTTTCTTTTTTAGTTGTGTTCAGCTTCTCAAACTGTTTAATTTGAGATAAAAAATGCTTCCTAAGGGGGAAAATAAAGGAGTTATGGTGATTTTTCTATTTTCAACAACAACTGCCGCAAATATTGATGAAAATTGGTGCGGTTGGTCTTAAAATGTCCGCTAGGTTGTCTAGAATATGCTCAATAATTTTGAACTAAATCTCAATCGATTTGACTAATCCACAGCCAAAAATACGTGAATAAATTCCACATCTACTGATTTGGCTAATTTCCGAAAACATCAAAGTTGAACGGTGGTCAGAAAAATTGTCGTAGAGTGGCGCCTGTTCAAGGATCGATAGGAAATTTTATGGGCTTTCGAATGAGGGTAGCGCACTTTGGCACTTTTCCCAACGGTTCTCGAGTTATTCGCGATTTTTGGTATAAAAACGTGCGTTTTACCAGTTGCAAACTTTCTCTTTCCTCTTTCTCTTCGACACCAATAATTACAATTATTGTAATGATTCTCAACAACAAAAATTTGCACAATCCCCAAGAAAAAATGCAACCAATTTTCAAAAAATTTCTAATTCAAATTTATTCAAATTTCTAATTCTTTCTATTTTTTAAATTTAATAATAATTGTATTAAATTGTATTAAATTTTAATAATTGTTTTTAAATTGTTGATTGTTTTAATTAATCGAAAATTTTAAAACTAATATTTAACCAATTCGCAAAAATTTTAAAACTACTTATTTTTCAAACACATTTCAGATAACAAACAATAATTTCCAAAAAATAATTATTCTTGTCACAAAAACAAGAAACAAAAAGGCGCACTAATTTTTTACTAAATTTTGACTAGGATAAAACTTCATTTAGGAAAACATTTACTAGTTACCTCGTAGGTACTTTTGTATTGTATAAGTTGTTGAACCGTATTGTATAAGTACCACTCGAAAACTAGCCATGCAAAAAGATGTGATATCCCCCCAAAAACAACTCCGTTGTAAAAACTGGCCCGCCAAAAAACCTCAGCCGCAAAAAGGAATGATATCCATTTTGCCCGCCAGCCACATATATAGGATGCTCAGTGCTTCGCACCTCGCTGTTGAGTGTGCATATAGAAACCTGATCCTCCTACCCCTAACCTCCACCGTCAATGTTTTCCTGTTCCCTGCCTCCTTCCCACAACCCCCTCTCACCCTTAGTCACCCTCGGTTTCACCTAATATGTTTCCTCTGTTACACCAGCAGGGAGCTTTACGCTTCTTTCAATGCTGTTGGCGGGAGCTTTTTGCCAGATGAACAAGCTAACATAACTATTACTGGTGGTCACGAGTAATCAGCGGTGGTACAACTGTAATGAAGTAATGCTTCAATTCAGGCTTGTTCATCTGGCAAAAAGCTCCCGCCAACAGCATTGAAAGAAGCGTAAAGCTCCCTGCTGGTGTAACAGAGGAAACATATTAGGTGAAACCGAGGGTGACTAAGGGTGAGAGGGGGTTGTGGGAAGGAGGCAGGGAACAGGAAAACATTGACGGTGGAGGTTAGGGGTAGGAGGATCAGGTTTCTATATGCACACTCAACAGCGAGGTGCGAAGCACTGAGCATCCTATATATGTGGCTGGCGGGCAAAATGGATATCATTCCTTTTTGCGGCTGAGGTTTTTTGGCGGGCCAGTTTTTACAACGGTAAGAGGTACCGGAAAGAAAACCGATCTCTGCTCAAAACAATCAAGGTGTGTGGTGGAACAGCACAAGACTACAAGAAAGAAAGGAGACTGCAAAAATTGTTTAGATAATACGTATTTGTTTAAACAAATTAAATTTTGATGATGAGCTAGACACTTGAAATTTTAAATATAGGTCAGAACTGGATGTCATTGCAATATTCACTCGGTTTGTATGACATGGTATGAGTATGGTATGGTATATTATTGTATGGTATGATTTGGTATAGTACAGTGTGGTATGATAGGTAAGAAATTCGTATGGTGTGGTATGCGTACGGTGCGTATGGTGCCGATTTGCAACACAGTCTGGTATATAGCATTTGCCGATTTAATTAAACCTTTTTCCAAATGAATTGAGCCTTTTTCCAAATGAATTAAACCTTTTTCCAAATGAATTAAACCTTTTACCAAATGTATTAAACCTTTTACTGAATTAAAAGAGGAACTGGATTTTGGAAAGAAAAGGCACTTCAAAAACAGAGAGTAATCAGTGGATCATTTGATAACTTCCGAGTGCTCAATGGAATTGAGGTCAATAACTTCCCCATGCCGCAATAACTTCCCCATGCCCATACAGGGTCTGTGATAACGGTTTCTCGTGCAACTAAAACCACATACAATTGTTCCTTGTAATTAATATGAGTGCTAGTGATAGTTCGGACAGTTTCGTTTTTAGAAGACGGAATAGAAACGTAATTGCAAGCGAATCGAGTTCTTCAGAGTCTACCGTCACTTATCGGAATGTTAGAGGCCGTCGTGGGAAATACATGGTTGTTTCCGATGAAAAGAAGAAGCTGTTTGTCAACTTGTACGAAGAAGGTTTTTCAGTGAAGGAAGCTGCATCAAAATCAGGGATTAATCTAAATACGGGGAAAACAATATTGAAGAAGTACAAAGCAAATAATAACCAGGTTGTACAAAATAGACCACGAGGGCACAGGCGAAAACAAGTGACCCCTAATGTACTTTCAATAATAGAAGCAACGATTCAGAACGAACCTGGCATTACCCTTAATAAAATCAGAGAGAAGCTTCTAGAGCAAGACATGTTTCTCTTGTTGCCATCAGCTTCCAATGGAGAAGTACTACACTGAATTTACATTTCGCTTGGTTTATCCCAACAAAGCTGTTTTTTCCTTGAGTTTTTTCACGAAAATTGATATAAGTTTCCTGCAGATTCTCCATAAATATATAAATCCATATTTATATCAGTCCATATATATATATATATATATATAAAACTATATTGTTGTCCATTTTGTGTTCTTTCACAATCTAGTTTTTTGAGGAGGTTTGATTTATTAAAAATATAAAAGGTTTAATTCATTTGGAAAAAGGTTTAATTCATTTGGAAAAAGGTTTAATACATTTGGAAAAAGGTTTAATACATTTGGAAAAAGGTTTAATACATTTGGAAAAAGGTTTAATTCATTTGGAAAAAGGTTTAATTAAATTGGCAAATGCTATAGACAGAAGGGTGATCTGCACAAGGAAGATAATAAACCGTTGTGTCAAGAATTTGCAGAGTTTTTTGTGTGCGCTGTCCTTCGTGGACGAAGCTGTGTAGTTTTGAGACTCTTGGGAATAGAATTAGAGCCACCTCACGTCTCATCTGCTCCCTCCACCCTCCTCCTTACTCTCTCCTCAACCCCTTACCTCCTCCTCCTCCTTTTTCTCTTCCTCCTCCTTCTCCTCCTCCTCCTCCTCCTCCTCCTCCTCCTCCTCGCACCCACCTCCTCCTCCTCGCACCCACCTCCCCCTCATCGCACCCACCTCCTCCTCGCCTCCATCTCCAGGTGCATGAGAGGGACACTAGAAACAGAGATCGATCCATGCAAATCCCGATGCATCGTACAACCATCTACAACAGAGCGTTTGCTGTGCAATGCACCAAAATATACAATGAATACTCCGATGTGTTTAGACATAAGACATTAGCAAAAAGACTGATGCGATAAGAAGAAGATCCTTCTAGATGCATATTGATTGGTAGACTACCAATAACACTAAGTGTTATGTGAGGTAAAGCGGCTTCTTTCAAATAATCTTTATGGAAGGTTGTAAAATTCACAACCTTCCATAAAGATTATTTAATAAATTATTTAATAATTTAATCAATTATGTTTTTACGTAGGTAATGCAAAAAGGAAGTAAAAATTGTTTTCGTTATGCGTGAAAATTGTAAAGAATTGTAAAGAAATATGAGAACTTTCGTTTTTTTTTTTTACCTAACTGAGAAAAACGTGACGAAACCGTGGAACGAAAGTAGCGCGGGATTCAACCGCTTTTCAACGACTGGCTAACGATTTTCGTGGGATGAAAACTAACGGGTCGGTTGTAAGTGAAAGTCATTATAAATTGTAGTAACAACAAATTCATTGTAAAAGGAGAGACAACAAATTCATAGTAAGAGGAAACAGCAAACAAATAAAACGCGGCTAAAGCATGTTCCATGAATTCCATGTTCCATTAAATTTTAGCCGAAGCCTCTAAGCAGTAACCATCCGTGGGTCCAGGGGGCTTGCCTCCTGGCGAGGCCGGAAGGGCCTTTTTTTTAAACACTACTTAAATCTGATAATTTTATGTATTAGAAGATTCATTATTTTTATTATTACATATAATATTTGCATACACGAATTTAAGACGAATTTGTGAATATTTGTGTCCAGGGAAGGTGGAAGTGATGGCCTCATAGCCCTAGCCATCTCTGGTTTTGTAAATAAACAAATCAATCAATCAATAAATCCTTCCTCCTCCTCCTACCACTCCCTCCTCAACCTTTTACCTACTCCCTCCTCCATCCTTCTCCTATTGGGATATGAGGGATATTGGAGCCACGGGATGAAACACGAAACGAGAGTAAAGTGACTTTGAAACATCAAGGAGTACTTAGTGACTTTGATGTTGGAGGTTAATAATATTTGTACGCCTAAAATTAGTCACATGGTTACTTCTCCCGTGGTAGACTTGGGACCGAAAATTTCACTGGCACTGTAAAAATAAGATATTCTTCAGGATGACTGGCCTTATTCACCAGGCACTCAACTTAGGAGTAAGAATCACGATGCTTCAACCGCTGGTATATTTCTCATACTTATTCTCGTCATGATTCAATCTAACCATCTTTTTGACAGTTGTGACGTCAATCAGTTCCACTGACTGAGCGTCTCATAAGATCAAATACGAAAGCAGAATCTGAGGAGAGACATTTCGCACAACACCTGTTAGAAGTAATCATGAGATACGAGAGACTCGTGACTCTGGGAAAAAGGGAACGAACCAAGTTTCACTAAGAAGCAATAATATAGTTAGAGCCGTGTCTTTGCTGGTAATTTGGACTCCGGTAGCGCGAATGTGGTATCATGATTGATCGGTTTCCTTTAATGAAGACAATGTTGGAATGCTTGGGAAAGTTCATCACTGGGTTTGAGATGGGATGATTGATAGCTCGCCCGTAACGCACTCTATTCCTCTGATGTTATTATGGAAAAGTGGTTATTGTCACAGGTTATATTGGAAGTTCGAGACCGTGATTGATGCCTCCAATACGAGAGTAGAATTTCTTAAACGAAGAGCGTCTTCTCGTATAGAGTCATCAGGCAGGTGTACTGATTGAATTCTGGAACCCCGCCCAGGCTCATCTGCCTTTCCTTCCATGGCATGATTGCCCAAATTATAGTGCCCCGCGGCTCTTTCCTGGGCTAACTGCTGGGTCCATCACTACCTGTGGGGAGCAAGTTTTTCAACTGGAACGGAGCGGCTTCTTGTTTCATTAGGAAAACACTATGAGCGTGGATATCATTGAAATCGGAATTGATAATGTTGTGCACATTGTGAAAATATACGATGACGCGTTGACAAGGTACACTTCAGCGGATAAAACCAGGTTTAACTTCGTTCAATGGGTACAGGTTTGGTTGCCAGTAAATGTTGTTAACAGATTTTACAGTTTCCAATGTGCTTTTTCTATTTAAAGTTGAATAATAACATTATCTAAATGGCTGTTTTCCCTTCTGTGATTTAAATTCTCGGGTTCTACCGTATAATTTCTGCGTACTTTAGAAGGATCATATCGTCACTTAAGATCCCACATGGGCTAACTCACTGGGCATACTTTTTTGCCTCTCCTGTAAAGTTTTGAAAAGTGAGTTAGCCTATGTGGGATCTTAAGTCACGATATTTTGCGCAGGGATAGCTAGAAAACGGTTTCATTGGTCAATAGCTTATTTTTAACAATGAAATAATAAACCATTGAGTCTGAAGGATTCCTGCGGATGATCCTGGTTGTGACTCGAAACGTCGAAACGAATGGAAGTAAGCTGTCTTTGGCTGAACGCCGATCATTTGCACTCAAGTAACAAATCGAGGGTGAAGTGAAACATGGCGTAACTCATTTTCCCTGGGAGACGCAAAAAAACTTGATTTCTAGTTTTTGCGAGACGCTGCTGCCTTTAGCATTTTAGTATATGAATCAGCTGAGATGTGTCATGTTGATATCATGTTTGAGATGGACAGTATTGCTGAAACCCGTTTCTTTGGGGGTTTCTGGTGAGAAAACACTAAAAACTAACGTCGACAATCGATTCGGCGAGAAATTTGCTATTTAGACCAACCAACCTCTAAGTTAATTTAGCCAAAAAATGAGTTGTCAATTGCCACTTCACCCTCGAAATAACGCAGTGGACCAATTGTGTGTATAACGCCAGTAGTATAATATCTCTATACCAAAAATGCAATAATAAGCGGTCGTCCTTAGGCCGGTAATAAGAAAGAATCATTTTCCTCGGTCAGGTTCCTAATTTTTTCTACTTTCAATATTAGGTTGGATAATATTATATTAGTCTCAAGATAATATCTCGAGACGAATATTATCATATCATTTCGATATTATGATACTTGAGACCGATATTATCATCAAAACATAAATTGTATTTTTATTTTATTTATTTATTTTTTCAAATGTTCTGCGTGCGTTTCAAATATTTAATGCAATTTTGATCAACCACACGCACCTGCTAATTAAAGGACGCGCCTCAAGTAATTTTAATGATTATTAATTTTACCAGCTTCACCAGTTGTTGAACGCCATCGAAAATTGTAATTATAAAACATAAATCGTGACTCGAGCCTGACGCTCGGATCATCTCGTTCGCTTGCGAGTCGGTTTCATTTAGCTCGTTCTAAAGATAGTGGGTGGGATGGTGTTCGAGTATTTAATCACCAGCCAGGCTTTCAGCCGAGTTCCATTATGTACCCAAGTTACGAGGTACATCAATTAATAATCTCGCTTTAAATTTATTAAACGGTCGCGTCGCCCACACCTCACCCTTTCGGGGAGATGATTGAGGGATTTTAATACCTTTTTTTAATCTTTCGAATTCTCCTAGGAACTGGTTTGGGTCGGAAAGTGATCCAGAATAAGATTAAGTTTAGTGAAGCTCAGTTCAAGTTTTGGACCGTTCAGTTGGTTTTCCAACAATCCCTTTCAATCAGACCTCTCACTATAGTCATTTAACGGCTCGTTGATTGATTGTTACTGACGGTGGCTTTAATAACGATTTTTGACACGTTTTCGTGTTAAGGTTGACAATTCGGGGTTTAGCGCTCACCTTATCTAATAATAATACCAGCATGAATTGAGCCTCATTCCTGAAAGAGTAGTTGAGCGCTCCCAGAACAAGCATAGGTATACCTACTGAACTCGCTGAGACAAAAGACAGGACTATATCTCGCAGATTCTCAAGTCCTTGTGATGGACGCTCGAGATCAACTAGGATCGCACCCAAAAACCCCAAAACACCCAAAAAAGAAAAGGTGCCATTTATGCCCCGGCAGATGTTTGCTCCAATTGTCGGAAGAATATCTGCAAATCCCATTCAATCGTGACGATGAAATGTGAGGATTGTACTGAAGACTGAAGAAATACAATGACTGAGGGTAAGAAGACTGAGGATATGCAGACTGATGATATATCTAAACAATGTACTCCATCTCCTCACAGCTATTTTTGCACCGATACTACCAACGTGGATACTACCTACCGTGGATATTACCTCTCGAAGTAGTGTTTTCTTTCTACATTTTTATTTTTTCTAAAGGAAGCACGATTTTATTTCAAGGAGTTTTTGAACTGGCTGTTCAATTTATGTTGTATTACAAAGACGTGAAAACTGAATTACTTTATCGGCTTGTTTTGCTATTATAAATGATTTTATTTTCCTTGTTGGAGGATTTCTTTTGTAAACTAGATGTAGGGCTTCGAGATTTTAATTGATCCACCCTCGGACGACCTTCCGGTGGTTCTCTGCAATAACTTGAAAATGGGTAAATTTGGAGAACTGGCTAAATCGAGGGACTTTTTCAAATCAAACAAAAAATTGTAATTGAATTACTTATGTGAAGTTTGGTATTTTTCTATAAAAGATTATCGGTTCCTGTTGCTTGTTTGCTGTTATTTTACTCCTTAATTAATGTATTATTCAATAGTTTTCATTATGGGTCACTAATGACACGACGCGACTACTAACGTGAGTGGAAGCCACGCGAGCACTGAAGGTAGGAAATTTTGCAATCTCTCCCTAATTAGCCAACATTTCAACCCCTCAAGAACTCATCTCTTTCCCCATTAAACTCAGTCTCATCAATTTTTGTATTTGTATAAATATCCGCTATCTAAATAAATAATATTGAAGTAGGGTTGACGTTGCGCGTGTCCTTCCATCACCTAGCTGCCTTCTGGAAAGTTCTAAAGATTCTAAGTAGGGCCCCGCAGGAAGCCTAGAAGGTATCGAGGGTACGCTAATAATCTGTTCCAGCTGTCAGGGTAAAGTAATTTACCCTGAGATGGTTTAACGAACCCAACAAGTCGTAAGCGTTGCTGAGGAAATGAATGCCATGAAGAGCACAGGCAACACTATTCATGTTCAGTTTAAAGAGTAGGTGTTCGCGCATAGGTGAAAGTTGATACATCATGGGAGTTTTGAAGGCAACAAAAGGTTTCAGGTTAGTGACGTCTTCCTGATCCCCTGAGCTCTGACATAAGAGTGATTGCACAAGGAAACCTCGTCAGCTGATCGAATGATCACCTTCTAGTAGTGCTATGTCCAAACGGTTATGAAATTCAAATGGAATGGTATAGGTTTTAGTTCACATTTAGATAGAGTTTATTTTTTAGAATTTTTAAAGACCATTCGCAGCTTTGTACGACCAGCCGTTCGTTCACAATGGTGCCTGCAGGATACCTCTTTCCTTAATCCCTTATGAATTATTATTCATAACTATTAAAAATAATTATAAAAATTATTATTAAATAACAATTATAATTCACACTACTTGGTAATACTAAATGATAATTCGTAATATTAATTAATCTATCATTTCGTGAATTAGATAAGGATGCTCAAAGAAGATAAAGACCGTTGTGTCAAGAATTTGCAGAGTTTTTGGCTGGCGACAACAGTCTGCCCAAAAGGTGACTAAACGAGGATTTTTGAATGTAATGACTACGTATGGTACATAATTTTCTTGAATTTTTTCACACTGATTCTCGTCGTGATGTCCACTTTGCGATACAAGTGTGTTGTATCATATAAAACCGATAAGTAGGAATTTTCAGTATTATGAGCCATGAAATTGTGAGAGATTATAGGGAGTTGAAATTCATCAAATTACTCGAAAATTCGACCATTAGGTTCATCCTGCATTACTGGAACTTTTGTACCTTTTTTCCCCTTTCGACCCCGTCCAACACACGTGAGCCGGCCATAAAAGGGGCCCCGAGGGGCCCGCGGGGGCCCCGTTGGATGATTAGGTTTCCCGCGGGGCTCCGCCAATCTGGTTCGCCGCGTGCTTTACGACCGCCGGCGTGAGAAGGGCCCAACGTTATTAATTAGCATAAATTGTAAGTCGGTGGGGGCCATCTGTCTTGTTGTAAGTCCGCTCTTGGTCACAACAGAGCGGGGATGAGACGATGGGTCACGCCTACCGCCTTTTCCTTGGTGCTTGCGAGGCCTTCGGCCTCCCTTCGCTATTGGTGTCTTCATCAGCTTCATCTTTTCCCATCGTGAGTGTCTCTAGTGAGTGAGTATTGTGCTCCTGTTACTTGTCCTTCGCAGTCGAACAAAGTAAACGTGGAAAGAACGTCAATAGATGGCTCACCACTATACCGACCCTAAAACTCAAAATTCCTGAATTTTCGGAGGCGCAGTGCGAAAAAAATTGAAAATTGCTGGATTTTATTCAGCGACATCAAAAAAAAAAAAGTTATTCACCAAGAGGGGGAATTCCGGAACAATAGTTCCATTATAGGCAGCACTATTTAAAAATTTTTAGAGATTGGGAGAAAAATGCCTAAAAAGTACTTACCTCTGAAACGCAAAATTGTTTTACCAAAATTTCAGAGAACATGGTACAGAAAATACGAAGTGCCTTCGAAAACCAAGGAATTTTTATTTTTTTGGGTCGGTCTAGTCACCACGACCTTACTTACCTTGGTACACATACATCGATAGTAGGGGTGTGTTTGATGGTGATGTACCCCTGCCAGGCGGCCTATAGACTCGGGTGAGCTATTTATTGGCTCACGATTTGTTTTTCAGCCCAATAAACAACGTTTAAATTCACATCAACCTAATTTGAATAGACGTGCATAATGAATAACATGCACTTCTTGCATAATGAAATCAATTTAAAAACGTTACTTAAATGAGAAGAATAAATATGAGCATTTGTCTGTAAACAAAGCGAGATGTTATTATAAGTGCTATTGGAAAATAGTGGCAGGCTCCGAAAGGAAAAGGTACCTAAAGGAGGGAAGGGGAGCGTTAACGTGCTTGCAGGTAGTTTAGAATGTAATCACAGCGTGGACGCCCAGCAGGTCACTAACTGCAGTCAAACATAGCGCTGGGGGCTCTCGCTCATTGAATATTTAATGCGTTTTGAAGCTAATAACCACCTTAGTTAGGCCTAATTTTCTACTCTCCTACCATTCAAATAACATGGCCTCCTCTAGAAGCTTTGGGGCTCTTCCACCATTAAAAGGCTGACAAACACGAATGTAAACCAAGGAATCCAACGATCTTCATGCCAAGTCATATTTCGAAAATTCCAAATAATACCTTCAATATTTTGATTGAAGGTATTATGAATTAAGGATTAGATTGAAGGTATTATGATTGAAGATTGGAGGACTTGAAATGTTGCACAGAGGTTCGTTTCAACTTTAGCAAGTGCCTTTTAAAAGATTCAAGTCGCTAGGTCTAAGCAGAGCCGAGTTATATAATTTCAAAAACCCGAGTTTTCCCATTAAGTACCATATTCTTCTTCTTGTTCAGTTAGCCAAGGTTGCGGCCTCTTCACCTTCACCGATTGACTGGAAATTTCGCACAAGCTTCGTTTCAACTTTATCAAGTGCCTCTTAAAATGTTCAAGTCGCTAGGTCTAAACGGAGCTGAGTTATATAACTTCAATTACCCGGCTTTTCGCTGTTACCATATTCTTCTTTTGGTTCAGTTAGTCAAGGTTACGGCCTCTTCACCTTCACTGATTGAAAACCCCTAAATAAGATCAAATTTAACTGATCAGCTGCAGGCACAATGGAACATGAAAAATCGACCGAATAACCAAACTACTGGGCAAATGCCCTATTTACCCACCAAGTCGCATCAAATGTTTACCTTATAATTTAAAACTTTGCTACTTGTGCTGCTGGGAATACGGTTTAAAATTGGGATCCACTAAATCGACTATAAGTTAGATAATTGAGATGAAGGTCTAAAACCGAAATGGTGGAGTCAGAAATTACATCGAAATAATATTATTGGCTAAACTAAAATTACATCTAAACATATTATGTTCATAAAATTGGGGTAAGGAGGATGGCCACAGGGTGCTGGTGAATTATCATTCACGATACAATAATCAATATTCATGATATGTTTTATAATCTTGGGCGACGCAGATATAATTAATTCGCCCAATTTTCCATCGGATAACGATAAATGATATCTCCGTCAACGTGGTGGGTGAATAAGGTCGTGAGGGTTAAACTTTCTATATTAACTTGTTTCGGGAACTTCCGAAACGAGCGGAAGGAATTAATCTGTCACTGTTTTCGTCTCTCCATTCACGATAAGACTTCTTTGAAAGTTTTCTTCTCTTGATGAGAAAAGTTTTTTGGTTTTTTTGATAAGTGCTTCTAATTTTATTTTCGTTTTCACGATTCATTCTCGTGGTCAGCGTTCCGTCAAAAAAGTTGGATTGAAGAGATTCTTCGTCAAGTAAAGAAAACCTGAAGTCTGAGTAAAAGAACAATTAATTTAGTTGCGTGTATATTGCCACAGAAATGCGTCTCTCTTGAATGAAATTTCGTACTCAAACCATAAACGCAATTTGAACGCACGATAGATAAGTCCCCCGCTCGTCCTCTCGCACTTGCAACTGATAAGCCAAATGAAAAAATCGAAACAATTTTAGTTCTGGAAAAGCGTCCGAACAAATCTTTGTGGAGATCGTCCAATCGATCTTTTTCAGGTGATCATACGTATTTTTCAATGTTGGGTTTCTCAAAATGTTGGCACATGTCTTCTTCTCGTCTTAACTATCTGTGGTCTCCGAATCGCCCTCACAGCTGGTTCTGGTATCGAGCGATCAAATTATTGCGTAAAGGAATTTAGATGCATCGTACAGCAGGGAAAATTGAACTCATTGCAATTTTTCGTAAGGACGCTTATTACCATTGTGCTATTCTATCCAAAGGCTTTCCTGGGTAAGTCAGTAGTTTTCAAGAGAAAACGAGCTTATCGTGCCATAGCAGTTTTGACCAGAATGATCAGAGTCGGAGAAAAATACTGTAAGAACACTCAACAATAACAACAACAGACCGTTATATTTTCCGACTTGAATTCCAAACTCAACAACAACTTTTTGAGTAATAACACACTCGTAACTAATAAAACACCTGATGCTTGTGTGGGTTTACCACACTACCCCCTTCCTTCCTTTGATGGCCCGCCCACGGGCCTGACATCTGCCCTGGCAAGCCTGTTGGCATGAAGAAGGCGTATTTTCCTTCCCAGTTTGACCTGAAATAAGACGTCACTCATCTTCCGAGTAACGACCCAAGGCCCGGTCCATTGCGGTTGGAGTTTGGGGCACCGACCACGCACGCGTTTTGGGTCATGCACCCAACCCAATCTCCTTCTGCAAAGGTAGGTTGCTTTGCCCGGCGATCGTAACATTCCTTTTGCGCTCTCATCTGCAATCCAGCTTTCTCTTGAGCAAAGTCACGTATCCTCTCCAAGTCCTTCCGTAGTTGCAGGGCATACGCTGTGGTGGTCATTGGTGGAGGCGTTGGGGAAGGGCGCCACAATGTGTCTGGGAGATGTAAATCTCTTCCATAGAGCAACTGTGCCGGTGAATAAGCAGTAGTGGGATGGGGAGCTGATCGATAAGCAAGAAGGAACAGCGGCAGTTTGTCGTCCCAATCTGTTTGTTCTTCATTAACAAACATGGCGAGAAATTTGGTAAGGGTCCTGTTGATTCATTCAACCAGTCCGTTTGATTGAGGGTGGAGGGCTGTTGTCCTGGTCCGTTGTGTCCCCAAAATCAAGGCTACCTCGTCCATCAGTTTGGCTTCAAAATTTCTTCCTTGGTCAGTGTGTATCTCCCAAGGCACCCCATTTCGACTGAAGACATGCTCCACCAAAGCTGATGCTACTGTCTGGGCTTCCTGGTTGGGTAACGCTATCGCCTCTGGCCATTTAGTGAAGTAATCCACCGCAACCATCACGTACCTGTTATGTCTCCTTGAGGTGGGGAATGGACCCAGTATATCCAAGCCCATCCTTTCAAAGGGGCCCCCAACCATTGTTTGCTGTAGTGGTGCGATGTGTCGTCTCCCCGGTCCCTTCACTTTGCAACAAAGTTCACAGGTTTTGCACCAGACTTTGACATCGTTTGACATCCCAGGCCAAAAATAGGACTGCTTCACCTTACCTAAGGTCTTCCAAAACCCAAAGTGCCCACCAGTTGGGTTACTATGACATTGTCTCAAAACGTGCTCCACATCTGCTGTGGGTACCACCCACTGTAATCTGTGCCCATTTCTCTGTTCCCATCTATGAAACAATTGATCGCCTTTAAGCTGAAGGAACTCCCATCGAGCTATCAGCCGCCTAAGGACAGGACTCAAGGCGGTTTCTTCATCAACGGATGGATGCTCCCCTGTTCGCAGTTTGTTGATGACCCATTGGATATTGGGATCTGTGGACTGTGTTTGGCATCCGTCTGATGGACAGAAGTCAAGCACATACACTTCGTCTCGGTTCTCCCGCTTTT
This sequence comes from Stenodema calcarata, assembly GCA_963920205.1. Lineage (NCBI taxonomy): Eukaryota > Metazoa > Arthropoda > Insecta > Hemiptera > Miridae > Stenodema > Stenodema calcarata. The sequence continues at coordinate 24,981,855 of OY986059.1, read as the reverse complement.
GGCAATAAGCACAATTCCTTGAACATGGGCGCCGTGACAGGCCATCAGCGTTGCAGTCACCTTTCCTGCCCTATGCACAATGTGGAAGTTGTACGTTTGCAGGGTTTCCAACCACCTAGCGAGTTGTCCTTCAGGGTTGTGAAGTGATGTGAGCCATGTTAAAGCGGCGTGGTCAGTCCTAAGGGTGAACTGCGACCCGTAAAGGTATTGGTGAAAATGTTCCACACTCCGAACAGCTGCCAGTAATTCTCGTCTTGTGGTGCAGTAATTTTGTTCTGGTCGACTCAAAGCCTTACTGTAATATGCCACCACCTGTTCCTGGCCATTGCATTTCTGGGACAGCACAGCTCCAATGGTATGGCCACTGGCATCACAGTCGAGGATAAATGGCTTTTGTAGGTCAGGATACATCAAAACGGGTGCGGATGTCATGGCATCTTTCAACTTTATGAAGCTTTGTTGGCACTTATCTGTTGGCACTTAGCTGGTGTAGACACTTCTGTTAGATGGTTAAGAGGACGAGCAATTTCAGAAAACCCTTTCACAAAACGTCTGTAATAGGAACACATGCCAAGGAACGACCGTACCTGCTTCTTATTCTGAGGGGCAGGCCACTCCTTGACTGCAGCTGTCTTCGTGGGATCCGTTTTTACTCCATCCCCTGAAATGATGTGTCCCAGATATTTTGTTTCCTTGGCAAAGAATGTGCACTTGTCGGCTCGCACTTGCAGCCCGGCATTAGCCAGATTTTCAAACACCCTCTCAAGTTTTCCCAACACTGTGGAGAAATCAGACCCATAAACAATTATGTCATCAAGGTACACAAGAGCGAGATCTGTTGGGATGACTGCCTCCATTAACCTTTGAAAGGTGGCTGGGGCGTTGCATAGTTCAAATGGTAGTACCTTGAACTGCCATAAACCTTTCTGGTATAACGTGAAGGCTGTCTTTTCCCGATCTTCTTGTTTCAGAGCCACCTGCCAATAGCCACTCCGGAGATCTAATGTGCAAAACCACTTGGAACCTCCAAGGGTGTCGAGTAGGTCTTGGGCCCATGGCAATGCATAGGAGTCCTTCTTTGTTACTGAATTGAGCTTTCTATAGTCTATACAGAATCTGGTGGTCCCATCTTTTTTAGGTACGAGTACTATGGGAGCAGCCCAGGGGCTCTTAGAAGGCTCTATTACGTCTTGCTCAATCATGTCCTTCAGTAACTTATCAACGTCCTTCAATTGAGCAAATGGGATTCGTCTTGGGGCTTGCTTGATTGGCTGTGCATCACCAGTATCGATGGAATGTTCCACAACGTGAGTCCGACCTAGACACTGTCCTCCATTTGCAAAGATGTGCCTGAATTTCAAAAACAGATCCCTCACATCCTCATAGTCCCTGGATCCTTCAACCAAAGCTGAACGTTTGAGAGCTACATGTATCCATTCCATCTCATGGCACTTAACTGCTGCTTGCAGTACCCGTTCTAAGCACTGCCAACGTTTCCTTAAAGGGAGTGATTCCTTATTCATTACCATGAGAGATTTGGGGATACATAATTGTGCCTCTAACTTTTGAAGGGCATCAAGACCTAGAATACCCCTATCTCTAATGTTTGTAACCAGAAAAGTGTGGGTTATTTGTTTGGTACCAACTGTTGCAATGATCACGCATTCACCCTGTACTTTAATTTTTTCATTGCCAGCAGTTTGTAGATAACTATGGTCTGAGGGTTGACTGGACAATTTATACTGCTGGACAGTATCAGGGACTATAAGGGATACGGTCGCACCTGTATCCACTAGGAAGGAACACGATTTTCCATTGATCCTTACGTCAACAAATAGCGCCTCTGCTCCTGTTCTTCTACTGCTGATGAATAGTTTTGGACCTTGATAATGCTGTTTGGCTGCGGCACGGTCCACTGCCTTAGCCTCCTCTAGTTTTCCGGATTCGTAGCTTGATTTCCTTGGAGGAGGCGGGGACACCTCGCTCTAATATGCCCAGTAGAATTGCATCCCCAGCATTTCAAAATGTCTTTGGTGCAAACGTTAGATAGAGGTTGAGGTCGCAACCCTTCAACCGGTTGTGCCTTACATAGAGCGTCTTGAATTGTCGGTGGGGTAGCCATTGTCAGGGTGCGGGTCAAGTCCTGGTCATTTAGGGCAGAGATAAATGCTCTTACTCCAGTTCTATCCCTATAAGCTTTTGTTTCCTCTGGGTAAGCATCAGTGTTATTGCGGGCCGCAGCACGAGTTCGTGGCATGGCCTATTCCAACTATTCCTCAGTTCGGTCAGACGGGCCCCCAAATGTAAGAACACTCAACAATAACAACAACAGACCGTTATATTTTCCGACTTGAATTCCAAACTCAACAACAACTTTTTGAGTAATAACACACTCGTAACTAATAAAACACCTGATGCTTGTGTGGGTTTACCACAATACAAAATGGTGTATCGTGTGACACGGCCATTTTCGGATTATTACTAGCAGTATATTGAATCATATTAAATCCTGCGATTGATTATGTCAAGTACTACCTTGCAAGTAGCGCCTCTACAATTATACGTGGGTTTAATTAAACTTATGAGGGATTCAGGTCAGCCACAGCGCTAATTGAACGATGTGATCGTCGCCCATGAACGGTTTTCGTTGAGAAGGTATTTAGAGATTGGACAAAAAAAATGCAATGCAGAAGACCCAACGGGCAGGGGTGGGACGGAAGATAATAACACGGTAAACAATTGGGTGGGCGGCTGGTGGCCTCCCATGAATATGTAAGACGATATTAATAAACAATTGTTGTTTATAATTATGAGGTATTCGGATGAGGGGTTCGGTTAAAAGGGCTCCAGGCTTGTTATGTCTTAATCATCGGGATATTGTACCGCGTGAGGTTAGAGTGGGGGTGGCCTTTTCTCACGGTTTATGTCTCGCCGGAAGAGGTTGGAGTTGTCTTTTTAATGTCGTGGAGAATCATCGGCGATACACTTACGGTGGATTTCACCTCTCGTGTTAAGGTTTAAGTCACCCCTAACTCTGAGTTTAAGTCAACGAAAAAAAAGAGTTTCACCTCCAATTTTCTGACTCCGGACCTGTGAGCGATCGGGCATCTGGGGCCAGTATACTAGAAAGCAGCATACTGGATAACTCACATCCTAAAACCGGTACCTTTGGAATGGTGGGGGGGAGGGGGAACCCCTGGCACCAGAGCAAAGCAATCTGCAAAGCATCACAACTGCCAGCTCGGATTCGTGGTGGTCGTGGTTGACGCAAACCCCGGTCCCAGGACGTGGTCAAGGGATGCGGTAAAGGGGAGAAGTGGCATAATCGTGAAACACGTTCCTCGGGATGGGACTTATGCTACTAATTCGGGGACCAACATCCAGAACCCGATAGGATTCTAGTTATTCAACTAGTTATTCGCCTGTTTGGGCTCCAGCTTAACACTCTACCTCCCCGAGGCTCATCTGGCGGGCTCTGTATCTTACCTCCTGCTTGCAGGTGGGGGGAGAAGCGTAACCCGATGCGGATCGGCTACTCTTCCATCTTGGAAGAAGAGCAATTGCTCTAAGGTACCTTAAGGACCACTCCGAGATAGTCGTAATCCTAGGATTACCGAGGACTCTAAACTGCAGATTGTAGTCATCCTCGTGTTAAGCGTTAACACCGAGTGTTACCGCGGGTGTGGTGACCGTTTTGGTTTATTATCTTCGATAATGCAATGGATCGACCAAAGAAATTTTTTTTTTAACCCCCCTCAAAATTTGTTGGTTTACGTTCCAAGATACGTAGATTCAGAAAATCGAATTAAAAAAAAAAAAAAAAAATCCGTCCGTCCGTGGCACTTTGCCCAGGTAGCGGTGTGCTAAAATTACGAAATTTGATTTACGGATTCGGACCAACCCAACAAAAATCCTCGAAGCTTTTCATAACCTTAGATCAAAGGGAAGTTTAAATTTTGAAAAATTCATATCTTGAAAAATTCAAGAGGAACGGTGTTGTTTTTAGTTCACATTTAGTTAGAGTTTATTTTGTAGAATTTGTTGAAACAATCCGCAGCTTCGTACGACCAGCCTTTCGTTCAAAATAGGTAATTATTATCGTTACCCGATATTATCGGAAGAAAAGTATCGATATTTCGATATATCGATAAGTACTACAAAAAATGAAAAAATATTAACTCGTTATAGCAAGGAATTTATAATAACAAGGAATTTAGGTTAATTACGTAGGTAATTTAATAATAATTGGGAAAAGGGCCCGATGTTGAATTTGTATGAACGTCTCAGGCTTGTTTATGGCTTTTCCTAAGTGAAATGTAAGGGATTTCTGTTAGTTAAGAGGCCTTTCTGGGTCACCTTGTGTACGATTATGACGAAAAAATAAGCAGGATGAAGTTTTCGAAGGCTGGTTAGGTTAGCCTGTGCCTTATTACGGCCGAGAGCACCCGCTAAAGCCCTAGTTGCAACTCCGGTAATTATTTTAATGAAAGGTTTTGTTAATTCACGGGTTGGTCAGAGGAAAAGAGAGGAGAAAAAAGAAATAATGCGTAGGTGGAGGGTCCCAACTTAACCCCGTGTTCTGAATCACTTTACGCGAACAGTCGGTAGCTGGCGTCAAAGGCGTGCGTTGAGGGAGGGGGTGTAGATGAAATATTCTATATTTACATGTTTCCCTCGATTTCTGGTGAGTGGTCACGCGAAGGGGCCTTTAATGACTCAATTCCTCAACTTCCACCCCGACACCTACAAGCTGAGCCCCCCCCCCCCCACCATCCCCCGTTCAAACTTGATTCGGGACTGATGGTTTTTTCGGCTCAAGGTTGTCAAATTTGGATTTACTCCGCATACGCGTTACGGTATTTTCTCCATCTTCGTGATAATCGGATAAATGATCACTGCATGATGATTAGGTGAAATCCGGGAACAACCCAGACCTTCCCTCCGAAGCAAATCACGAACATCTTGACGTTCACGACATCATATTTTTTATGGTTTTGTCGTATAACTACGTTATTGTTATGCACGAGTGATTTCCGATTGGTTAATGATATTGTTAAGGACTTTGGTATCCGGGATGGTGTATAGCGGGGGATATATTATTTTGCCCCCTCTTATAATTACTCAGATGATATTACGAATTGGGTCACTTCAATTTGTTTGGTTACGTTACATCCCGAGTAATCTGCCGTCGGAATCTGTTTCAAAGGCGACCAATTGGAATCAGTCAAGCACAAAACTAATGGTTAAATCACCAACCCATCAATCTCGAGCATAATCACAAAAAAAGAGCCGAAGCTAGAATCGAACGTGCGAGCAGGCATCAGATAAGTCCCGTCCGCTAGGTCTTTTGAGGACTCCGAAAGACTCCAACGTGATTTTCAATCTCCTCATCTCGTTGTTGATGATGATTTATTGATCGGGGGTTGGTGAGCTTAATTTCACGTGAAATCATTTAACCTTTTGTCGAGTTATGAGAGCCTCGAAAAGCGTCAAGGTGGATTTATTGAGACCTTTCCATTGGACGACGGACTGAAATCAAGCGGTAAAGTTAGGTTTAACTTATATATTTTGAGAACTATTTCCTTAATAAACCGGATAGAGGTAGGACGCGTCTGATGGTGGACTAATAATTAGTCCCTTCAAAACATTCACATTGCATAAGCTCACCATCAGACACGTCCTACCTCTATCCGGTTTATTGAGAAAATAGAAATTATTGCTAATCGTTCTGGTACGTAACATTCTTTTGGCAACGTTTGATACGAATCCCGGCCTTGCTCACTACCGCATTCACAATACGAATCAAGTAGTGATGGGCCGTTCCACCGGTTTCATGGATCGGGTATTTTTTCCGTTACGATCCGGTATCGATCCAGAAACCGAGTCAGGTTTTCCCCCCAGACCAGAGGTGTCCGTATCCGTTCCGGATCCGTTCTTGAATCGTTCCACTGTATTTATCCCACTCGCACTCTGCCCCTTCCTCGTCTCCTCAGCAGTACCCAACCCCAGCCTTGCAAAGTGGGGGTGCCCAAGTTTGACGGAAGGAAGGAGGAACCACGATCTTGGATCACTATTTACGAGAAGGCTTGCGTTGCTAATCATTGGATCACAGACGATCTGAAAATAAATAATTTAGTGACGAATTTCGAAGCTGGCTCCACAGCACACAAGTGGTTCTACGCTCGAATGCTAGAGGAAACTCAAGGAGATGTTTTATTTTATATTCATTGCAGAAATGTTTTACTTTATATTCATTGAAGAAATTTTTTTTTTGTTTGTTTTATATTCATTACATTTTATTTTCATTTTTGAAGTTGCTTGAGTTTATTTTGGAATTTTTGTTTACTTAATTCATGTGCAAGTGTACCTTTGTATTTTCTGATTTTGCTAAATAAATAAATCTTATCTTATCTTATCTTATCTTATCTTAGATTGGGAGACCTGGAAATCATCATTCCTCGATGCCTTCGGCCAAAATCCTGTGCGTCTGGCTCAAACTGCCCACGGGTTCTATTACAAAGGAGGCTCCCTCATGGACTACTACTATGAAAAAGTTCGGCTCGTGCATCTTGCATACGGCGAACTCTCCGCCAGGGCCCTAAACGTTATGGTGATGATGGGACTTCCTGAGCACATGCTGAACCAATTGGTCATGATTGATTGTACCACAAAAGAAGATCTTCGTAAAGCCATGGAAAAATTGAAGCCTTTGACGAATTTTGGGCCTAAAGTCGCATATGAAGCAGCGGGCAAGCATCCCAGATCCGGACATCATCCAGGTGAGAGAAGTAAGAGTTCTGTTCATGTTTGTGTGGGTGAGAGGGGTGATGAGGGGTACAATGATGTTACCGCCTCAGCAAGCCAAATAAAAGATATTGGTTCCTATGTTTGTGTTTCTCACGCTAAAGTTCCGGTAGTGAAAATGGCTGTCAATGGTCAAATTGTTGAGGCTCTTTTGGATACGGGTGCCTCTGTCAACCTCATAAAGGACACAGTGGTTTCACGGTTCCGCTGGAAATGTAAGAAAAATCCTCAGATTCTTCGAGGGTTCAACAACACTACTGAAGAGGTTGAAAAATCGGTAGCTGTAGGATTGGAACTAGAAGGTCGTAAAGTCTTGACGGAGGCTTTCGTCTGCAAGGCTATTTCATATGATTGCATAATAAGCTATTCGACTATTTGCTCTCTGGGTTACTTGCTAGTACCAAACGTTACCGGGCCGATAACGGCTAAAAATGAGGATTATTGTAACTCCATCCCCTCTTCAAAGCCGGAGTGTTATATATATGAAAAAGACGATGTGGATAGGATGTTTCCATGTTCCGGGGGAGAGATTTCGCAGGAGCACGCTGCCTCGTTCAGACTTCGAGATACATCGGCGATAGTGAACCTCAAGCCTTATAGATTATCTCGAGAGAGGTTTATTTGGGCTCAGCAGAAAATAAAAGAGTTGCTAGATAGGAAAATTATTAGAGCATCGGATTCAAAATTTGCTTCTCCCTGTGTAATCGTGCCTAAAGCGAATGGCACATGGCGCCTCTGTCAGGATTGCCGGAAAATCAACGAATATACGGATCTCGACCCTTTCCCCTTCCCGGTAATAGACGACCTAATATGTAGATTTGGAGGTTGCACTAATTTCACGAAACTAGACCTCAAGGATGGGTTCCTCCAGATTCCTCTGACAGAGGAAACCAAACAGTTCACTTCTTTTGTCCTTCCTTTCGGTCAGTGGGAGTTTAATCGATTACCGTTTGGATGGAAGAACTCACCATCACGATTTCAACGCTTCATGACCTCAATTCTGGGCAGCTTATTAAATGATCCGTTCATTTGTGTCTACATAGACGACGTTCTAATAGGTGGGAGGAGTAGCATCGAATGTGCGAAGAAAACGTACCAAGTTATTAAACGTCTTTCAGAGGAGAATGTGCAAATTAACCTGGAGAAGAGCGAATTTAACCGACCCTCCGTTACTTTTTTGGGTGGCAAATAGATGGCAAAACCAAAACCACCAAGGATGAATCTGTAGCCAAGGTTAGAAATATGAAAAGGCCTCACGATTTGCATAGTCTAAGGGTTTTCACAGGACTGACTGGTCACTTCCGAGGTTTCATATCAAATTACGCCATGATTGTGAAGCCTCCTGATAAACTTAAGGGCAAAAATGTTCCATTTGTATGGGACGAGGAATGTGAGAAGTCGTTCAGGCTACTGGTGGATAAGATTTCCTCCAATCCGATTTTGCAGCTTCCTGACTGGGATCTACCATTTGAGCTGTGCACTGATGCATCACAGTACGGCTGTGGAGCGATCCTCTACCAAAGAGACATTCACTGTCCTAAAGTACGTCAGTTGAGAGTGATAGGCTACTTTTCACATACTTTCACTGCGGCTGAATGCAATTATTACGGACAAGGAGGCGCTTGCAGTTATCAAAGCAATCAAGTACTTCAGGTCTTACATAGAAAGCAAAGAGTTCACTGTACATACTGATCATCAAGCCCTGTCTCATTTACTAAATCTAAAAGAACCGAAAGGACGGCGTACGGCGTACGGGTGACGGACGGATTTTTTTTTTATTCGATTTTCTGAATCTACGTATCTTGAAACGTAAACCAACAAATTTTGAGGGGCGATTCCAATGGTTCATTATCGAAGATAATAAACCAAAAATCTACAATGAGCGTATGAAGGAACATTTTGATCGAAGACACGCCAAGCATATACCAAAATTCGTAGAAGGAGGATTAATCCAGGTTCAAGCTGGATTCAAGGGCAAGGAACCGATTGTTAAAGGTCCGTTCACTTTGAAGAGAATCATATGGATGGATAATTACCCAAAGACGTTGGTGTACCAAGACGAAAAAGTCCGTCCGTCACCCGTACGCCGTACGCCGTCCCCCGTACGCCGTCCGCCGTCCGTGGCACTTTGCCCAGTTAGCGTTGAGCTAAAATTACGAAATTTGGTTTCTGGGTTTGGACCAGCCCCACAATGATCCTCGAAACTTTTCATAACCCTAGGTCAAGGGGAAGGGCATCAAAACGAACTTTGAAATTTCGACAATGTCATATCTCTAAAAATTCTCATGAAACGGTGTAATTTTTAGTTCACTTTTGAATGACCTGAAAAATTACGAATCTTTTAAGACCAATTGGATTTTTGTGCGACCAGCCGTTCGTTCACAGTGAGCGCGAAAACACTAAACTTCGCGTCGAAAACGGCCGTTAGGTGGGTCCCTGGTAGCCGCCCAGAATAAAACTGCCTTTTTTCATCTTCCAGGTAAACTACAGTCTAGAAATTTTAACCGTCAGTCGGGGATAGACCACATTGCAATATTCACTCGGTTTCTCATCTGTAAAATTGTTTAAATAATGCCTATTTGTTTAAACAAATTAAATTTTGATGATGAGCTAGATACTTGAAATTTTAAATATAGGTCAGAAATGGATGACATTTCAATATTCACTCGGTTTTTTTCTCATTGCAAACCTGTTCATTGTGTACCCAAGATCCTTCCCTAAAAGACCTAAATTAAATTTTGATGCTGAGCTATTGACTTGAAATTTTAAAAATAGGTCAGAACTGGATCACAATGCAATATTCACTCGGTTTCTTGTCTGTAAAATTGTTTAAATAATACCTATTTGTTTAAACAAATTAAATTTTGATGATGAGCTAGATACTTGAAATTTTATATATAGGTCAGAAATGGATGACATTTCAATATTCACTCGGTTTTTTTCTCATTGCAAACCTGTTCATTGTGTACCCAAGATCCTTCCCTAAAAGACCTGGCAGCGGGAAATATTATTCAACATGGTTTGAAAACGGAAAAACAAGTTTTGTAAAAAATCCCAATGCTCTAGGTAGTAGTCGATACCAGTGACCAACATTTTCTTCAGTAGTCGACATGGTTTTGCACTAGTAGTCGACCTACATGTGTTAGAAGTCGACAGTATCACTTGAGTCAGTAGTCGACAGGTTTCGTCATTCCATCGTTTTCGAATTTTACGACATCTAAATAAAATACATTCAACTGTGAATCGGAACTTGAAAATAGATTAATAAGATGTAATAAAGTAGTAACTACTGTAATAACAGTCTGATAACTGTTATCAGACTTTTTATTTGCAAACAGCTCATTATCAGTCTCAAATTGCAATAAGTACTTAAGTAAAAAGGTATGAAAACTATAGTCGAAAACTCATTGTCAGAAAATTGACATTACAGTTGGGCTTAGGTACCTATTTACATATTTTTTTGACATTTTCATGTCTTTGCTTTGGCACATAAACTGAAACGGGAAAAATTTGTTCCCTTGATTCACCCTTTCCCTCAGATCACGTCAGAACACAAGCGACCGGCGGGCCATTACGTCAGAGCCTATGACGCACGAGCGTATGACGTAAGACGGCTGGCAGGAGGCCAACAAGTACGTCAGAGCCTATGACGCACGAGCGTATGGCGTAAGACGGCTGGCAGGGGACCAACTAGTGCGTCAGAGCCTATGACGCACTAGCGTATGACGTAAGACGGCTGGCAGGAGGCCAACAAGTACGTCAGAGCCTATGACGCACGAGCGTATGACGTAATACGGATGGCAGGAGGCCAACTAGTGCGTCATACGACGAGACCTTTTATGTCTCTGCGCCCCCTCCCACACCCACACCGCGTACCTCGTACTTCATTTTGGTTTATTATCTTCGATAATGAACCATTGGAATCGCCCAAAGAAAAAAAAATTTTAACCCCCCCTCAAAATTTGTTGGTTTACGTTTCAAGATACGTAGATTCAGAAAATCGAATAAAAAAAAATCCGTCCGTCCGCCGTACGCCGTCCGCGGCACTTTGCCCAGCTAGCGTTGAGTTAAAATTACGAAATTTTTTTTATGGGTTTCAACCAACCCCACAATGGTCCTCGAAACTTTTCATAACCCTAGGTCAAGGGGAAGGGGTTCAAAACGAATTTTGGTACGACATGGTATGAGTATGGTATGGTATATTATTGTATGTATGATTTAGTATAGTACAGTACGGTATGATAGGAAAGAAATGGTATGAGTACGGTGAGAATATGGTATGGTGCCGATTTGCAACACAGTCTGGTATTTCATCATTCAACTTCTACCTACATTCTTCATTTCTTGTGGGGAGGCGTCGCTTCCTGCGCTGCCCCTGACGCTACGCCCCTGACAATAGATTACTTTTTCTTAGTTGAACATTTTGACGTTGAATGTTACTGTCCGATTTCGATAACATTCATGAAGGGGCCAAATACAACTCTTCCAAAAGTGATGAAAATGTAGACTCAAAAGCAAAGAATTCATGGGATGACTCGAAGTGATGCACAATTTATTAGAACGAATTTCGCAGATATATAGCACTAACAAACAATAAAACTTGAACTCGACACACTTGTTGCCCCTTATCTGCTCTTTTACCAAAAAATTGTTGCTTTTTTAAGGTTTTACTATAGAATAAAACCCACTAAAACATTAACATACAATGAGCGAGAAACAGGAGGTCGTCACGTTATCGATCGAGGCGATAAGGATGGCGATGGGCATGAGAAAATCACGACAATCCCTGGCCAGGACGCGTGGAGACGAGGAATAAACCTAGTTAAACAAAGGGCCCCGAGAGCGTTGTGGGAGTGACAATGCAGGTATCGCACATGGAAAATGTCTTCATTCTTCCCTCAATAGAGCCATTATCTTCCCTGATGAGATTATTATCATTATCGTCGAACCGAAAAATAAAAATACAGCTTTACAGATTGTAACGAGCCTTGCGACATAATCCGAATATTCATTACGTAGGGGAAGGCGATGCCGCGTGTAACTCGGGGGGCTGCCCTTTGTTTTCAAATGTGGCGCTTTTGAGAGGTTTATTGGGCGAGAACATGCACGGATCTCACCTTTCTGTTGGGAAGGCTTGTTTATCAGAGGGTGCATTTGGTGGGCGTCGTTTGCGATCTCATGGAATGGGATGTGGGTGACTTGCAAATTAACGAAAATATTGATATGAAAGGAGCCTCTTGGATCACATCAGGGTTGCTTACATCCATCAGAACTCAAGATAGAATGTGGGGTAAGTTAAAAAAAAAACAGCCGTTTAATATAGAATTGAAAAATAAGTCTGACAAGTGACACCTCATATTGAAGATGCTGAACACGAAGGTGAAGTCAGAAGTGCGATATCTGATTCCATTCTCAAACTAGAGCACTTTGAATATGAAGAAACGTGGTTGTTATATCGCAATTCTGACTCATCGTGTTCATCGTTGAAAACTGAGGTGTTAATCGGCAAAACCAGTGAATTGGAGACATTTTACTTAAAACCAGTAATTTCTTCGGAAATTCGTTCCTATAGCCATGCTGCATGACTGTGGATTTTCTTATTTGGGAGGATAGAAGTCCAGTGAGGAGGGTTTATAACCGGTTTACCACAGGTACCGCGAATACAACTTCTATTCCACCAAGATAGCATCGATATCTATACTTAGTACTACTAATGTATTGAGTGAGTTTATAAAGTCAGGTACGTAAGTCTCCATGTAAGTACCACCCTCCACCTGGAATTAATGGATATTTTGATAATTTGAATAGTAGTCTCTGTAATCTGCTAGAGAATACTATTCAAGATACGTAGATTCAGAAAATCGAAGATAATAAACCAAAATCCGTCCGTCCGCCGTACGCCGTAATTCTAATAATAATTAATACATAATTTAGACAGAAGGGTGATAATAAACCGTTGTGTTTGTTATTCGATTTTCTGAATCTACGTATCATGAAATGTAAAACAACAAATTTTGAGGAGTGGCCGGGGGGGGGGGGGGGGGGCTTTTATCTTGGGCTATTCCAATGGTTCATTATCGAAACCCTTTTTAAACTCTTCTTCTAAAATTTAATTTAAAATTCTTCCAACGATTTTTAAGGAAAAACCGGTTTGTAGCGCTCTTTGGAGAATCTTCAAGATTATGTTGGATTCGTAATGTTCGCGGAACTGCCGTGGGATCGGTGAACAGGGGGGGGGGGGGGGTTGCGAAGGCCTCGCTTCACCTCCCCCCCCCACAACCACCCACATCCGCCCACTTTCCGTTTTCTCATCCACTTCCACATTCACCCACAATTTAAATTTAAGCAGTTGTGGTGGTGGCGAGAGGGTGGGGGGGGGGGGAGAGCGTAGAGACAACTCCCGCCTTCCCCCTCATCAACCACCCTCATCTGCCGCATTCCTCTTTCTCACCCACTTCCTCATTCACATTCATCCACAATTTAAATTTAGCAGTAGCGGCGGAGGGGGAGGGTGGAGCGGTGGAGACAACCCCCCGCTCACTGTCTTCTACCTTCTCCACCGTCCCGCTCCACTCCTCGCTTTCATCATTATCACCAACTCACAATTCCAATTAATGTGGGGTAACTTACCTCATGATCGACAGACGTTAATAATACACATTATCCCCCACCCTCATCACCATCCTTAGATTTATTAAATAAATTTTATCAATTGACAAATAATATTCAATAATAATTTGATCTATGACAAGCCCACAAAGTGGTCCTCGACGGTCTGTTTTACAGCCGAGTATTGAGCGAAATAATTATTTCACTCATCACTTATTTAAATAATTTATAGACTGAGCTAGTTACGCCTATTTTAACCATTTGTTAAAACACGGGGTCTAGCCAGAAAATACCCACTAAAATTTGAAGTGCTTTCTCTGCTTTTTTCCTCAATAAAAAATAATGAACAAAAAATTTAGTTTCTGCCCTCTTAATTTTTATATTATTTCAATATCGATATTAAATATGATTAAATAAAATTTTAGGAAATAATGATGTTGAGGGATGTCGAGGGTCGGTCAAATGACATCCCTCAACATCATTCTTACTGACGGTCAAACTACTCGTAAATCACACACACTCTTTAGGAAATAATAAGGAAATATCGGAGATCAACAAAATTAATAATTAGGTTACTTCGTTTAGATGCACGATAATAATAGGTACCTATGTAATATTGGAAAACTCTATCGTGTACCTAGGTATGATTCCTATTGTCCAATAACTAACTCCATTACGTTCTGTACTGGAGCGGACAGGTTTTAGTAGTTCATATAATGATGAATCATCAATGACGATTGTGTGAAGCTATCTTATCCCGAGAGTCATTCACTCCTGCGCCGTAAGGTTTGATTGGATGATCATCGATATTGTCGACTCACAATCGCACAAGCGTCGACTGCGACGAGAACTACGTTGTTATTGGCGGATCTCATAATATGAACCGCACGAGAAAAAAAAAAGAAAAAGAAAAAAACCAGGAAGGGTTTTCCGATAGCTTTGACACGGGTAACGACCCGCTACATTGTTTCCATAAGGTTTGAGAAGCGTCTATTGAAGGGAACCAGGAAGGAGGTCCATGAGACAGGAGTGCCTCTAATCACGTGATTACACTCGCCTTTCAAAAACGCAAGGGTTTTGCGACTGTCACTGGCTTTCTCGCCATTGTCCTCTCTCCGGAGCTCAGCGGGCTGAAGGCAGAAAGAACTCTTTGTCTCTGATGGTTTTGTTAGGTACTATGGAAATGAAAAAAGAAAAAAAACCACCGCTTGTACACGCTCCGAGTACACGCTGTATCCTCTACTCAACAGGACCCGGTACAATACAACCTAATGAGCCTCTCACTACGTGATATCCTTGTCATCTATTTGATGTTCCCTATGGTGGTATTAAACTTTCCTGATTTTTTCTGTTATTAATTTCAGTTTTTGCTAGTTTATTTTCTTTATAACCGACGATTGAGGAAAATTAAAGCCTTCTTGTATCACTGTACATACTATTATCGCAAGTGCCCATGTAAAAATGGCGTAACATAATTTTTATACCTAGTGAAAGAAGGTATTTATTGTTTCCACGAATACGAATATTTGGCACAGTGAGAATTACCTACATCTCAACAAAACTGTTTTCTGGGAAACGCCACTTAAAGTTTTGGCTTGTTTTGAATCGCCTCTTGAACCCCCAAAAGAGACCCTACACAATTTATTTTTCTTTCTGACCACGTAAAATGGCTCATAAACAACCTCCCGTTTCTGCTTTATCCGACCTTAAATTGCCAATAACTCGGTTTTCCAAAATTTTCCGAGTTGTGCCCCGTTGTATACAGTTTTTCACAACGCAGTTCTTTGAGTTGTGCCGTTTGTTACTAATTTCTTGCACTGATCTCATCTTTCCTTTGATGATGTCCTTCATAATATGCTATTTCCCATTATGAATTATTAATGCCATGAAAAATATGGAATACAGGGAAAATAAATCTATGAACTTTCGCAAAACGTGTAATTCAGTTTATTTTACTTCGTTTTTTTTTTCAAAGACCAAGTTATGAGGGTTAATTAAAAATATTGGTCAATATTACAGTCCACTCTAAAATAAAACTGTTCCACCATTAGCTTTAAAAGGTATACCTTAGGTACCTACCGAAAGTACTAACATTATCTCATCCAATTATAATAGTAACTTAATACTAATACCAACCTCAGTAAAGGTTGTATTACAAAGATACATTTTTTGTCACAAACAAAATCGTAGTAATAATATTCTAACTTTTTGTTTCATTAGTTATTCATGAGTAAATTTGGACGGATCCCTCTAATAAAAAAAAACAGTAAGTAGACAAGTATAAAACAACAATAGTTCAATTACAATGCAAAAATATGTTGACTAGTGCCTATGTTATCACTTAGCCCTCCCCAAGAGTACAATAGGCTTATCCTGCTCTCTAGTGGCCAAGGAGGCAGTTAGAAAAAATCCTGTTGTAGCCACGTGAAGCTCCCACCTCCTCGCATCTAACTATGGACCTAACTCAAAACCCCACTCTTAGCGAATTTTCGAAGAAAATGTAGCTATTGTTCTCGGTCCGAAATTTCGAGAAGTGCCCCTGTAATTCTCACAGTGCCATTTGCACTTGGAATGTTCAGGAACCACTTGACCATTTGGAACCACTTTGACTCACTCCTCATCAGAGTCAACCTGTCAAACTTGTCTTGATTTCCTTGCTTGTAATTGGCATACTCTATAATATAATATATTATCAACTTAAAATGCAGAATCAATCATTATACTCTACTTGAAGTTGGTTATGCACCAACGGTAAGAAAAAAACTCTGCAAATTCTTGACACAACGGTTCATTATCTTCTTTGTATAGATCACCCTTCTGTCTAGATCACTAGGTCTGAATGTCTATATCCCAAATGTTAGATTAATTATTATTCTCAATTATCACTAATTATTAACAATTTTATCAAGTACCTAGTGAAAATTATTATAATTTATTGTTAGGTATTAATAATTCGTATTTATTATTAATAATAATTATTATTAATTATGATCAATTAATACGATATAATTCTGGGGTTTTTAATACTACGTCGGTAATAATTTTTCTATAAAACAAGTACCTACCAACAAACATTCGAAATTACCTTCATTTCAGTAGCACGAAACGCACCTCAAAACAACAAACTCGACATCACTTAAGCCATATGATGTTCCAAAGAGCTTGTTAGTATGAAAATGGACCTGCATTTCAACAGTTTGAGTCACGATCGTGGTGTGAGGCACAATCTTTGAGCCGTCATTGTGAACGAACGGCTGGTCCTACAAAGCTGCGGATGGTCTTAAAAAATTCTACGGAACAAACTCTATCTAAATATGAAATAAAAAACATAATGTTGTATATGAATTTTTCGAGATATGAGATTTTCAAATTTTCAAAATTTGTTTTGAACCCCTTCCCATTGACCTAGGGTTCTGAAAAGTTTCGAGGACCATTGTGGGGTTGGTCGAAACCCATAAAAAAAATTTCGTAATTTTAACTCAACGCTAACTGGGCAAAGTGGCGCGGACGGCGTACGGCGGACGGCGTACGGCGGACGGCGGACGGCGTACGGCGTACGGCGTACGGCGGACGGACGGATTTTTTTTTATTCGATTTTCTGAATCTACGTATCTTGAAACGTAAACCAACAAATTTTGAGGGGGGGTTAAAAAAATTTTTTCTTTGGGCGATTCCAATGGTTCATTATCGAAGATAATAAACCAAAAAGTGAGTTTGGTATCAATGCTAACTGATTTCTCTGAGTATCTTAGGAATTTCTTCGGTTAGGTCTAGATTTCGAAGTCGTAGACTTTTGAAATTGGTCGGCCGACCCACAATGTTGTGGATGACTTCGAAAATCCTTTCATTAGATGTGAACAGAAATGGATCTACGACTCTTAATACATTAAAATAAAATCCACCGACAATTATACTGGCAGCTACCAGATTTTCCACACTAGTAGTGAAGTCCGTAGAAATCGCCATTCCTAACCCTACTCTTGACGGTTTTTTACGATCGTCCCTCCAACATTAAATAATCTCAACTCCTGTGGAGGAAATCTCTTTGCCTTCTTTAGGCTTGATGTTGACCGCATCTATAGTTCTATTGACGATAGCCAAAATACCGGAAATACCGCGATCGATTGTTATTTATTGACTGTCGAAGGTTCGTTTTCGATCGCTACGCCTCGTCTCCCAGAAAACCATCATAACCATCATCATCATCAACATCTACCATCTGTATCATCCCCAGCAAGTCTTTTTATTTTTTTCTATGGCCATAGATTTAGGCAAGTTTCCGTTCTACACCAGTACTATCAACAGAATTCAAGAATAAAATTATTTTGTTTGCTTTTCCAACTATTTTCATTATTTATCTAAGGCCACATTCATCTCTCAACATTTATTCAAGTGCGATTCAATTTAATTTCAGTCTGAAGACTGTGGTTCTTCGAGTTTTTTTCTTTCTATTCCTCATTTTGTACCTTTTGCAATTTTGAATTAGGAATAAGGGTAATTGGCGTTGAGCCCCACCTTTATTTAAGGTGCTTGGCACGAATTTTTCTTTACCTCCCACTCAGTGGTCAAGAATATCCATTAAGGTCTTGTATCCATTACTGGTACTCCCTTTATCTTAGTTGTTTTTGACTTTTTCACCTATAAGATGAGGGTCCACGGATGTTATTGAGTTGAATTGAAGACCCGGCTAATGGAGCGATAGTTGGAGCACAATAGCAACCCCCACCCTCCGCCATCACCACATCCTCGGATCCCTTTTATTAATTACCTCCCGTCAATTAATATAAATCAATCGCTAATTGGTTCTGCCGCCGAGGCGCGAAACAAATGACTTGAAGGCCCCCAAAAAAAATTTAACTTAACGGAAAAAAGCGTCTATGGGAGAGTGAATAGTGAGTGTTTGGGTTGATGATAGTCGGGTTAATTAAGCTGCGATCCGTCTGACAATGCGTTTGTGTAGCTGACAATAGGGTGATGTATCGTTACGACCTAGAAAACGCCGCGGGGTGCCTTCTTGTTGAAGGAAGCTTTAAAAAGGAAGGATGGATTGAAATCAGTTATCCGCGAATTCCTGGTACAAGAAAATTAACGAGAAAGTCGTTGATGAAAGGGGGGGAAAACTATGAAGTAGATTGATTGGTAAATAGGTACCTACCTAATCGGTGAGGTACACAGTAGGGATGCATGTCGACAACCGATATCGAATATCGATGTTTATACTCTGAAAGTCGGTATTATTCAACCTATTATCATTTATGGAAGAATATTCTTTTTTCAAATTTGGTTTTAGTGTTTTATGAATTTTGTTTAGATTGAGTGAACTTAGAAATGATTGGACGAGTGATGAATTTTTATCCATCAGTTATGGATGCTAAGATGAATGCGGGTTCCATACTTACTGGATCCCTTTTCCTCCCACAGGTCAAATAGTCTTATTCAACTTCTAGAATTTATGTAAAACAGTTATAAAAGTTGAAAGTTACCTTTCAAATTGATTTTCTTTAGGTTTTGTGTCCTGTAAACATACTGGTATAATTTCAACCGATACATAAATTGCTTCATTGCCTCTTGAAGAGCATTAGCCGAATATGACTGTAGGACCCTGATTTATTTGTGGGTTATCACTGGTTGCTACATACCCCTTGAAGAAGTCCTCCTTCAATCATTTAAGAAGATAAAAATCTGAATACACTGCATATCGGAAAAGATCACAGCGAGGTTCGCTATTGCAAACTAGAATCCAGAGATGCCACGCTATTAAATCGGTTTAGAACGTCGATGAGCAATAGAATGACCGGTTATTTGCCAAGAACGGTTACTGAAAGAACTTAGCATTATTTGTTAGTTTACAGCGATAACTGCTTATCCTTATTGCGTTTTTCCAAAAGCCCTGGGTTGTTGCTCTCCATCCCGCAGTTTTATCCCTAAGTCAATCTTAGCCATTTTGACATGTAGAAACCCCCTGTTGTAGTTAAGCTACTTAACCTTCAGAGGACTGGCGTTTCAAAAGAAAGTTTCACACCACTGCCACGTAAGCCACCTACACTAATATATAGACTTTGAAAAGGACTCCAATAGATTCTGGAAAGGCCATGAGGAAGACAATAATTTCACAAGTTGCCGCCCCCTCAACTATTGATTCAATGCAGTTATCCCAAGCAATCATTCACCGCACTCCCACAGCCCCACCGCTTTTCCATAAAACCACGGATTCTAATCCCATTATATAATGAACAACGGCGTCACGCGATCTCAACTTTGACAAATTGATAGCTCACAAAACGATGGTGGGCCTCATCAACTTGATGTTCAGTTTTTGCCTCGTTGAAGTGAAATAGACGTTTCGTCGAGTTGATTTATCTTTTATGGAAAACACGCAAGAGATTTAAACCCACGTTTCTAAGGGTTAGCTTCATATCTGAGATGATGCTCGATTATTATAAGGGATTAAAACTTGAGTACTTAGGAAGTGATTTGATAACTAAGCCTGAAGTTGGTGGAGTTTTAATACCCGAAGATAGTTCCTACTCAGTTAGGTACCAAATTATGTTGATTCATGGCTCATTGAGTTACTTAATCTAGCGCCGATAACGTGGTTTCTTGTTCTAATCAACATTCGAGATAATATTACCTGTGGATGACCCAACCAAAATAGGTCATTTGTCATTTTCTTCAAAACGACACTGATGAGTTTGATCACAATCACGTTTACTTTTTTGATAGCAACAAATTTCTGTTGGTAGGTATTTAACTCTAAATCAAACCTCAAACGAATTGGTTGCATCCCTAGAAAACAGAAAAAAAAATTCAAGGAAACGTTTCATCTGTTACAATGTTAAACAACTTAATCGTTATCGTAGTGTTAATAAAATAATCAATGAAGTGTACCCTTAATCTCCTCAGGTTTTCCTTGATTGAAAAATTCGAAAAGTTGCCAACATTTATCAACTTTTGGAATTTTTCAATATGATTCATGTGTATGTTAATTTTGATCTCAATCCCGGTTTGGAAATCCTGGTTTGTTTAGTAAGAGAGCAGAACAACATAAATGGAAGTAACATTTCACTCTGTCGTCGTTTTCGCTGTCGGCCTGTTCTGTTTTCCCGTCCATGTCTTCTCCTCTGATTCCTTGTGAAGTTGCCTGTTCCTGTGTACCTGGCCACAGGGGCCCCTCTGGCAGCATAATTGAAAGCCGTGGGGCCCCAACCGGGATATGATGGATGTCGGCCACACCCACCAGGTACCCCTCCTGCCATCTCTAATTATATTATACTCACAACCCCCTCGTCCACCTCAAACTCTTCTTCTTGGCCCGACAAACATCTTCATCCTTGGGCTATTCCTGCCGCCTTCAAAAAGTAGGAGATCTTATGGGGGGGAAAAACAAGAACAAAAAATAATTTTTTTTTTTTAAATCTTCTTTTCTTCTCTGGATCTGATGGATCGTGTAGACAAATAAACTTATCTAAGCTATTTCAGCATATTGGATCCCTGAAAAACCGAAAGGCGCCAGGACCAGACGGTATACCCTCAGAAGTACTCAAAAAAGCCACAAAGTTTGCCCTCATTTGCTATTGAGGGTGTATAATTCAAGCCTCTTAGCAGGGATTTTCAGCAAGCGATGGAAAAAGTCCGCTTAGAAATACTGTAGTCACTGCAAAATACATACCAGGTGCCTCCACACCTGCTTCACGTTATCGATAGCTACCTCAGCGCTGGACCTTAGTCTTTGGGACCACTCAGAGGGAACGGATAAAGCAAATGACAGCTGAAGTTGCCCAGGGATCGGTTCCGGGACCCCATCTCTGGAACATATCGTGTATGACGGGTCCTTTGGCTGGAGGACTGCGGTACGATACGCGGACGATGTACCAGCAGTGATCCTGATAAGGACACTGATATGGGCCAGATGTGGCTGCAAAGGGGGCATGGAGAAGTGAACTATTTCCTGACTCAGTTCTTCTCGGGACATGGACTTTTCTACGCCTACATGTACAGATTGGGAAAGGTGGATACTCTATCGTGCCGCAGCTGACAGGATGTAGAAGATGATGCGCTCCACACATTCTTTGGATGCGCGAAATTGGCAGAGGAAAGGAGTGGGTTCAAAGAAGCACTGGGCATAACATCTCCCAATATGTCACCAGAACTATTAGTTGCCAAGATGTTGCAGAGTGAGGAGCATTGGACCCACACATCAGAGTATGTGGGGAAGGGTTCGAGAGCAAAGATGATCCATGAACGGGAGTGACAACATACGGAGGGCACGGACGGACAAATGAAAGGAGAGTGAAGAGGTCTCCCGAGGATTCAGCCCGAAGTAATGTGTTAAACAGTCACAGGCTGAGCTCCAACACGGGAAAGCTAGGTGAGTTTTTAGTGAGGTTTGAGTCCCACATAACGTGAAGGTGCGGTATCTAAATATGAGATCCAAATACCACCTATAGATTTCCTCATCAGCCTACGAAAAAAGGAGGTATTTCAGCACAGCTTTCTTCTTCTATCCTCATATAACTTGCAGAACATCCTACCAAGCCATGGTTAAGGTAATGGCTATGCAAGTCTTGTCTTGTTCATAATCGGGCTATAAACTCCTTCTCTTCCTCTATGCAATTATCTCCAACGAAAGAACGCTTGCAGTGCTTGGGGTCACACGTTTCCCTTCCAACCGGACGGAATGTCATATGCTCGTACATCCTCAGACTTTTCAGTACTTAATTTACCCCTTGACGTCAACAACAATAATTTATGACTTCAGGCAGGATTAAAAATACCTTGCGTCCCACAATTCTAAGATACCCTACATTTTGCTAATGAAATTCCATATTCGTCACAGAAAAACGAGATAATATCTCGTTATTATGACTCATATTATGAGTCAATAAAAAATTGAGAGTATGAAATCTTTACGTCCTTTTACTTTGCTTTTCTACCTCATGTTATAGATTGGTATTAGGCTTACGTCGAGCTTGGAACAAACGGTTGTGGTTTTTGTGCGTTAGGAGATTTCATAACTTATTGATCCTGGCCAAACATTCTTTTCGATTTACATAAGGATCGCTTGGAAAATTCACACAGGTTCACACAGGAAAATTATTGTAAGTGTGATTGGGGCGACAAACATTGCGTTTAGCTCGAATGGCTTCAACCCATTTTGAAACGTCTGCGCTATTGAAACCCTCCAATAGCTAATTGAGTTATAGAGGTTGTGGACGACGAGAAGCGATTATGGGGAGGATACAAAAAAGAGAAGGCGAACCCACAAGGGCCCCCAAGCCCAAAGCACCCGAGGCATCTCACGAACCGCCACACAAGGTAATAACACTATTCACCATGACACTCCTGATGTCTTCATTCTAAAACTCGCCCTGCAGACCTGGAAGGAATCGTGCTCATTCGCCCCCCAGACAATCCTCAATAGCAGGTTTTTTCGCCATCTCTTTGAGGTTGAAACTCGTCAGACAACTATGGTGGATCTGCAGTGAGTCTATTCAAAAAGTAAGTGCGGGCCTCAGTATCAACAGTCGTAAAGGTACGCCGCTTCCCGGTCATTTGTGCTGGAGCAGAAAGGAGAGGGAAGCAGTACTAAATTAGAGGTTATTTGCTTTTTAACCCGCAAACCCCCTCGGGTCAGATCATGCATGTAAAACCCGCACATCCATCTACCGGCGCTTATGTTTATAAGAGGATGAGTTTATTTTTTTCTATCTCCTAACGGATACTTGAATCTGCGGAGACCATAATCCTCAGAGATAAGGCTTTCATCGCCTCTTCGTGATATTCAACTACCATAAAGCGGTCGCGGGGCGATTGAGACGAACCACTACCCCAACCTAGAACTTTACCGATAATGATGTTTCATGTACGTTGGTATTCATAAATACGAAATGAGTATGAAAACATGCCTTTCCCCTCAGGCGTGATATTGACAAATTACTGTTGTGAGCGAGTCATTACATACTTTACAATCTCTAAGAGAAGTAGAGATTTCAACATGGAATAGTACGGTATTATAGTTTTGATACTTACATATCAATCTCAGTAACTTCTTTGTATACATCTACACTATAATTTGAAACATTCCAGGCATGAAAATTACCGATCAAGTGTTTGAATATATTTAATCCCATGCAAAGACAAAACTCAACCTCTAGTATTGGAATCAGGGTGCTCCACAACGGATTCTGATGAACTAATAAGTGAATAGCAGTAGGGGTTTTGCACCAAAAATTCGTCACCCCTCGTAACTGCCTTAACAGTAAATAATACTGCCATAATACTTGTAATATTTATAATGCTTACTTACCACAACGCCAGTGTTTCCAAAGCCTGGAAAACGATAATGTGATATTGACATGGGAGATGTCCCTCATGTGTGCCTACTTCATTTTGTAGACTAAAACCAGGAATTGCTGGAGTAATTCAAACGGAAAGTTATTATTACTGTCCGTTGTTTCCAGGACTGGAATTCGCAATCGTGTTTCGTACAACTAGTGCTGTTTTTTACATTGGGCTGGACTATGAATGTGAATAGTTCAATGTTAAAGCGTTTAGTTCAATCAACCAGATTTGTTTTACATTCTATTTTTCTTTAAATCAAACCCGATATTCAAACTACAATTCATAATGTCTACAGTTATAAATGAAAAGTCTGTATAATCGTATCCTCCAAGGGATATCCTTAATTCTGTAAATCGTACATCCCGACAAGTCACTGAGAATCCCACTCTTAGGTATTATTTGCTTTGTTCATGTACAATTATATGTGGACAAAACCTTCAGTTACTGGTCAGATCGGCTGACAGGATGAGAGGGTGACTTTAGAAAACCAAAAAAGTACCTAACTGAAAAGAGGACATTCTTGGTTTCTTGTAGAAGACATGGTGAAACTACAGACTTTTACTTTCTTTTCTGCGACGTTTGACTTGAGTCGTTGATAGAATAAAGTTTCTTGAATTATCTGAGATCATCCAAAAGCATTCCTGAATTAGTGAGGGAAAAACTTGGTGGTGCAATAATCATCGATAATTGCAGGGAAAATACCACAATTATTTTGGTATTTTCCCTGCATCGATATTAATAAGAAAGGAGCATGGAGAGTCGCTCCTTTCTCTGGAAATGAGAAATGATACCGTGAATGAATAGAACACCAAACATTATTATGTACGTTACTCCAACAGAAAAAAATGAAGGGGTTAATAACGTGTTGGTTTCTTCTCTTCGAAAACTCCATCCTTCTTAAAGCGACCTAATGACGGAACGGTACGAGAAGATCCCGGTTGTTTAAGAAGAGGTCCATTGTTATCCTAATTGTATTAGATACGGGACAGAGGTTCAATATTGATAGACGACGACGTTGAATTAGCTGGAGGAAGACGTTGTGGGGAACAGACTCCGAGACCGCCTCGGGGGGGCCTTTTCTTCCGTTCCCATACCCGAGTCAGACGGGAGTGTACACGGTAATCACTCTATTAGGCGAGACGTCTCTCAAGGAATCTATCCCGTCTACTTGGACCCTACGAGGAATGGTATACATTCATGATGGTTACCATGTTGGTATGGTCATCATCATTCAGTCATCCACGATATGTTCGTCTTGCTGAATCGTAACGTAGACAGTTCATCAGCTACAAGCGATACCAGAGTTGAGGAGGGCTGTGTGCCTGGGTCAGTAGTGGTATACTCGTTCTGCAAAACAAAATTTTGAGGACGTTTGGAGAATTGATGGAGCATGATGGATACGCAATTTAGGACTAAAACCACAGCGTATGTAATAATTATAATTATTGAGAACGTCCATTAAAATAAACTAAGCGAAACCCGAAATATGAGAAAATCGCATAGATCTGGTCAGACTGACATCGCCGTGAAGGGATTGAAGATTGCTGAACTTCCAGAAATGTCCAATATTTCCAGTCGGTACTTCTTGTACTCACCGTAAAAAGCGTACTAATTAAATTACTGCTACCTAGTTTCAAAGGTTATCAGACCTCTTTCTCACCATTAATCTCAGCGCACCTCACATAGGCTCCTATGTTATTTTCCAAATTGCATGTTCAGCGCTGATACCGGTTTAACCCTTTTACGTTATGTGGCCCCTCATGAAGTGACAAACACTATTGAATTGAAAATGATGTCGTAAACCCTGTAATAGCACTCACTATAATGATGATCCATTACGTTAGGTTCTTATGACGACGTCAGACGTCTTAGGTCCATAAATGATCTTTGACTGCCAATATTTTGGAGAGAAAATACATTTAAAAAAACAAGATTTTTCTGCAATTTCCCCAGTTTTTTTTAGGTATCCAAATGATACTGACTGGTAACTGATCTGATGGACCACTGGTACACTGATCAGGTTAATGTCACAGAGTGTTGAAAGGTACTTTTGCTTTTCCCCTGTATCTCTCCACATCTTTCGTAACTTTGTATTTCTGTTACCCCTACTAAATATTCGTAATTGAATTCGGCGTAAAAGTAATGCAGATCACGTTGAGTCTGTCTAAAAGTTCCATTTCGGACGAAAAGCGCTATTAGGTTTTTTTTGGGTAGGAACGCACGTCGTCGAGCCATGA
This sequence comes from Stenodema calcarata, assembly GCA_963920205.1. Lineage (NCBI taxonomy): Eukaryota > Metazoa > Arthropoda > Insecta > Hemiptera > Miridae > Stenodema > Stenodema calcarata. The sequence continues at coordinate 24,955,864 of OY986059.1, read as the reverse complement.
AAAGGGCAGTAATAACGATTGTAATAATAACTTCTCTGAGGTCAGTATCAAGCCTGAAATCCTCGAGCAGTTTGGAGACGATATGGAGAGAGAATGGACATTTTTTAGTGAATTTAGTGGAGGTACCTATCTGTTGAGCGGGAGAGGGAAGCAATGTACGTCATCTACCTCCCAGACCGATCAGAGACCAGTACTTAGACCAGCTCCATAAACCGCTCTGATTGGCTCTTGCAAGCAGTGCATGAAGCCACTCCTGCCCGCCCCTATCAGCCCCTGTGTCAACTACAACCCTGTCCGACCACGTTGAGCGGGAAAATTTAAAATTCGCCATTCTTCAGTTCGATCTGGTAGTTGAACAAAAATTTTCTCGTTTGAAATTACTCGTTTTAGGTACATGTCTTGTGAGTCACCAATTTTTGATTTTTGACCATCAAAGAATTAATCTCTGACACACTGGCGTCCCTATTGCAATAGGATAAAAACGGACATCAAAATCCTTCCTAATAACTTCATTTGACGCCCCCATTTTTCCTCAACAAATTGTTTTTCAACCTTGGCTTGATCTTAGTTTATTTATTTTTTTTTTTGTGTTATTTTTTTCAACAACAGAAGTTGACACCTCCGTCTGGATACCGCCATAATACTTCATTTCTCGTGCCGGGAAAGTACAGCTCCCGTGACCCGAACTATTAGTCGGCGGAGGGCGGCAGATGTCTCTGTCATCTTATGGCCCCACTCGAGGAAAAGAAGACCTACCTGATAATCACCGCATGCTCCGGACACTTTCGGGTAGGCCAGATCCTTGTCTTGTCGGGGTGTGTCTTTAGTAACAAAAGAAAGTCGGAAAAAATAGGGTGTACGCGCAAGGGGGTTGCCAGCGGCGACACGGAAGTTTTTGCCTCAGGGTATCACTATCTCGGAAGAGTGGAGAGTCATACAGTTATTACAATATCATTATGTCGTATTACCAATCAAAAGAAAAAATATAAAAACTCTGCAAATTCTTGACACAACGGTTTATTATCGTCCTTGTGCAGATCACCCTTCTGTCTAGATCACTAGGTCTAAATGACAAGATCCTAAATGTTAGATTAATTATTATTATCAATTATCACTAATTATTAACGATTTTATCAAGTACCTAGTGAAAATTATTATAATTTATTGTTAGGTATTAATAATTTGTATTTATTATTAATAATTATTATGATTAATTATGATTAATTAATACGATATAATTCTGGGGTTTTTAATACTACGTCGGTAATAATTTTTCTATAAAAGAAGTACCTACCAACAAACATTCGAAATTACATACCTTCATTTCCGTAGCACGAAACGCACCTCAGAACAACAAACTCGACATCACTTAAGCCATATGATGTTCCAAAGAGCTTGTTAGTATGAAAATGGACCTGTATTTCAACAGTTTGATTCACGATCGTGTTGTGAGGCACAATCTTTGAGCCGTCATTGTGAACGAACGGCTGGTCGTACAAAGCTGCGGATGGTCTTAAAAGATTCTACGGAACAAACTCTATCTGAATATGAAATAAAATTATCGAAGATAATAAACCAAAACATACCGTTCTATATGAATTTTTCGAGATATGGAATTTTCAAAATTTCAAAATTCGTTTTGAACCCCTTCCCCTTGACCTAGGGTTATGAAAAGTTTCGAGGATCATTGTGGGGCTGGTCCAAACCCAGAAACCAAATTTCGTAATTTTAGCTCAACGCTAACTGGGCAAAGTGCCGCGGACGGCGGACGGCGTACGGCGGACGGACGGATTTTTTTTATTCGATTTTCTGTATCTACGTATCTTGAAACGTAAACCAACAAATTTTGAGGGGGGGTTAAAAATTTTTTTTCTTTGGGCGATTCCAATGGTTCATTATCGAAGATAATAAACCAAAAATATACCAACCATTGAGGGGGGGTTAAAAATTTTTTTTCTTTGGGCGATTCCAATGGTTCATTATCGAAGATAATAAACCAAAAATATACCAACCAGTAAAAAATTATCGCTTAAGCTGCAACTACTTGATTGTTGACCATTTTGAGTTTGATACCTTTCTTACAGTACAATTTCACGCCAGATCCATCGGTGCTCTCCGTTTCGGGATATGACCGCTAGTTTTGCTGAATTGTCAGTAATGACAAGTTGACATGGAGTAGGTTAAGTGTTAAGCTAAGTGTTAACCTAAGTGTTAAGCTAACATGAAATAACGTCGCAGTCTACAGAAGAAAACATGTGGACCGACTAAAGTGAGGAGAGTTCTCCACAGTTTTTTTCTTCTTTTTTTTTGCTCTCCTGAAGAGTAGGAAACATGGAATTGTGCCATGTTAAGTGGGGATATTGTGACAGCATCATGGGGTCAAAATTACACCAAACAGGAAAATGTGTACCTATTCACATAAAACTTGGAACAATCAGATGGATCTTCGACCTGGATTTCAGTCTTGAGTCCCGGGTAGGCGATTCTCTCTGATTCTAGAATTCTAGTAATTCTAGAATTACTTTTTTTTTCTTCTTTTTTTTTTAAGCGAATTTGGTGTAGGGTAGAAGCACCAGGTACAGACCGGTCTAAGGAATTATTCTGTTGGTGCCCTACTATTAGTAGTTGGAAACTTTTCCCCATGGACCTTAGCAGCTCCAGGATCTCCTATTGGTTGCCCAAAAGATAGATTTCTAAAGATCAGCTCTCTTATTATAGTAATTCAAATTTTCGAATGGCCCTTTTTGACCCAGTGAAAGACACCCTGAAAATCGAAATTGCCAATTACAGACAGGTTTGGAGACCAGTAACAGACACGTATAAGAAAATGTCAAGAAATTTTTTTGAATACAGAAATATCACTTTTCTGTGTACATGCGGTATAGGTAAAACTAGTTTTTAAATCGCGGAATATAATTTTTTTCCCCAACGTGTAAGGCACATGAGGTAACTAAGTAACACAGTCTTGTGATTAATAACTAACTAACACAGTAACTAGGTAAGTAACACTTGATTAATAGCTAAGTAAGACAGTAACTAGTAGTTGATTAGTAAAACAGTCTTTTGGTTGTTGTCTTGGAAGTAGGTGTTATCACTAAAAACGACAGGGCAAGGCAAGGGTCTGTGGAATACCTATCACAGTCTTAGTCGTTGTCTTGTTGACTTGTCACATTTAAATATAGTAGGATCACCGCTGAACATCAATAGCCTTGGGTATTTGGTAACGCTTGCTATCCTTGTTACCATAGATTAAATGTTGAAGTATTTCGCTGTTTACAATGTCACTTACACTAATCATACTGACGTCATGAATATGTGCAGCGAAGACCGTTCTAAATGTGTTGCAAGGTTTCATTAGGTGAACAGTAAATTCATCCTCAGTCAACTTGTCCACAATCTTGTAAAGAACTTGAGTGTTCTTTTTCCTCGAAGAATAACCCACGACAAAATGGGGCGTTGGTTCTTCAATTTTGGTTTATTATCTTCGATAATGAACCATTGGAATCGCCCAAAGAAAAAAATTTTTTAACCCCCCCTCAAAATTTGTTGGTTTACGTTTCAAGATACGTAGATTCAGAAAATCGAATAAAAAAAAACTCTGCAAATTCTTGACACAACGGTTCATTATCTTCTTTGTACAGATCACCCTTCTGTCCAGATCACTAGGTCTAAATGTCTAGATCCTAAATGTTAGATTAATTATTATTATCAATTACGTATCACTAATTATTAACAATTTTATCAAGTACCTACCTAGTGAAAATTATTATAATTTATTGTTAGGTATTAATCATTCGTATTTATTATTAATAATAATTATTATTAATTATGATTAATTAATACGATATAATTCTGGGGTTTTTAATACTACGTCGGTAATAATTCTTCTATAAAAGAAGTACCTACCAACAAACATTCGAAATTACCTTCATTTCCGTAGCACGAAACGCACCTCAGAACAACAAACTCGACATCACTTAAGCCATATGATGTTCCAAAGAGCTTGTTAGTATGAAAATGGACCTGTATTTCAACAGTTTGAGTCACGATCGTGTTGTGAGGCACAATCTTTGAGCCGTCATTGTGAACGAACGGCTGGTCGTACACAGCTGCAGATGGTCTTAAAAAATTCTACGGAACAAACTCTATCTAAATATGAAATAAAAACATACCGTTCTATATGAATTTTTCGAGATATGAGATTTTCAAATTTTCAAAATTCGTTTTGAACCCCTTCCCCTTGACCTAGGGTTATGAAAAGTTTCGAGGACCATTGTGGGGTTGGTCGAAACCCATAAAAAACAACGGTTCATTATCTTCTTTGTACAGATCACCCTTCTGTCTAGATCACTAGGTCTAAATGTCTAGATCCTAAATGTTAGATTAATTATAATTATCAATTATCACTAATTATTAACAATTTTATCAAGTACCTAGTGAAAATTATTATAATTTATTGTTAGGTATTAATAATTCGTATTTATTATTAATAATAATTATTATTAATTATGATTAATTAATACGATATAATTCTGGGGTTTTTAATACTACGTCGGTAATAATTTTTCTATAAAAGAAGTACCTACCAACAAACATTCGAAATTACCTTCATTTCCGTAGCACGAAACGCACCTCAGAACAACAAACTCGACATCTCTTAAGCCATATGATGTTCCAAAGAGGTTGTTAGTATGAAAATGGACCTGTATTTCAACAGTTTGATACACGATCGTGTTGTGAGGCACAATCTTTGAGCCCTCATTGTGAACGAACGGCTGGTCGTACAAAGCTGCGGATGGTCTTAAAAAATTCTACGGAACAAACTCTATCTAAATATGAAATAAAAAACATACCGTTCTATATGAATTTTTCGAGATATGGAATTTTCAAAATTTCAAAATTCGTTTTGAACCCCTTCCCCTTGACCTAGGGTTATGAAAAGTTTCGAGGACCATTGTGGGGCTGGTCCAAACCCAGAAACCAAATTTCGTAATTTTAGCTCAACGCTAACTGGGCAAAGTGGCGCGGACGGCGTACGGCGTACGGCGTACGGCGTACGGCGGACGGACGGATTTTTTTTTATTCGATTTTCTGAATCTACGTATCTTGAAACGTAAACCAACAAATTTTGAGGGGGGGTTAAAATTTTTTTTTCTTTGGGCGATTCCAATGGTTCATTATCGAAGATAATAAACCAAAAACTCTGCAAATTCTTGACACAACGGTTCATTATCTTCTTTGTACAGATCACCCTTCTGTCTAGATCACTAGGTCTAAATGTCTAGATCCTAAATGTTAGATGAATAATTAATTATTAATCATTAATAATAATTTGTTATTATTATAAATTATCACTAATTATTAACAATTGTATCAAGTACCTAGTGAAAATTATTATAATTTATTGTTAGGTATTAATAATTCATATTTATTACCTATTAATAATAATTATTATTAATTATGATTAATTAATACGATATAATTCTTTGGTTTTTAATACTACGTCGGTAATAATTTTTCTATAAAAGAAGTACTTACCTACCAACAAACATTCGAAATTACCTTCATTTCCGTAGCACGAAACGCACCTCAGAACAACAAACTCGACATCACTTAAGCCATATGATGTTCAAAAGAGCTTGTTAGTATGAAAATGGACCAGTATTTCAACATTTTGATTTACGATCGTGTTGTGAGGCACAATCTTTGAGCCGTCATTGTGAACGAACGGCTGGTCGTACAAAGCTGCGGATGGTCTTAAAAAATTCTACGGAACAAACTCTATCTAAATATGAAATAAAAAACATACCGTTTGATGGGAATTTTTCGAGATATGAAATTTTCAAAATTTCAAAATTCGTTTTGAACCCCTTCCCCTTGACCTAGGGTTATGAAAAGTTTCGAGGACCATTGTGGGGTTGGTCGAAACCCATAAAAAAAATTTCGTAATTTTAACTCAACGCTAACTGGGCAAAGTGCCACGGACGGCGGACGGCGGACGGCGGACGGCGGACGGCGTACGGCGGACGGACGGATTTTTTTTATTCGATTTTCTGAATCTACGTATCTTGAAACGTAAACCAACAAATTTTGAGGGGGGGTTAAAATTTTTTTTTCTTTGGGCGATTCCAATGGTTCATTATCGAAGATAATAAACCAAAAAAATCCGTCCGTCCGCCGTACGCCGTCCGCGGCACTTTGCCCAGTTAGCGTTGAGTTAAAATTACAAAATTTTTTTTTATGGGTTTCGACCAACCCCACAATGGTCCTCGAAACTTTTCACAACCCTAGGTCAAGGGGAAGGGGTTCAAAACGAATTTTGAAAATTTGAAAATCTCATATCTCGAAAAATTCATATAGAACGGTATGTTTTTTATTTCATATTTAGATAGAGTTTGTTCCGTAGAATTTTTTAAGACCATCCGCAGCTTCGTACGACCAGCCGTTCGTTCTCAATGACGGCTCAAAGATTGTGCCTCACAACACGATCGTGACCCAAACTGTTGAAATTACGTCCAGGTCCATTTTCATACTAACAAGCTCTTTGGAACATCATATGGCTTAAGTGATGTCGAGTTTGTTGTTCTGAGGTGCGTTTCGTGCTACGGAAATGAAGGTAATTTCGAATGTTTGTTGGTAGGTACTTCTTTTATAGAAAAATTATTACCGCCGTAGTATTAAAAACCCCAGAATTATATCGTATTAATTAATCATAATTAGGTAATAATAATTATTATTAATAGTAAATACGAATTATTAATACCTAACAATAAATTATAATAATTTTCACTAGGTACTTGATAAAATTGTTAATAATTAGTGATAATTGATAATAATTTTTAATCTAACATTTAGGATCTAGACATTTAGACCTAGTGATCTAGACAGAAGGGTGATCTGCACAAAGAAGATAATGAACCGTTGTGTCAAGAATTTGCAGAGTTTTTTTTATTCGATTTTCTGAATCTACGTATCTTGAAACGTAAACCAACAAATTTTGAGGGGGGGTTAAAAAATTTTTTTCTTTGGTCGATTCCAATGGTTCATTTCGATGATAATAAACCAAAATGTGTCCCAGCTAATTTTTTAATTTTTTTTAGGGGTTCAAATCACGCGAGAGAAAATTTTGGCTATTGTGCCAAAATGTAATATTTCACCAGACCATGAAAAGAGCGAGAGTGACGATGAAGAAGGGGGTGAAGAAGAGCAGAACAGATGCGTTTAGAGATGTTTAGTGACATGTAATATATTATGTTGAGAGATATACCAAGTGATGTTTAAGTTTTAAACCGTTTATAATTTTGTCAAATTTTGGAATTTGCATGTTTAAAAGTTTGTTTAATAAATACCTTGACAAGATCAACACAATGATGATCATCACAATGATCACAATGTGATGTTGAATTTCGTGGTCAAAATGGTATTATTAGCACTACTGAAAAATGGACAATGTACTCTTCAAGGTAAAAATTGCGTATACCGGATTGCGGACGACGTGCCCTCCAGGGCACACGATTCTAAAAATTTTAGATTTAATCTATGCTGTCCAAAAATATTATTTTTTCCCCATTTACCCTGTTTCAAGACACCAGTAGAGAGAAAAGAACAGAGAAAAATATATATTCCACCGATTTTCCACTTCTGTCTGTTTAAGGGTTAATTAGGTTTGAACTTTGAAACCGAATTTTGGTATCTGAGGTTGGTTTTAATACACAGGAAACCTAACCCAACCACAAACTTTTTTATTTTTATTATTGTATTATTATTATTGTTTTTTCAATTTTGACGTATTTTTAAGGTTTACTTGTTATCGAATAATAAATAAACGAAACCACCTTTTTATTTGGAAAATTGGCGCACCTACAGGATTTTTCAGAGCGAAGTACCGATTTCCCTCTTCGGAGGGTTGGTCACACTGAGTCCCGCCGTTTTTGACGAAGCTCGTTGGGCGGGAGGGGGACGGAGCAGATTGTTCGCTTTTGACGAGACACCGTTATTTTTTACGGTAATAAGTAATATTTAATAAGGAAATTAAATTTTTTGTAATAATTTGCAGATTATTCGACGTTTTAGAGTTTAGATTATCCGAAGGTTTTTTTTTCGGAGTTGAGCAGAGCGATTTTTCCCCCCAACTCCTCCTCCGCCGCGTCATTTCAAAGGGGTTTTCTAACCTCTTTATTTCTCTAGTGAAGAGGAGGAGGAGGTTACCTGAGGAATGCTCAACACTGTCCCCCCCTACCCTCCAACCACTCTTTCCCCTCCTTCCCCTCCATCCCCTCTCCTCCGTCCTCGCCGCTCTGGAATCGTTTCTCGTGTATCAGGACGGACGTGGTAGGGGGGGGGGGAGGTTTGTGTTTCTCCCGGGGGTTTCCTCTCGACTCAAGCTCACCCCCCCCCTTCCTCACAACCTAACCCCCCCCTCCCCGGTCTTCCCCCTTAACCCGCCTTTTGCAAGCCATCGGATCATTAGGACATGTCAGAGGCACCTTGGAGTCAACTCGGGCGGTTAAACTGATCAATAGCAATACTGCCCCCCCTCACCATCCCCCCACCCCCTCTCACCCCTCCCGCCCCACAACAACCTCCCCCCTCCACGTCGCAAGCCCAGGGAATTAATAATAGCATTTTAACGCCCGCTGAATCTTTACAGTCGATTCTCCCAGATCTTCCCTTGACCTCTGAAAACCAAAATGCCGCTCAAATAACATCTAATCTCTTTGTTACTTCGCAATTCTTCTCAAAGGAACTACGCAATTGCAATAACTTCGAATTTTACAGTCTGTGTTGTAACAAAAAACTGTATATATAATATATTATACAGAGTATAATGTAGGGTTTTGTAAGTGTGTATTACCATGTAGGGTTTCAGTGTGAAAAAACGGATTTGCACGGACAACCTGATCAAAAATTTGGTGCAACACTGACTGTAAATTACAAACTTTCACCCAGAAGTGGCATCCGGAAGTGTCTATAGTGGCAAACATTTACATATAATACATATTACGAGTATGTTCCCAAATTTTGAAAATAAACAGTTTTTTGTGTCTCCTGTAAATTAAAAAAAAAAAAAAAAAAACACTTAGGCCATGTTGACCAGCCCCACTTGAGGTAGGCCGGCCTTGTTGCCACTTTACCCTCGTTATTGCTTGTCTTTATACAGTAGTTTACCACCAAAAGTGTCAAAAAACGGAACTCAATATAGAATCCAAAATTTAATCAAAAATCGCCGCAGAAAGTTTTGGACGTTACCTAGATGTTTAAAAAATTACAAAAATGTCTGTGCTATTTTCGTTGTTGACAAAAGTCAACTCATATATTTTTTGAGCATTTTTTTTTTTTGACATGGATATGTCTATTGTCTGGGGGTCAGTCAAAAATTTCCGTCATCAAAACAAATTTAATTTTAAATTAAAAAAAACATTGTAACGTTTTTTGGGACACTTCCGGTGGCTGGAGAGGGTAGCGAGTATCATGAAAGTTTTCTAAAAAAGCAGACGATTCCAACGAGTGGTGAAAGATTTCTGTGCGATGAACACTACGGACGTTCCATTTCCCTACCAACGGCTTGGTTGTACGTGAAAATCATAAGAATATTTTCGTTACGGTTTTGGGTGGCTCCTACACCTAATTTTTTTTGGCGCAATTCCTGTAGTGGCCAGTGTTGCCAGATGAAATATCTCAAAATCCCTACAATAGGATAAAAAATAATCCCTACATCCCTACGAGCTTCAAGAAAAATCCCTACAAAAATCCCTACGCTTTCAGAAAGTCGAAAATCTCTATTTACTGACTCAAGAAAAGGAAAAATACTGACACTATTTTCAAACGACTTAGATATTTATTTATGAAAACTTTAAGATCAATAGAAACAGAACAACGAAATCACTTAGGTTGACAATTCAAGTAGGTAGGTAACACATTTTATCGTAATATCAACCATAAAGGTAACAAATAAAGGTAAAGGAAGAATCAAAGCATGGACAAACGAAGTGGTCTCACTAGAATAAATGTAGGAACTAGATGCAAAGTTTGAGGACGGTAAATTTGAACTCACAAAGAAGCTCCCTGAATAGTTCAACCAAAAACAAGAAAAAAAACTGCAAATTCTTGACACAACGGTTCATTATCTTCTTTGTACAGATCACCCTTCTGTCTAGATCACTAGGTCTAAATGTCTAGATCCTAAATGTTAGATGAATAATTAATTATTAATCATTAATAATAATTTGTTATTATTATAAATTATCACTAATTATTAACAATTGTATCAAGTACCTAGTGAAAATTATTATAATTTATTGTTAGGTATTAATAATTCATATTTATTACCTATTAATAATAATTATTATTAATTATGATTAATTAATACGATATAATTCTTTGGTTTTTAATACTACGTCGGTAATAATTTTTCTATAAAAGAAGTACTTACCTACCAACAAACATTCGAAATTACCTTCATTTCCGTAGCACGAAACGCACCTCAGAACAACAAACTCGACATCACTTAAGCCATATGATGTTCAAAAGAGCTTGTTAGTATGAAAATGGACCAGTATTTCAACATTTTGATTTACGATCGTGTTGTGAGGCACAATCTTTGAGCCGTCATTGTGAACGAACGGCTGGTCGTACAAAGCTGCGGATGGTCTTAAAAAATTCTACGGAACAAACTCCATCTAAATATGAAATAAAAAACATACCGTTTGATGGGAATTTTTCGAGATATGAAATTTTCAAAATTTCAAAATTCGTTTTGAACCCCTTCCCCTTGACCTAGGGTTATGAAAAGTTTCGAGGACCATTGTGGGGTTGGTCGAAACCCATAAAAAAAATTTCGTAATTTTAACTCAACGCTAACTGGGCAAAGTGCCACGGACGGCGGACGGCGGACGGCGGACGGCGGACGGCGGACGGCGGACGGCGTACGGCGGACGGACGGATTTTTTTTTATTCGATTTTCTGAATCTACGTATCTTGAAACGTAAACCAACAAATTTTGAGGGGGGGTTAAAATTTTTTTTTCTTTGGGCGATTCCAATGGTTCATTATCGAAGATAATAAACCAAAATCCGTCCGTCCGCCGTCCGCCGTCCGCGGCACTTTGCCCAGTTAGCGTTGAGCTAAAATTACGAAATTTGGTTTCTGGGTTTGGAGCAGCCCCACAATGATCCTCGAAACTTTTCATAACCCTAGGTCAAGGGGAAGGGGTTCAAAACGAAATTTAAAATTTCGACGATGTCTTATCTCCAAATATTTAACTGAACCGTGTAAATTTTAGTTCACCTTGGAATGACCTGAAAAATTACAAATCTTTTAAGACCAATTGGATTTTTGTGCAACCAGCCGTTCGTTCACAGTGACCGCGCAAAGTTGTAGGAAAAACACTAAACTTTCGCGTCGACAACGGCCGTTATGTGACCCAACCCCCAGACGCCCAGAATAAAACTACCTTTTTACATCTTGCCGGTACTCTACAGTCTAGAAATTTTAACCGTGAGTCGGGGATAGACCACATTGCAATATTCACTCGGTTCCTCATCTGTAAAATTGTTTAAATAATACCTTTTTGTAATAATACAAATTAAATTTTGATGATGAGCTAGATACTTGAAATTTTAAATATAGGTCAGAAATGGATGACATTTCAATATTCACTCGGTTTGTATGACATGGTATGGTATATTATTGTATGTATGATTTGGTATAATACAGTATGGTATGATAGGAAAGAAATTCGTATGGTATGGTATGAGTACGGTGAGAATATGGTATGGTGCCGATTTGCAACACAGTCTGGTATAGACAGAAGGGTGATCTGCTCAAGGAAGATAATAAACCGTTGTGTCAAGAATTTGCAGAGTTTTTCCTTTATTTAGATCTATTCTTCCATACCTGATCTGGTCTTGGCCGATTTCATACAGAGGAAAAGATTGGGTCCCATCTAAAGACGATAGGTTGGAGATTATTATTTGGCCATTGTTTGTATCACAGTTCAGGAGAGATCTCATGCTTTTTTGTGGATCAACGTTTCCTGTATGGTTATTGTTTTCTTATAATTCACATTCATCTTCACATCCGCGATCACGTCCATCTTCCTCCTCGTTGGTCCTTGCATTCATGTCAGTCTCTATTAGTTCATTGGGGGACTCGTCCACTTCACTTCCATTTCTTGTAACTAGGTATCTTTCTTCAATGGTAATTTCTGTGTAACCTTTACTAATCAACGTGTTTTTTTGGATCTTCTGAGGGATCTAGGCAAAATCGACTTAAGTAATATTGCTGCTTAGGCGGTGATATTGTGAAAGCGTCATGGGGTCAAAGTTACACCAAACAGGAAAATGTGAATTCTGCGAAAACCTGGAACAATCAGTTGGTAGATGGACTCGAAAAGTCCTTGTAGGCAAGCAAATTTCTAAAAACAATTTTATGTTTACTATCATTTAGAGCAGTGTAAACATGAATTCCGATCAAAATCGAAGTAATACGAGTCCCGTTTACAGAAGCTGAGTGACCAAAATTTTTCATGTTGATGTGGAAAATGGGTCATGTAGGTATTACTGGTAAACAGCTGAAAATCCGGCTGTGGTATGATTAACTGCTACCGCATGACTTTCATGAGAGGGAAATGCATTTCGATCCTCCGTTAACAGGCCGCCCGATTCATCACGGCTACTAGAAATAACGATAACCACCGTCATTTGCAATGTAATCAGACTACCGGTAGAAACCATCAATCGAAGAAGAAACAACTTCATAGCATCCCATTCGAGCAGGTTCTCACCAAGCAACCGAAGATAAAAAGTGGGCGAAACGACGTCATTCGCACTAAATCGAATCCCATCATCCCGCGTCTGAAACATAATAGAAAACGACGGTTCGGAAACTGGAGAAGAAAAAAATAAAATAAAGGCGCTGAAGAATCATTATGGCGTAGCCAATCGGACTCATTAATTATCCAAGGAAGGAGAGGCCGAAGAGGCGACCTAAAGAATCAATCGGTGGCAGCTGGTAGAAGGAAATAACAGGTATTTGTAAACTCCGGACCAGAGGTAATTGAGTCATTAGCTAAGCACGGCTTTTTTACATCCGGTCTTCCCCGAAAAAAAAGGTGGCTCCAGGGCGAAAGTCGCCATTATCCTTTATCTGAAGAATATCTAAAATATCGTCCGACGGGAAGCCTAGTTTTTAATGGCCATTCGGGGGGATTGTTGTCTCTGAAAAATAAAATCACGTATCGTATAATTTTTTTTACCGCCCAACAGAAACGTTCGATCGAGCCGGTAATCAAAATCGGACGTTGAACAATTGATTGCGCTCAAAACGATCGACACATCACAGTTTTTAACTCTCAATTAGTTACGAGTTGGCCGCGTTCGTAGCAACTTTGGCACGTTTTAAAATGGTGATGTGTAATTTAAAGGAATTGATTGCATTACATTATATGGGCGGTACCTTCGAGGATTCTTACACATTAAACCGAATAAACCTGATTCGGGGTCGCCGATTTCCTCGACGCAGTTGACTACTGAATCGTCCAGTTCCAACTGATCCCAACTGACTTTATCGAAACGGTCTTCTACATACTCTTAGCGACAATTCTGGATAAAACCAGATCATGCATAGAAAACTGCAAAATTTGCGAGTTAAATGTCGGTTTAATCGACACCGAAATGTACTTCAGAAAGATTTTCGACGACTTGTCTCGGTGTCGTTAGATTTTTGACGTCAAGGTTTCAAGCAGATCTCATGTCGACTTGTAGATGATGAGACTTGATTAACTGAAAAATGACCAAGAACTACACACCCCATGGCGAAATTGAAGATTTTGAACTTTCTTCCGTGTTGGTACTAGTGTAAGACCAATATCAACGGTAGTCATGTAATCAGGTACTTACAGTGTCCTATCATAACACGTTCTTTGTTAGCACTACAGTCGACTTTTAGGTAATTTCCATTTACAAACCTCGTTGGTGATTGTCAATCTATCTGAAGAATCATTGATGCACAAAATTCTGACGTTCCTTTACATTTCTAGTGGAATCAGCGAACAAATTGACTATTTTTCAATATTTTCACGAAAAAAGCCTCAAATTTGATCGTTATTGTTTTCAAAAATTACCCTTCCTTTTTTAACCACTTGGAAACATTTTGGCGCAATAGCATTATTACGAAATCGATACTCAACTATTCAAGTCGTCTAATTATGCCATAATGCGACGATTTCGATAATAAACTCGATGTTGTGTCGCATTCCAATTTCTCCACTAGGAATAGTTCCTAATAAATAAAAAATTATTATAAATAAATAAATAACTCTTAATAAATAATTTTTTTCCGAATTGAAACAAGTGAGTCCCTGGAGTTCGGTTCATCTTCTTAAAAAAAACTGTAAATCGATATCACATTAAATTTCATTATGTTTTATATTCTGCGGCGTATTTCAATCCAAAACACACTTGAGATCAGGTTCGTAAAATTAGTCATAGAAAACAAATCAACCAATTCCGGAATAAATATGTATATTGCATACAGACAAGTGTATATAGTATCCTTTTTACATACGATATTCTACACAAGATCTCTTTTCAAGTCGGAAAACCCCGACGGGATATTTGGATCGAACCAAAACAGGAATCCTTTTTTTAAATTTATTTTTACAAATCACAAATCAACTTTGTAGTTTTCACACCTTCACACTTTCTAAAATGCAGTCCATTTGGTTTACTGTGAACAAATTTAATTGTGTATCTACTTTTACTAACCTTAAGTAGAAATACTGACTCGCACATCGATATATTAATCTCTACGTATTTTTTTCAATGATGGTCAAACACAAATTGTACCGATTTCGGAATTAATAATCTCTCACTCGTTCATTAAAATTTAATCTAAATACGTTTGGGATTTCATACCAACATGAACAGGTAAAAAAATAATACAAAAGGAATGTATTTTACACGCTAAATTGAATAAATCAGGAACTTTGAATCTTTTTTAAATAAATAGAAAATATTTTCTTATAACTTAGAACAAAAATATACTAAACGACAAAAATGAAAGCTGCGCTCTACTAGTTTGAAGCGAATGTACAAACGTCTCGCACGACCTTTCTTTTTGGCTAAGAAAGCAGTTTTATTAGTTTAATAAACTCTGTTAAAATCATAATAAAAAATTACAAAAAACAAGTAATTACAATATTTTATTAATGGATAATAAAAATCATTCTCCGGGGTATTGGACTAATAATACAGTAATCACAAAATGTTTACTAGAGTGGTGCAAAAAATCGAGTTTCTACCAAAATTCTGGTTGAGTACCTACCATTAAAAAATTAGGGCAATGTACCTACTTGTTTATTATTGAATTGTTTATCATCAATTATTATTGATGTGGACCACGGTTAATTGGTACAGCATAACACGACATTGCCGGTACCTTCTAATGCAAATGGTAGGACTAAAACGTCTGTAATGACGAGCTGTATATTCAACATGAATTGCATCACTTAAAATTCATCCATCATTTACAAAATTCGGGGGTAGGATACACACACTAAAGGGGGTACCCTCAATAGAATTTTTCCAAAAATCAACGGTAATTTTTGCAACACTCTAATGTCTACTTCTAAAAATGTATATAACAATTTTTCAATAACAATCGTCTCCAGATGGAGCGTAACAACTTCTTTTGAGATATGTGGGGGGGGGGGGGGGGTAAATATTATATTCGCCAATCGGGGTTTTATTGAAGTCTGGCGAAGATATGTAAGATGGTTTTTGAGAGTGAATCAGAGGGTTTGGATGGCTTTATAATTGAAGAAAAAAACCTTTTCAATTCTCAAACCAACGTCGAGGTTGATAGTTCATAGAATAGCAAATCAAACTTTGCGGCCGTAAATCATCAAGTATCCCCGCATAAATTTGTCTTTATGAGCCGCCTCGAGAGATTGAAGATTTTTTTTTTTAGAGAAAGAGAAGAATAAAAAATTGAATTTTGATTGAATTTCAAGATTTTGCGACGTGAAAACAGCGATCGAACGAGTGTTTGTTTTGTTTTTTGTTTAAATGTATTCCAGCTTGATGTCGGGACTTTTTTCGAGTTTATGACCGATTGAAGTACAGCGACGCCCAAAGTGACTTTTCTCGTCATTAAAAAGTTTTGCCGTCTCAGCCAATGCGGAAACGTCGGTACGTTGATAGGTTTACTTCGATAAAGAATGAAATTCGATGAAAAAAGAAAACACGGACGTCTTGACTGACAGCCCGTTTTTATTGACGGTTGACGTTTTACTGCTTCATTTTTGCACGCAAGTTTGATAGATTCAACGTTCATAATAAAGATGGCAGGGGGTACCACTGAACAGTTTTGCGGGTATGAGTGGACTCCTGTTAGGATTACTGGTTCAACAAACATTGGATCTGACGGAATTTCATAACGACTAATATTTCTATGTAGGTTCGTCACATTCGACTCAGAATTTAGTAATCCACTCAATTTGCGGGGTTTTAGCTCGAATTTCATATTGCTAAGTACAAAAATGACGCAAGGACCCTAATACGAGGTGGATCAGCCAAACAGGACCCAACGGATCTTCTCTGGGTCGATTCAGTCCTTTGATTATACAAAACATAAAGAACGAGCATTGAACCTTGTGTGCCGCTACTATCGCCCACTGTCTTCTCATTCCCATGATACTTATTTAAACCTCGATTGCCCTATTCAATCACAAAACCCGTTGCGAAAGTAGATCTCTGAATGGAAATACAATTATACGTTAATATATCGTTTCCACCACGCCAAAAGCGCCATTCTGCCTTTTTGGTCATTTTCGTTTCAGGGTAGGGCCTCTGTACCTCGAATAATGGGACGTAAATCATTATGGACTAAGGAAATTTTGTTCTGTGAACAACGCTTCTCATGATCTTCAGCTGCAGCTGTAGTTCACAGCGATTAGTTCTCGTAGTAATGTTTTACTATACTTTTGTGATTTTGGATTCCAAAATGAACAATTTCTTTTTCCTTTTTTCGAATTTTCACTTCAGTATGGGTGCTTTTGATTCTATGAAGATTTCAAAATCTCCATCCTCCAAATGCAGAGCGGGCTTAGGCGGAAATGGGATTTCAAACAGTTGAAATGAGGCTAAAAAGCGATAGTGGCGGCACGTATGATTAAAACTTTAACAGCAGTTACAGAATGGGCGTTTCCACTCAACGGTATGAATACAGTCGACTCCGTTTTATTGGGCCACAAAGGGAAAAATTTGTTTTTTCCCAATACGGCGGAGCACCTAATAATGCGGAGATCATGAATAAACACGTAAATGCAAAGAAAAAAACCCGCTTAAATGAGCCCATAAACTGTTAATACCTATGTATTTCCCCGCACACTTAGGAA
Source organism: Stenodema calcarata (assembly GCA_963920205.1). Classification (NCBI taxonomy): domain Eukaryota; kingdom Metazoa; phylum Arthropoda; class Insecta; order Hemiptera; family Miridae; genus Stenodema; species Stenodema calcarata. Next base: position 24,938,466 of record OY986059.1, on the reverse strand, counting down.
TTCATCGACTTAGGCATCTTTTCCTTTTCGTTTTTGTTGCAGTCAACTTGTACCTGCGGATTTTCTTCTCATTGTCTCAAATTCGAACTATCTTCCTCCTCGGGATCTTAACAAATTTCCAATAAACCCGGATTTGATGTGTTTCCCGGGTGTTCTTTAATGTTGTCGAGAAATTTAAGTTGTTCGGCAACACTAGAATCTTCTTGAGACATTATACAAACACAAACAAAACAAAGTTTAGTCTTATTTGGGCGGAAATTTGCGGGTTTCGCATTTATGGGCGACCTAATTCGAGTAAGTTGGAGCAGGAGAGAGAATTCAGTTTCGAATATCAATACACGAGAAATTAGAGGAATGGTACACAGTATCGTGATTCAAAGTCAAAACCATTGTCCTGAAATGTGCAGAGTTATCCATAGGTAATTTAATAGGTAAACTGAAATTTTAGACTGGCCCCGATTAAACGGAGTCGACTGTACACCAAAAGAGTCAACGACTTTTGAAAGTTTACAACTGGAACTAGTTTCATTACAATATGATGTTTAACCCTCAATAGGTGACAAAGAAGATCCACAATCAGCGTTGCCATCCCCAAAAAATTATTAATCGCTATATTTTCTCTAGTGTATTGCATGGATCGCACGTACCACAACAATTAGTGAATTAGTTTAGTTTGAACTAATTTGTGGGGTAGGTTTGAAAAAACAAAAAATGCCGACAGCAGGTTTTGACATCAATCATTACTACTAACACTTTTCTTTTCTATCTGTCAGCAGTAAAGCTATCCAAAGATTCAGGGTCTTCTATGAACTATTTTACTTACATTCGGAATGTGACTGATAACATTCGGTCAGTGATCTTCTCGCCAAATACAAACTTTGTCCTAGTTAGGCGTTTTTGTCCGTATTGATTTTGAATCAGGAGTGTAATTCGTGTTGAATTATGGATGACTTATCCGTAGTTGGCTCACGATGAGCTCACTCAACGAGGTAAGTAGGGCGATGAATTGTCCCGCCGGAGATACGTTAGGAATTCGGCGGACCAAGTCCGATGTGAGGAGGTTCCTTATGGATTCACTGGGTTTCCATTAAAAGGGCTTGCAGCCGAGTCCACGCGATCTGTCCCAAAGCTGCCCGAGCGAAGTCGACCGTGCTCCGCTCGGGGGTTCAGAGGTCCGGCTTAGTGGTCGAGGTGCCGCTAGACAGAAGTGACTCGATGCTGAAAGGCGTCGGATGAGGGCGTCGACTTAAGTCGAGACTCGTCGCGAAGGAGATTTGCGGCGGCGGCGGCGGCGGAGGTGGAACGTTCATGTTCGGAGACGCCGCTGGCGGCGGAATGAGCGGCGGACTCGACACCGGTGGCGGCGTGCTCGAGGCGCCGCAGTCGCCGACGACGTCAATCTCGACGTCGCGGGTGCCGGTTCCGGAGCTGCCGACCGAACAGCAGGATGACGTGTCCTGGAAAGATGAGCTCATGTCTCGACTGCTGCTACCGCCAGACTTATCTGAAACAAAACCAAACATCACAGATTATTGAAAGGCGTGTTGTGTTGGCTTCACCTGGTGGTTGTTGATATTACTTCTCAGCAGAGATGGGCGTATTCATATTCATAAATATGAATACGAATAATATGCATATAAGTATCATAAAGTATGAATATGAATACGAATACCTGTATTTTTTGAATAACTTGAATTCAAGTAAAATTCTTGGTAAAATTGAAATATTTGAGTGAAATACAGTAAAGTTTAGTAGTTAAAATAAAACCAAGTGAATTTACGGGAAAATTCACCAAAAGATGTGATTATGGCTCTATTCGTATTCATATTCCTATTCATATCTGTAAATATGAACTGAAACATGAATACGATTAATCCCATCATTTTGTGAATTTTCACTTTTGCTTGTTTTTTACTAAAATTTACTGTATTTTTTGTGGATTTCACTCAAATTTTTCAATTTTACCAAGAATTTTACTTAAATTCAAGTTTTTTCAAAGAATGTCTACAAAACCATTTTTGTGTGAATTCTCCCGCAATTCATTTTTTTGGTGAATTTTATACAACTAGACGGTGGCTAGAATCTGTCATGAGACTCTCAAATTCGTTTCAAATATTGAAATGTCAGTATCATTCAAACAATACAGTAAGTACCGTTTTGCAAACCCAACGAGAATCCCCTATTTCTTTGATGGAAACTAAATGAATGATCTAATTTCCTAGGAAGAAGTCTTTATTCGCATGACAGGATTTGACATGTTTGATGATTGTTTACGATGTTCAAAGATTTCGGCTTGAAATTACCTACTTAAATGGATTTCGAAGATTGCGCTATGAGTTCAAACTACGGGTCTAAAAAATTTCTCATTGATTCAAATTATTGCGGGATTGCATCTAATGCCACATGGAACACACAGTTAACACGTTTGTTATACAAATAGAGCGTCGGGGATTTCGGTGGTCTTACCGTGGGAATGCTGGGCCTCCCACTCCCTTCTGAGGGTCTCGAGGTCGACTGTGACTCCTTTGGCTGCCAATTTTCTCTGCTGCCTCTCCAGACTCTTGAGAAGCTTCTTCTGCCGCCGATCCCGTTCCTTCCTCCGCAGCTCTTCTTCGGGAATCGGTTCTCCGGAACAGGTGACGGGATGGGCGTTGTGGGCGGGTCGACCGGGGCCTTTTTTCGTGTGTTCTTTTTTCCTCCATTTCGCTCGTCTATTCTGGAACCAGACCTGAAACAATTAAATCAACACCGGATTGAGTTTGACGTGCATGGATTACTGGTGAAGTGGGAGTGTCTAGTAGCGGACACTCCTACCACCACAAACATTGTTCGGTGGAAATAAATCCACAGTCATGCAGCAGGGCTATAAGATCGAATTTATATCAGCATGGAATGCAAATGCACTTGAGCGGCATGCTATAGTATTTTTTTCCTGAATCATGGACAAATAGATGTACCGGGAACACACTTTATCAAGTCTTCTCACATTAAAATCACGGGAAACGGTCCATCCCCGCCGGCGAAATATCATGGCGACCCGTCCCCATGCATTAGCTTTTCGTCAATCCGTCCCGTGTAGGCAATCTATCTCCTGTAGAGAACTCTCTTGTTCTCACCTCATCCCCATGGTAATGTTCGATTGAACGCGAATGTCCAACTAATCTATATGTCTATGATCTGTTGTTTGGGGAATGTTTTTATTCCGCAACCCAGTCCACTTGTCCTATATGTCCAACTAATCTATATGATCTGTTGTTCTGTTGATCTGTTGTTTGGGGGATGTTTTTATTTGTATGTTTCTTTCACTCCCCTTTTTTACAACTGTGGTCTCGACCATATTGCAATGCCCAATCACTAGGTTCAACTGGCTCTCCTTGCCATTGACCACCCAAACTTCTTCTTATCACCTGTTCTTTCACCTGGCTTCTCAATATTTACATATGTGGAGGGCAATACCATCTGTAAGTCTCCTTCATCATTATTTCTGTGGGCCTTACAATACCTACGGTATAAACGGGACGTACCAAAAAACGAGAACTATTGCAACCTTTGCTGACGATACGGTCATACTTTCGGTCGGTGACTCAGAAGAGGAAGCGACAAGGAAACTATAGCATTCTGTTGACAATGTAAGCGCCTGGACCAAAAAATGACGCCTCAGGCTTAATGAACGGAAATCTACCCTTAGGTACCAACTTTACGACCAATAAAATAAGAACGATAGTAGTCATCTGGAATGAACAAAATATTCCCTAACCCTAATACTGCAAATTATTTAGAGATTGTACTCTCACACTGCAAATTATTTAGAGATTGTACTCTCACACTGCAAATTATTTAGGGATGACTCTTGATGCCAAATTAAGATAGAAGGAGCATGTTATTAAAAAAAAAAAATAACAATCAAATATAAAGTTCAAAAAATTGTACCGGCTGCTAGGTAGGTATTCTGAACTACGAGTATCAGTGCATAACAATTTGATCATATACAAGCAAGTCCTAAAACCCGTGTGGACTTATGATATCCAGCTCTGAGGCTACACTTCAAAAACAAACAGTAAGATTATTCAACTTTCCAGAACAAGGTACTTAGAAGTATTGTCAATTGTTTGGTTCATCAGAAATGATGACCTCCATCGAGACCTCAAGATCTTGTGATGTGGCAATGTGACGAGTGTAGTAGGTAATTGAGTGTTCTTTTGAGTTACAGCCACTGGGATAACAAATCACCTACTGTTTGGTTGTTTATAAAACTGCTTATAAAATTATAGGAAATTAACTTGATGGGCTGAAGCTCAGTCGTTATGTTATTGATATGTCAAATATATATCGAGTATTAAAAAAAAATTACAACTTATAATCCACAGGACACATTATTTTACTTCGATCAGCGGTTTTGAAATTATCGAATAAGTAATTCGTGTGACTTGAATAACGTGTATATTTTGAAATATTACATACAGGTAATATCGGCGCATTTTACTGCGTTAACCGTACCACCCCGTGGTTCAACATTTTTATTGATAACCCGAACTCGTGGACGAATTCCGCGTCAGCTCGTAAAAAGTAGTTTACCGCCCATTTTCATCGCTCGAGTCATCCCGAAACAAAATGTTTTCGTGACGGACGGCAGTTACCGCCCCGAAGGGCAGGAGATGGCCGCGGAAACAATACGGTGTGTTAACCTAACACTTCATGAAATTAAATCGCATAAGAACAATTAGAATTAATTACAACTCGAGATCGCTGAGTTCAAAAGAAGGCGAAAAATCGCTTTATTATAATTTTTTTCTTCAACAAACTACGACCATCAAAATAACGAGGAGGTTGGATGTTATTCCTTGTACCTGTTTATGAATGCATCAATTAGAGATGCCGTAATAGAGCGGTTAATATTCGTAGAGAATATTATTTTTAATGAAGGCCTCACAAAGCGGTCGGGAAGGGCAGGTGGAAAGTTGATGAGTATCTTCGTTACTTCAAAATGTAGTCCGCGGAGTAACGATGACGAGGATTTAAAAAATTGAAGTTTTTCCTCTGTTTACGACGTTAATGTTGGCGTTTAGCATTTAAGAGTAATGATAATAGTAGTATATAGAGAGAAAAACTTTCATCGGAAAGTGGAGTAGATGAGAATAACCTCGATAAGAGGACATCTTGACATTTGAGTGTTTATTAAGGCTTCATTTAGTGTTATGGAAACTATTTCACTATTATCCGCATTAATTTATGCTATAATCTTCGGTCTTCTAGTTTTATCGTTCCTCCCTTGAGTGTCCAAGAAAACCCACTGAGAAACCCACTGAAGTGATATATTTATATATTTATATTGAAACATTGATTTTTCCACCTCAGGATATTTCTGGGGCCCACAGACATAAGGGACTGAATTTCATCTGTTTATTCCAATTTTCCAATTCCTTCTCTTCATTCAAGATACCGGTTATATGGTATAATTATTTTAAAGGGCTTTATAACCCAGAAGTAAGGTGCTATCTCATCCAATATGCTGGGCCTCTGTCGCTTGACACCACCTTGGATGCTCCTTTTTCCATGCAGGAGCTACGATTGGTTCTGGACAAGCTCGGGTGTAATAAGGCACCAGGTATAGACGGTATTCCGACCGAATTCTTCAAGGAAGCTCCAGACAGTTTATTGTCAACGTTACTTGACTTATATAATTTATACTTTAATGGGGAGGATGTGCCGAATAGCTTTCTGGAGTCGATTGTTTTTCCCCTGAGGAAGAAGGTGGGAGCCTCGCGGGTGGATGAATTTCGCGGAATAGCCTTTATGAACACCAGTCTGAAGGTGTATACTTCACTCCTGAATGAACGACTGGCAGGTTGGGTGAGGGACAATAAAATCCTCTATGAAGGACAAGCGGGTTTCCGCAAAGGTTACTCAACTCAGGATAATATTTTTGTACTATGTAATTTAGCTCACATAAAATTTAGTCAGCGGAAGAAATTGTATTTATTTTTTGTCGACCTCAAGGCCTGCTTCGACTCAATTGATCGACACGCCCTGTGGTACAAATTAAGTGTTTTGGGGGTGTCCAGCAAATTCATAGGCGCATTGTCCAGTTTGTACAATGGTACAAAGATGTTTGTGTGGACTAAGGAAGGTATGACTAAGTCATTTAGTACGTTCGTGGGGGTTAAACAGGGATGTAATGTCTCTCCGCAGTTGTTTGCTTTGTTTATTAATGACTTGGCTGACTTCTTGGGGGGAGGAGTGGTGGTGGGGACGGTGACTTTTAACCAGCTCTTATATGCTGACGACGCGGTTCTGATAGCTGACAATCCACAACAGTTGCAACAAATGATAAACAGATTAGAAGAGTACTTGGATCTGTGGGGCCTACAGCTGAACCTGGGAAAATCAAAGATAATGGTGTGCAGGGAAAATGGTGGCAGACGGGCTCGGGATGAGACCTGGACGTTCAAGGACGAGGTTGTGGATGTCTCGAAGGGTTATAAATATTTGGGAGTTTGGCTGACGGACACCATGTCCTTCAGCCAACACTTAAATAACAAGTACTGTGAACCTAAGGGAGCCATGAATTCCATTTGGAATTCGGTTCTATCTAATAATGCAGTCCCCTTATCATCCAAAATCAAAATTTTCAATGCGGCTGTCAGAACTGTCGTTGGTTATGCGTGTCAGACGTGGGCCGCTAGGCCTTATGATGAGGTTAATAAGGTGCAGAGATACTTCATAAAGAGGGTTCTCAAACTCCCCATAAACACTCCCAACTACGTGCTATTTATGGAGACTAAGTTCGATCCTCTCTTTGATTTCCTCTTTTCCCTGCACGTGGACTATGTCATGAAGGTCCTCAATTATGGTTCGGAACGATTCCCACAGATAACAGCTAGAATCGTCCTCCAAAAAAAGTTATTTTGGGCCAAGGAGTGGTACAGGTTGGCTGCATCCCTGCATTGTGAACTGACGGAGGGCGCTGACGTCAATACTCTGTCTTATAGCCAACTGAAAGGGATAAGGGAGAGATGGATGGACGCATTCAGGCAGGGAAATGAGGAAAGGATGTGGGCGGGTAGGTACCATCCTGTCTATAAATTAGTGGACCACACGACAGTTTACGTAAACGATGACCTCCCTACAGATGTACTAAGTATTATAATGAGATGTAGGTCAGGTATGGTGTACTTGAACGCACTGCCGTGGAGAGAGGTCGAGGCTCAGAGATGTGCATTATGCAATTTAGGAGAACAAGAGAGCATTTTTCATTTTTTGTGCCGTTGCCCTATATTGAGTCCCTATCGAGCATGTTATTTGGGGGGTAAGACGCTAGGTGAAGAGGAAATGTTGGGCTACCTGAATGGAAAGAACTGGACTAAGTTGTATTGGTTTGTGAGGCAAGCATACAGGTACCGCAAATACTTAACTGATAATTTTAATTATTGAATGTAAAATGTAAATGTATTTATGTATTGAAAAAGTAGAATAAACTGTTCATTTATTTATTTAATTTCTTTGGAAAGACCAACTCTAGGCAGACGGTTAAACCATGCCTTATAAGTGTGTTAATATAATGTTGTAAAAATTTGAAATATGTACTGAATAAACACTATTTTCATTCATTCATTCATTCATTCATTCATTCAAGATACCACTTCCGCGAACCTCCCCTTTCTTTTCCAACTGTACTGCCATTGTACCATATTACTGCCCTTCAACAATATTCCTACCCCCTTATCATTCACTATCCTCATTCTACTCCGTAAATCTCCAGCGCATTTGTCCAAAGTGAAAGTGACAAATCTTTATGGGCACTGGAAGCTATGGACGAACCATTGGAAAAGGTGGCATAAAAAAAAATGTAATCAGCTGGAATAGAAGAGTACAAAATAATGAAAATTAAAGGCGTAGACGCTTTTGTGTTTATTGTAGAAGTTTTTTCCCAGAAATTTCATTTTTTTTTTTTTACAGATGAAAAATATGTTTCTTTTGTTGCTACGATTTGCTTTAGTGTGATGTCTCTACTGTGAGATGTCTCCATAAACCTTCAACCTTTTCGAAGTAGGAAAAAAAATTACTAGAATACTAAGGGAAGTACAATAATCTTTTTGAAAATCTGCTAAAGAAGAGTAATAATAAAAACGGCTAAGAAACTATTTATGTTCTACGAAATTTTCCCATAGTAGTTAGCGGGCGGCTTGGAGGTAATAAAAAGGGAACACCTTCCTCCGAGAAACATAAAATCCAAAGGAGTGTTGGTTGGAAGTGAAGACATCAAAAGAAGGTACCTATCTAGACGTTGTTAATTGTTTTCTTCGTTTCCCAACACTGCTTGCTCTTTCCAGGCTGTATGCAGGGACCAGCAATATAATACTCTTCAGATCCTGGGATCCAAGGTGAACAGGTGAAAACCTTGTTGACTAAAAATAATGAAAATGGAGAAAAATCAAAAACGTTTTGGTTAAATACCACTTGTGGAATTGGAATAGTCCTGGTTTTCCTCGGGATTTGCTGATATCACTCTCTTCTTTCATTGCGAGTCTAATGATATTTTTTCGTAAATGTTTCCCTGAGCTCGAAAGAATGCCGAATTGATGGGGTTTGGGCATTGTTTGTGGATTGCTCTGCAGTAGATGGAACAACAGTCAAGAGACAGTCGGTTCTGGGCTTTCAACGTTGAACTGCACATCCTCGACATTCACGAGTCTGGACCATTATTATCTAGATCAAAATTATTCCCCATCCTAATCCTCTTATTTATATCATATTTATGTTCCCTAGCACCTCGTATTAATGTTTCTCAAATCTAATCCATATGCCTACCTGAATATGATACTTATAGGTATAACCGAAAGAATCGACTTATATTATGAATATAAATTTGTTCTTACGAAGAACAGAATTGAGGTACTATAAAGAAAAATACTCAATTTCATAAATTAAATCTATTTGTGAAATGTGGAAAGAAAAGAAAAAATTACAATTACGGAGCTCCGATTAGAAAGAAAGGAAAGTAAAGTTGAGACTTTGATGAATAGAAAATAAACTGAGATCTATCAGTGAGGAATTGAGTTCGTTCGCGATATTTTGAAAAATGGAGAGGTCCGACCTTGAACGATGAATGTCCCTCGCCGTCCTCGTCTGGGATGTCCAAAACCACCAGCCGTCGGCGGATGCAGGCTTATTGACCTGCAGATGCTGCAGGTGTTGGACGCACGTAGTGATGGTCCAGGGAATCCTCCTCGTGGGGAATGCAGACTTACGGACCTGCAAAGCTGCAGGTGTGGGACGAATCGGGATGATCCTCCTCGTGGGGAATGCAGACTTACGGACCTGCAATGCTGCAGGTGTGGGACGAATCGGGATGCTGTTTCCAATGGAGTTGTAGAACAGCCAGGCTTGGGTGCTTTGAATACCCTCCAAAACACACTATAAGAGAGTGCAGGAAAACGAGATGGCGGAAGCAGCAATTCTCGTTGGGTTTGTGCTCCTAAGAAGGGACTCTTGGTACTGGCTGGCTCGCGGAACGAACGACGGGGAAGGGGCGCGATAACACTTCACAACACCTCACAACACTTAGAGTTCAAAGATAGAACAAAATAAACATAAGCCTGCTGGTGGATGTAGTTGCGAGAACAAAATTGATAAATTCATATTATGAATATAAATTCATAAATTCATATTACGAATATAAATCCAAATTTCGAGACACTTTCGAGTCGCAACTCGTCTAGTCTACGAGCTATTTCATACCATATAAATACATACTCTGTTTGTATTGATAAAAAAAAAAAAAATTAGTTTAGAGGTGAATATTATTAGTCGTGTCGAAGAGATCCTGGATTGAAATCGAATATTTTAGATTTTTTATTGTATTTTTGCAGTCGCAGACTTGACCCGTTGAAGAGACACCGATATGCACTTATGAATGGTTATTGCAAAATGAATACCTACGCCTGTTTGACTCGAAATGAATTTTAGCATGGAACATGCTTCAGCTTTCATTTAACTGGGGAAAAGCGTGACGAAACCGAGGAACGTAAGGAGCGCCGGATTTTGTAATGATTTTCACTTACAACCGCCCCGTTTCTAGGGAAATGTATCGCCATTAGTTTTCATCCCACGAAAATCGTTCGCCATTCGTTGAAAAGCCCTCAATTTATCCGTAAATTTTAGTTATATGTACTGCCAAAATAGCTATAAATATGGCGAAGCTGAGATATACCTCTGATTTAAAAGAATTATAAACAACATTCGCGGTAAATACCAACATCAATTTAGTGGATTATATTGATGTTGATGGTTGTTGGTTGGCTTGGTTTTTACGAATGTAATCAAACGATCTTGAAACCTAGGCGAGATTTCGTTATGTACGCGGGCTTTTAGTTGTGAATCAACTAAACTCAACTGTGTGTGTGGGATCAACTAAAATCCACTGTGTGTGTGGGATCAACTAAAATCAACTGTGTGTGTGAGATCAAGAGGTGAATGAAATGACGAGCAAAAGCAGGCCCATAAAGAGCTAAATTAAATCAGCAGACCATGTTCCATGTTTCTTGAATTTTAGTTGAAAGCTCAAAGCAGTAACCGTCCGGGCCCCTCTGGCGATGCCCGATGGGCCGAGTTTTCTAATTTTTTGTTATTGTTACCTACAATAATTATAATAATTATAATCGTCAAATAGAACTTTGATTGATTGATTTCCCCTCTACTATAAATCCATCAGGAAACAGTAGATGTATAGTGAAATACCATGATATACAAATACCCACCTTTTGCATTTGTATAGTGCCCAGATGATTTTCTTGCTTTATTTTGGCAATTCTCCAGTTTTGAAATATTTATTTTTATTATTTTGACACGATAGTTACATACCTACATCATTACAGCGGTGAATTTATATTCACACTGTGACTACCAACCATACAACTGTCTACCTACACCTATCGAAAGTCATATAAACAGTGGATCATTATTTGCGAGGAAGTGATCACTTTCAGTCGTTGACACAAGCGTGAAAATTGTAACGTCGCGAGTCGATTTGGTCGCCTGACATTTTAATACCCGACTTTATAACGACTGCTTCATGTTAAGAGCAAATACAAGCCTCCAAGGGAAGCCGATGAAATAACTAAACGAAAATTGCGGCTTAATAGAAGGGAATGAAAAGTGGGCAGGGAGCCCGCGTTTGGTAAAGTGCCCGTGGGTTGCGGTAATGCAGGCCATTAACCCATGATAACCCTCACTCACCCCTTTCGTTTCCACCACTCCAAATTTCATTGACTTTCACTGAGAGGACGAAATGACTTATTGGTCGCTCGTTCTAATTTTTCGTTCATTTTCCTCGACGTTATAGTTTTTCGTTTGTATGACGATTCTGTACCCAGAGTTCATTCCGAGGCCGAGTACAATGCGATAAGGCCTGATGTCATTCTGATTGCTCTCTATCCACCTCTGCCTCCTCCATTTGTGGGCTCTTTTAGCCCTCTGCAATCACGAGTTTTCAAAACCCATACAAAGCGGAGAACAAAGCGTTCTTCAGCCCCAAGGACCAAAATGAAGACCTCGGGTGGTACCTCACTAAGAAACGGGTCATTCCGCTCTATAATGCATCTTTTGCTTTGTGCCAAGGCGGTGCAATTCCGAACTGATTTAAAAGCCTGAAAATTGAAAAATCTTCCCAAACTAGGTATGTTATAATGTTCGAATACTCCAAGAGAAGGACAAAATTCCATTGTTGCCTTCATGATCCTCATAATATTTCCTTTTCCACTATTACCTGTGATATTTATTCTAATAATCAACCTAGGTTTTTCTTCTACACCTGAGACCGATGCTTATTTTTTAGGGCTAGCTTGTGCTGCAGGATGTTCAGATAAAGTGAGACTGTGTCTTCATCTGTATCGCTTTATCCCACCGTTGACTAAACCAGAGGATAGTAGGTACAAATGGCCTGTGATAATGGTCTATTACGATTTGAAACGGTCGGGATGAAAGTCAGAGGATCCCTTCAGGGTCAGAAGTCCCCTTAGGAAGGTCAAAAACTCGATAGAAGTCCATCTTCAGGAAGGATAAGGCTGAAAAAGAGGGATGGGACCCCCATCCGAGAACATCTGACTGTGAAAACTGACTACGCGTGCAGGATTTATCAATGTTTGATCCCCTTTGGTTTGGAAACAGGTCCCGGGCCCTTTCCCCAGGCTCCCTGATTACTCCCTGGGGCATCCTAACAGCCTTCATCCCCTTCATCCTGTATCCCCCTCGTACCAATTGCTTTTTGATTTTTTTATAACTCTCGAGATCAACTTTGCGGCTTAGCGCTGCATGTCGGGCGCGTGGCAATAAATTCCGTGTGATCATCGATTTCTTTTCGTTTTACGGTCCTGGAATTGACTTTGTTATTGCTACTGAGTCTCTCACTGATTTCATGACTACTTGAACGTTGACTAATAATAAAGGGGTTTACGAGCTCAATTGACCTCGGCTATACCAGCATTATCCCGCTATACCAGCACTACGAAGGGGGTTGAATGCCTAATACCTTTCTCATACCTTTCTCATACCGTAGTTGAATTGTGCCTGTGCAGAAATGATGGAATTCATACCACTTTACAGCAATGGACGCCATCCGGTGTGAAACTACAGATCACTGGATAAAAAGCACCATCTTTACGAAATCCTCCCAAATTTTACTATTCAAATACAATATTACACAATTACACATTTTGTATAACAAAAATAAAAATGACCACTTGCATTCGAGCCTGCTGAAACATAACCCTGTGTCGGCAAATGCTTGCCACACGTAACAAGTAACACGTCACAAGCATATTCCAGTTCTATTAATTACAGGATAAGTTCACCCAAAGCCAAATTGACTTTTAATCTCGGCAACGCGCAACCGTATAATCCGACCTTGGGTCGGTTCATTGAATCTCATCAAAATCCAATTGGTATTTCCATTAGTACATACGCGAATGTGAAATCCCTCTCCCTCGAATGAGATCGGTTATATTCGTCGAGGTAGGCTCCCAAAAGGCCAAATACTAATTTGACTAATATCGTAAACATACGAGAAGCGGTCTCAGTTTAAGCAGAATCGTGAAAACCTTGGACCATTCGTAAACCCTAAGTATTTTCAGCCATACCTAGTTGATCTCCTTGAGATGATATGGTATTAATCTTGATGCTTTACACGAATTGGCTCTTCGTTATGGTCAATTTTATTTTTGAACCAAATCCAGCATAACATAATTTCGAATTGAACATAGTATTATCAGGTAAGTTCAAATCGAAATTATGTCTTTTCCTAGGCTATTATTGCAACAATTTATCGCCAATTTTGATTTTCCAGAAACCTTTGAAAGAAACCCCACCTTTTCTCATCCGTTTTTTCGATCAGAAGTGAGTTATTCTCGTTTTTGTGTTATGACCTATTACCTATTTACTAAAGTTACGATACGGCTGAGAAAGGTCGATAAGGCTTTTTATCACCCTTGAGTGCAAAATAAGGAATAAAAAGCTTGAAAATGTCATGGCTTGAAAACTCCAAATATATCTGTACAGATTTCAAGACTACTCGGGACGTTATACGACCAACGGCCTGTTCACAATGAGGGCCCGACGGGACAACCGAACAAACAATCAATATGAGCGTTAGTTAAACATAGACCGGAAATTCTCGAATTAGATTCAAACCACACGTGGTTCTGAGACATAGAGATTCGTCTACGTACTTCTAGTTCATTTAATAACTCCTAAATTTTGTTGGGTTTAGTTGGAAAATATACGAAACCATCACTGAGCTAGTTTCTAACTGTCCCAATCTTAGACAGGACCTGGTGGACTTATCCGAACGAGCACAACATAGGTAACGCATTACGAGGGTTGCCAACCGTAGAAGTATTGTAAGTACTTCTTTTAGATGATTTGTACTTTGTACTTTCTTAAGTTAAAAAGTCCGCAAAAAATACTTTTTTTTCGGGCTCATTTATCTATCGTCTTAAAACTGAAATTAGTAAGTAATTTTATTCCTCTACCTAGCAACTAGCGACCCCGACCGACAGGAGGTCGGTACTACACCACAATTTTTGTGTCCGCCACCGAAGGGAGAAACCATAATCGACAGAAACCATCAGCGTGGTGTTCTTTCTCTTCCCCCTTACCTAGTCAGTCTACTACAAGTACGCTTTTAAATAAATATTCATTTGCTGCAATAAAATTTTCTTTTATGAAATCGATGTAGGTACTAATTGAGTTTTTTTAAACAATACCCAAGTATGGAAACGAAGTTATAGAAATTGTTGATGAACAGTAAGTATTCTAGGTAGGTACCTACCTAATAACGTGCTGCTCATTTCCGCATGTGGGGGGTGATGATGATGAACCGAAGAATTCAAAATTTTCTTTTGGACCGTACTTTGTTTTTTAAAGAAAATTCCTACTTTTTTTCAATAATTTTTTAAAAGTACTTCTTTTCTCCGAATAAAAGTTCCCTACGCATTACTCCAATTATTTGGTTCGTTCAAGGGACTACGCAATTGTGAACGGATCAGCCACCTAAACAGCAAAATAATGAACCGTTGAGGACCATTTTGCGTCCGGAGAGGCTACCTAGATATTTTTTCTTTTTTCCCCCGACTACATTCTTTAAAGCTTATAAAATGCTGATCGATGTGAGAGAGGCGCCATCTTAGAAGGGAGTGCCAACCTCGTGCTGAGGGTGGGAGTGAGTTAGGGGTAGTAGGCCGCCAGTGGGGTTCCGCACTTCCGTCCCTTCAATAAAAACAGCTTTTTTTGGCTCGATGCCAGTGAACCAAAGCTCGTAGGATCGAGCTAATTCGTGCCAAACGAATTAATTTATCATCAATTCGCTATTGCATTCAATATCATAAAGTTGAAACAATATGGCGGCCCAGAAGGACGAGTGATTATTCCTGTAGGAACTCGTGCCATCACATCAGGAATTACTTAAACTTGATTGTAGCGAGTTATTCCAACATCTTCTTTTCTTTCTCGTTCCAATAATAGAAGATGTATAAATCACATGGAACGTGATGCATAGGTACCTTCCCCCCATCGGAGGGCTAATGCTTGTCTATACTATGCGGTACGTAACAAGTTGTAGTACTGAGTTATAGGTAAAGATATTAACCAGATAAATATTATGAATAAAATATTGAACAGGTGTAGCAGCTGGAACTTTGAATAGGAGAAAAAATCAGAGGAGAAAAAATCTTTAGTTATCCTGGGGTATTCGTGTTCAGGTCGCTGTTCGAAATCTTAAAATTCGAAATGCAACATGATTATCCAATGGACGGTAAGAAGTGATCATTCCTAGTACTGGGTATTTCCATTTGCTCAATCCCCTAAAGACTGTAACGTCTTGCACATTGTGTGAAATAGAGATGCTCGCTTCAAGGAATGTTTGTTTTAGAAATGCGCCGTAAAAACAATGGATTGGAACACCTGTTTCGGGGTGCATTTAGACAAACTGAAAAAAAGCATGTCAGAAAAAATGTTTCAAGGCCGACGTTCAAAGCGTTAAAAATCAACAACATTTATTTTTAGCGAATTTTTAATGAAAAGGAACCTATATATTGTTCTTGGTCCAAAATTTTTAAAACTCGAATTTCCGAAATATTTTATACCAGAATCCTTATCACCTGATGAATACCGAATCAACCGAATAGCTTCATACGTAAATACCTACAGTTGCCCAATAAGTTTATGATTGCCCATATTTGCCCACGTTTTTCAAATTTCTTTTATACGCTAACTTGCTCTCACCCAACATATTTGAACTTGAATTATTGAGATAACTCAAAGTGGTCGGGACTTGAACAGATGGAAATACTCTCTCGCTCAGATGGGAATGACCATTAGATATATTTTCATATGACTGAATGACCATAATATGGAATATTATATTTCTTCCTGATTAACGATCTCGTTTTTTATTATATCTTACATTCAGCTCAATGCTATGGCCCCAGACCTGGTAGAGGTCGATTCTAGCCTGAGAATCGAACCAAGACTCCTCACACTTTAAATCGATTTTAATGTTTAAAAACGTCGTTTAGCTGTCACTACGCTCAGATTGAAATTAAAGTGCTCGAATAACGCAATGTACTCTATTTCGATGTTTTTCAAGGGAAAAAGAGTTTACAAATCGAATCCGTTCTCATTTTTCCAAAATATCGTAGGTACGGTAAATGGCAGGCAGACAGGAAGAGATACTCAAGTCGATCAGTAGAATGATTTGAATCGACTGATGAACTGTGACAAGTATTGATGAGAGGGTCATGAATTGTGGTTCAGTCGAAGGAAATATTAATACCACTAACTACCAATAGAGCATCGTCATTGATGGATACTGAAGTCGTCAGAGACTAAACAAATAAAGATATCCAATTCTATGGATTAACGTACCAATTTACTCCCGATACACTCGTTAAAACGTAATAGTCATGTTCGTAATAGCCGAAAAGTACCCACTTTTCCCGTTAGCTCGTACCTGGAAGAGAGGCCGTGTGATTGATGGCAATCAGAACTTTGAGCTCGCGTGTCTTGGTCATGTTAGTGATAAAGACCTTGCAACTAATAGTTCGATCGTCATCGATCGAGAAAAAAAAAACGACTCAATCACTATAATATATTATACTTTATCCATGTCTGATTAGGCTGTTTGCTTTCCATTTTGGAAAATCGTTAGGACCGTATCAAGTGCTCGATGGCGAGTCGAGGTTGAAAAATGAAGTAGAAATCTAATTCAAAATATTTCGGCACTTACAGCGACTCTGGATTCTTTCAAGTCGAGGCGCAGGGCCAGGGCTTCCCTCATGAACACATCGGGGTAGTGGGAAGCCATGAAAGCCCGTTCCAGCTCCTCGAGCTGCCACGAGTTGAAATTCGTGCGAGATCTCCGTCTTTTGCTACTCAAATCCTCTTGGCTCCCGCTTAAATCTCCATCTGCAACAATAATAGAGATTTATTGTAAATTTCGACAAAATTACAACTTGAAACATCGATGTATCAAGAAATTATCAGACGACCTGCTATTCGGTTACTAACTTCCAAGATGTAACCAATACATTGTACTCCAAATCATTGTATTAATTGAGTAACTGGGCTTGAATATACAGCGTTTCTGAGTGTCAATAGAGTGTATATTAGCTTCAAAATACATGAAATTATGTGAATGTATATAATATTTGTTCACTAACTACCGCACCCTACTAACCACACACATACACACACTTCCTAACTCCCTCGCCCTAAAAATGAAAAAGATACTTAGCTAGATCACATTTAATGTCATCTAGAATGACTATAGCACTTAAAAGATCATTTTGGGGATACATAACACTTTTGGTGTCTCTTGGCAGTCTTTTGTTCTGAAACGGATTTTGGTATACAAATTTTTCGGAAATTCGAGTTCAAAACATTTTGGACCGAGAACAATAGTTCCCTATTCTTTGAAGATTCGATAAAAAGCCACTACACCATGATGTTTTTTTTTTTCAGAGGAAAACAAAAGGTTTTTAGAACTAGGTACACCCTGATAAATATTGGTCGTTATCTATTGTAGAACCTACTCAACATTAAAATGTCTAGTGTACTCACAGTGAGGAGCCCTTGAGATCTGGCACCTGTCGAATTTTTTGCTAAAACTTCGTGAAACGTCAATTTTAGGAAGATAAACTAAAAGAACACCGGAAACCTAACCGCACACATCAAAACAACAGCATGGAATATCAATTATTGATGGATATTATGAATTCTCTGGCCTCCGTATTCCAGCAAAAGTGACGCCTGCGCATAACAAGGGCAACGCGAAAAAAGTGCTCCACGGTAAACAGTCACACTCACACGCACGCGCCAGAATACACACAGATGGACGCACAGAATGTACGTGTGACGTCACGGCCCCCGCAATAATTTTGCGGTTTCCTTCTGGCCTCAACTGTTAGTGGGCCTCACTCAGACCGTTGGACCATCACCTTCTTTTCCTTCTTTGTCTTCGATGACTTGGCTGCGGCCATGGATTCATGATTCAAAGCAACCATCAAAGGTAGGTAGGCAGCTGTAGGTAATTTTCAATTGAATGTTTTACTTTTGATTAAATATTTTGTTATTCGTAGGTAATACATTTTTTCACCATTCAACTTCTACCAGGTCCTACATTCTTCATTTCTTGTGGGGAAGCACCGCTTCCAGCGCTGCCCCTGACGCTACGCCCTTGCTTGGCGTGCTATAAGTTTTACTACAGACTGTAAGTTATGTACATCATCAACAAATGTCAACAAATCATTATTTCAATGACCAACGACTCCAATCAACCCACCAATTTATTGGTATAGTTGGGGTGTGAATTTGAATTTGAGGCAGATTCAATTCCTCTCCCAACGCACCATTGTATGTATCCCATTACAATAAATCAAAATAAAATTAAGAGACATGAACTTTGGACTCCAAATTATTCAGCGCAGTTATAATTATTCATTTTGTCGAAGAATTGAATTCAGACATGAAAGATTGAAACTGAAAAAAAAGAAAAAAGACTCCCGACATGATTAATGGCTCATGAATACCGATCGCATGACTGCCCTCCGCAGGGTATTCAGTTCGCGAAGGTAAAGTGAAACATAAATAATTGTTTGTGCTATTTCTAAAGGGTTTTCTCACGCCAAAAAACCCCAGAAGGAATTTCCTCTTTTTCAATCAACCAAAAGTCGTACCGGTTGTTGGTAATTAATTGGTTTTTGACGTTTCATCGCAGCAATAGACGTTGAAATCACTGACATAGAGTACCCATGTAGAAACCGCCTGCATGCGAGGGCGATCTGCGTGGACTGGTAACAGGTCTCATCCCTACTGTACATTTCAAAATTCTATTCTGGGTAGGAAAAATAGCTCTGACGTGAATAAGGTTGGATTCTTGTCCCCATACAGTTTGACTGTTGGGAAATTGCGTTACTGGTAAGGGTTTGGCTGTTATATTAGCTACAGTTGAGGTTGTAAGGTAGAGATGTACCTTCTCACTTAAGTATTTTTTTTTGTGATTTATTTATTGCAACTGAATAATTGATACATTTTCATCTAGCAACATTTTATCTGTTAATATATAAATCACTATAAAGGGTAGGATTTTCACGAAAACCTAACCCTTGTTTGCAGCATGATCACTGGAGTTCACTTCCACGACACAGAACTATTTCCGCAGCACAAGTCCAGTGGTTTCTTTCGCTTGAGGCGAGAGCGGTTCCTCTTCGTTAACGAAACAATTGTTTACTACGTCGAGCATCTCAGGGTTCTCATGTTTGTGGAGGCGTTCGTGAAGAAGTTCGTGCTTCCGTGCGTACTTGGTAATTGTTTTATTTACTGACTCTACCCTCAGATCTCGGTATGTAAAGTATGGTAGAAATAATCCCCCCAAAAAACACTCCGTGTAAAAATCACCCCGCCTCGCAAATATCATTCTTCAGAGGCCGGAAAAAGTTATGATATCCACTTTCCCCGCCCGCCCTTTTCCTCATTAAGGAGCTAAGTATAATGAAAAGCTTAACCACTTCACAAGCACCGTACCCCTTTCGAAATCTCCCCTTGGCACTATTGCGAGACGTTTTTATTACTTCCACAAGCAACTAATACTTGATGGTGGTTAACGTTTTATACAAGTATTAGTTGCTTGTGGAAGTAATAAAAACGTCTCGCAATAGCGCCAAGGGGAGATTTCGAAAGGGGTACGGTGCTTGTGAAGTGGTTAAGCTTTTCATTATACTTAGCTCCTTAATGAGGAAAAGGGCGGGCGGGGAAAGTGGATATCATAACATTTTCCGGCCTCTGAAGAATGATATTTGCGAGGCGGGGTGATTTTTACACGGAGTGTTTTTTGGGGGGATATCACATCTTTTTGTTGTGGAAGTGGGTCATTTTATAAAGAAGGTCTATGCAAAATTTCAAGTCGATTGGTCCGGTTACCCAGGCTGTTGACTCGTCAAAGTTGCCAAAATTAGCCTAAATTTCAGTTTTTTGTTTCTAAAGGTTTTTGGGTTGAGATAATGGGTTAAACCTTTCAAGAGGCACTGGCTGATGTTGAAACGAAGCTCTGTGCAAAATTTCAAGTCAATCCGTGAAGGTGGAAATGCCTAACTGATTAAGGAGAAGAAGAACAGGGTTTTTGAAGTTATATAACTCGGCTCCCTTTAAAGATATCGACTTGAATCTTTCAAAAGGCACTTGCTACACTTGAAACGAAGCTCCGTGCAAAATTTCAAGTCAATCGGCGAAGGTGGAGAGGCTGTAGCCTTGACCGACTGAAAAAAGTAGAAAAACATGGTAATTGGTTTTTGAAGTTATATAACTCTGCTCCCTTTAGACCTAGCGACTTGAAACTTTCAGGGCTTTCTTCTATCCACACCAAAAAGATCCTTACCAAATTTCAAGTTGATCGGTCTACTAGGAGCCGAGATATGGCCATAATTAGCCTAAATTACCCTAAATTTCAGTTTTTTTGTCCCTAATTTTTTTTGGGTTGGGATAATTGCTTATTTCGTTCAAATGGCACTGAGCCATGCTATAAAGAAGGTATGTAAAAAAATTCAAGTCGATCGGTCCTTTTACCCAGGCAGTAGACTCGTCAAAGTGGACAGAATTTTCCTAAGGTTTCTGTTTTTTTGTTTCTAAAACTTTTTTGGGTTGAGATAATGGGTTAAATCTTATATAAGGCTCTGTCTCAAGGTTAAATGAAGCTCTGTGCAAAATTGCAAGTCAATCGGTGAACGTGGAGAGGCTCCAGCCTTGCCTGTCTGAACAAGGAGAAGAAGAAGAAGAAGGAGAAGAACAATCTAAGGCCGAAAAACCGGGTTTTTGAAGTTATGTAGCTCGGCTCCCTTCAGACCTATCGATTTGAAACTTTCAGGGCTTTCTAATATACACTCAAAGAAGACCCACACTAATTTTCAAGTTGATCGGTCAAATAGGAGCCGAGATATGGATACCTCGAAAACGCGTTTCGTGACGTCCGGTAAACATGGACTGGGCAGCGTTCGTTTTCTCAACTTCTTTGCTTGGCGGGGCGGAACGCTATTCCGCTACCGCTACCGCGTTCCTAGATGGGATCTCACGTGTAGCCGAAATTACTTGTGATATCTACCAAGGATTGATAGGTACTTCTCTTTTTTCATGCTTTCAAATTTTTAAACAGATGAGACCGAAGTTTCAGTATTTACTTACAATTAATACCTAGGTAAAATACCTGTCCAAAACCAGCTACTAGTTGGAAAACAAGTCTTAACGTTTATTAGCCTGAATATCTCCACTTTAGTTCTTGACCGAGTTTGTAACTGATTAGAGTTTAGTTGTTTTCCATTGAAAACAATTCATTTTCGAGGGACGGACTGGCGTTCATAACCTTGGGTTGAAGTGAATGCAGGATACCCAAGGTTATGAACGCCAGTCCGTCCCGCGAAAATGAATAGTTATACAATAGTTTTGAAGTGTATACAATAGTTTGCTAAGGGATATTCAAGTAATAGCTTCACATACGTCCTGCACTCAAATGAAGAGGCCGAGGGCCCTACATAGGAACAAGAGCACTCGAAAAGTTTTGCAGATCGATACGAATGAGAGCCGTATGTCAATTCTAGTGACAGCTATACTGCTTCAGATATTGGAGCCATGCGATCATATCTCTCCAAAGTTATTTTCTCCCCCGCCGCTACCCTGACCCTTCGACCAATTTTATTTTCCTTATTTAATCTTCCGTTCCGACTTTTCGGAAGCTTCCGAGGCTTCTTATCGGATCCAACAAAACGTTTTTCATATGTTTCGGTTGTCTTATTGATTTACGCGACAACAGATAAATGTCGATTTTACGAGCAGCGTGTGGAAATGATTCCGGTCCCTCCCCATTCGGTTAATTTTGATTCCCGCGACATAGTGCGAATGTTCAAATAACATAGGAATAGTAACAAGAAACCATATAAATATTAACAGTAGTAACTGTACATGCTCAAACCATATTGTTAATTAATTTGTTGCATTATCGAATAATACAAAAGGTAATTCGAACTTCACATTGTTCAGTAATGACATGTGATTTGAGAAATGAGTCTGATGTAAGCTCTGCTGATCTCAGTTCGTTTTGATCAACCACTGATGATTCCTAATGACATACTAATATTATGGAAAATCCAAGCAATAATCTCCATATTCAACAATCAATTTTCATTTATTGTTTTACTACCTAAATGTATTTACTACAGATGTCGTGTGACGCCGATAATGGGTAATCAAATTGAAGATCACGTACCATCTGAGTAACAGTAATATAATACGAGTAGAAACGTCCGTTTGAATGCAATACCTTCTATCGATTGTTTATAAGCACCATTCTTCCCACAATTTGACTCTTCTGTAAATTTCAACGCTTCAACCCCCGCAAACTCCAAAACGTTCAAAGTGAGAATATAATTCCCTAAAAAAATCACATTTTTGAGAACCTGCAAAAGAACCCGACACGCGGTTTATCAGTTGAAACATTAAAACCCGAAATTGAAAACATTAGTGCTTTTCCCGAGAAGAATTAACAGACCGTGAAACGAAATGTTTTAGGGTTTTAAACAATTACCTGATTACTTCTGCAGGCAATTACTTTTTTTGCGACCAAGTGCAATATTCTTTCCGTTACCGAGCGCAAAAACAGGTGTCTTCAATTCGTAATCAAAACTCTCCAGAGAGGTTTTTAATGTACAAAAAGTTACTCCTTGTGCGCCAGTGAAGATACACACGCAATTTTTCTATTCGACTGGCAAGATATAGTGTATATTATATTTGTTGATGGTGTTCTCACTTGACTTTTATAATGTTATAAGAACATGTTATGAAGGTGCAAACTGACAGAGGTGTGAAAAGATGTACCTTTCATAATGAGATGTTAATATTAATGAGATAATAATGGTTTATTGTGACACTCACATCTGCTAATTTTCTCATTGCTGACGGCCCCTTCCCTATCATTCTTTCTCTCTGTTTCTTGCTGGCTTAATATTTCGTAGTTTCTCAGTTATTGAAAGTGGGTTGATCACATAAGTTAATTTCAAATGGTTTAACAATTTGTTTACTACATATTTATGTGTGTCTCGACTAACTGGAGGATGAACTTATTTTTGACATGCTCAATAACTAAAGGAAGGTAATTACAATCGTTTCCAGTGGGCTGCGGGCAAACTACACTGAATCTCAAATTTATAGTCCGACGCTACACGAATTTCACCCAAACATCCTCAACTAAGTTCAAAGTAGCGACCACAATTACCTAATTTGGTAACTTCGCCATACTCCTGGGAGTATACTCTTATACTCCTAGAGCTAAGGCTCTCCAACCAGTTTTCTAAATAGTAGACTTCATAGTTACCTCATGGACCTCACAGAGTAGTCTGCGGAATAACATCAAGTTATACTGCGCCTTTGCCTCATTTTATGTGAAACAAGCCAAAATGAGCAAAGTATCACTATTGAAATTGATCGGCGTCCACCTCATCAAAAATCAGCTCCAAATGGGCTGTTAGCGCAAAATAGGTCTTGCATGCATAATTTGATTATTTCAGTCCATTGTCCCCGGATTTCGACACTAACCCCGACATTGTAATACAGACGCCGCTATTTTCTAGAGATTTTCACTTGACGGTTTGGGATCCTTGTCTGCGCCTTGTTATCCAATAAAGGGCCCACCATAGGCAGGTGGTTCGGGTGGGGGTTACGTCATACCATTGTGCTACTGGAAGCGGTCTCACCTTATTCGCTTTGATTGGTTCTACTGTCCCCTACCCCGTCGGTCGATTGTATACAGGAAAAAAAACCTCCCAATGGTGAACTCGGTCAAGCATAATAAATGGATTTTTGGGCTCCTCACCGAATCTGATGGAGCTGTATAAACAACCGTGGTTAATGGAAATGGACGTTGCGCCAGTGAGAGGATTGAGAGCGGGAATCGCCCATAGGCCAACCTACCTGTAGTTATTTCAAGGATCGTTCACAAACAATACTCTATAACTCACGACCTAATCATTCTCCGACTGAATAAGCAGCTACTTATAATGCAAACTAACGCATAATTTGGCTGGGCATTCAGAATTAGGAATAAGAAAATCAGTGTACTAATCGCTCCGATCGTGCAAACTTCAGTTCCCATAATGTTCTGCAGACTTGCTATCTTGGGAATGGGCGGGTGTAATCTCGGCCCCAGTGCGGTGGACCGAGGGTCTTATCTAAATGTAAGCTCAGCCCAGCCCTCTAATCGCCCATCGATGCGAGTTGTAATCTCAGCCCAGCCCCAGGAGTCTATCAGTTTCTCCAAGAGAACGGGTACCCAAACTACGAGTATGTCATGTGCGAATGGTATTATGAGCCAGCGAGGTTTCGTTCAAATCGAAGTGATTATGTTCAAATGTAGGGATTTGGGGACCATAAAGTTGGCCATATGAGCAAGTCGACGGTGTTGCGGAATCCAAACATACTCCTAATAAAATTTGGTGGAATGAACGGCTACTTTTAACTGGTTCCTTGGGCTCAGTTTACAGTTAACGAGTTCAGGAGATTACGAGTATGAGTGCATCCTGGGCTGAGGATTGGGCTCAGTTTACATCGGATACCCCGGATTTGGGCTCAGCTTACAATCGCCCTTGGGAATTACCTGATCCTGTGGAAAGACCTGCAGCTTCACCATAATTGCCCAATGTATCTTAAAATAGACTCACACCTGACAAACTATAAAATGTATAAAAGTTTATACTTTATGTATAGTATATAATTTATCCAAGTTATGGTTGTAAGTAACTCCCGGCAGAATGAAATAAATAAATAAAAGTAATCGTATAATACCCTCTATTCTGTGCACGAGTGAAAAAGCAAGTTGGTATTCATGTAGATCTATACACTTAATTTTTCTACTGATGAATAAGTCAAAGAACTGTTGCTTCCAGTAGAGCATTGCTTTCAGTCTACTGCTATGAACTTGGATTATAATGAAAAACTTACCATAATTATTAATACTACGCTCAATATAATCAATGCAATGAGGAGAATTTTAAAACAAAGTAATAATAGGTAATACAATTTATTATTATTATGGTAATAATTTATTAGTTATAATTGTTAATAATAACATTTATTTAATAAATAAATGACCATCTAGAAAGAAAAATTAATTAATTAACCAAAGATTACTAATAGGATGAAGTTCTGTGAGACAAGACTGAGGTCAAAAAAGGAAGGAATAAGTATTAAATAAATTTTATTCTTAATGCGTTTGGTAATAACAAAAGCTATCGATTTCAACGAGTTACAGTGACTAATCTTGTAGCAGGTGGGCTACTAAACGCACCGACAATAAGATGATGTACAAATGCAGTTCCGAGCGGTGAAACCGACAACGCAAAAAGCCAAGATGAAAATCCGTTCTGTTCTCAACCGCTTCAGACGGCCGACTGCATAAAGAAAACCACTTTTGAAAAGAGGATTTACGCCAAAGGCTCGCTGCTACTTCGCATGGTTCCAGCGGTTACACGCCATTGTTCGGCCGCCTTTTATGCGATTATTTTTGCTGGCATTAAGGGGTGAGGGCAAAGCGGTTTTGCTAACCTCGTACACCGCTGATGAGTTATACACTTCACCGGTTTCCCAACTTCCTCGGCCCGTTGGATCCGCAGTCAGCTCAAAAGGCCATAATCCTCCTCCCTCGACAAAAACGAGTCGTTAACTGACATAATGCGAATGATGAGAGGCTTCTAGTGGCATAAGATCATTCAGAAAGTCAGTTAGACGTGTTGTTTCACTGTCTGGATGGCATAAACTTCGGAATAGCTACGCTGTTACTGGTAGGGGACATCTAGCTCTGTGATGGTCTCGCCATTCCAGGCCGAACCAACAGTTATGTACCTACTCGTATTAATAATTTATTTGAATTCATGTTATTTATATAACGTCACAAATAATTCATATTAGGGCCATCGATAGTCAAGAGTATCGAATATCGATATTTTCCGTCGATATATCGATATTTTTATATCGAAAGTGCATAGTCCGATAGTATCGGGTATCGGTATTTGAGTAACCGATAGTTTCTGACGATATTTTGACATTTTATGTCTTTACTCTGGCACATAACTCGAAAAACGTTACACAAAACCGTTACACGAAATCGTCACAAAAATTTCTGATGATTTTCGCTTACAACCGATTCGGTGCTACGGAACTTTATCTTCGCCAGTTATCATCGTACAAAAATCGTTCACCACTCGTTGGATAGCTCTCGATTTACCTAACCATATTACGTTAACCACTGCGGAGTGCGTGGCCGACAAGCTGCGGTATTAGCGTGATTGTTTAAATAATTGTTTACACACAGGTGATCATTCTCAATAATTTATATTGTCTATACGAATGCAAGCTTCATAATTTATGATGAACCCTACAGTTAAGTATAACAACTACGTTACTGGGGTAGGTGATGTAGCATTGTTCGAAGGTTCTTTAAAGACATAAAATGTCCCAATGTGTTGCAGACTCGTATGCAAGCATTTAATTCTCGACTGTATCAACAACAGGATGGAGTTGACATTCTTTTGACATTTTCATGTCTTTGCTTTGGCACATAAACTGAAACGGGAAAAATTTGTTTCCTTGATTCACCCTTTCCCTCAGATCACGTCAGAACACAAGCGACAGGCGGGCCACTACGTCAGAGCCTATGACGCACGAGCGTATGACGTAAGACGGCTGGCAGGAGGCCAACTAGTACGTCAGAGCCTATGACGCACGAGCGTATGACGTCAGACGGCTGGCCGGAGGCCAACTAGTACGTCAGAGCCTATGACGCACGAGCGTATGACGTCAGAGGGCTGGCTGGCTAGGTGATCGGGTTTTAATAAGCCTCTGGAATTCCACGCCTTCATTTTGGTTCTGTCTGCTGGACTATCCTGACTTTCGAGGTTCAGGTCTGAAGTAAGACCGAGAATGAATGAGCGATTTCACAAATGATTCATCGGAATTTCGAATTCATGTTTTTGAGTCTTTCTGGAATTAGTAATTGGATTAGTGACGTGAGAGATCAATTATATGACAATTGACTCACTGGAAATAACTGTTAAATTGTTATTGGCATCCACATTAATAGCCCAGTAAAGTTGATGCAAAAAAGAGATGTTCCAGTCAATGAGGAGCCAAAAAGGCCTTTGCCCTACAAAAGGTGGTGTAATTCTGACTTTGGAATAATATTTTTGTTTTAATCTGATATATCAAAATCCAAAATTCTTGAGTCGAATGAATAAATCTGAGTTTTAGTGTTGTGGGTGAACTAGTAGAGCTTTCTACTCGTTCCATGGACGTTCATGAGTAAATTTCACTATATGTGTCCACCATGGCGTCGGCCTAGACAGGAAAATGGAAAGAAGAAGAGAGGAACCCTAACCCTTTGTGTGTTGATTTTGATAAGGGTAAGTGTAGGTGTCTTATGTTTAAATAGGTATGAAAACTATAGTCGAAAACTCATTGCCCGAAAATTGACATGACAGTTGGGCTTAGGTTCCTATTTACATAGCTTTTTAATTGAATGTTTTTTGTTTTTTTTTTCCCAACCGATAGGTACTTTAGTAAATATCGATATTTTTGATCGATACTATCGGTTGCAAAAAGTATCGATACTGAGCTATAGGTACGATAAATATCGTCATAGATACCTTACCTCCGATACCATCGAATATCGAAATATCGATTTGTTGGCTACCGATGGCCATCCCTAATTTATATTAGTAATCAAATATTAAAGCAAGAGTGCGTCAGCTATGAAGAACTTACTTGACTATGCAGTCCTAATTTAATTCAAAGTCGCATAAAGCCGAAACCAAGATTGAAACAGGGAGGGCTCAGTGGGTGAACTTCTTTAGCTCTACTCAACACCTCCTACTCAAACTACATAACATGTAGTTTGTAGCAACAGTTGACCAAGTTGCTTTACCCAGCACTTGTACATCTCAATATTGACTTTTCAGATCGCAGGACGATAGAATTTGACGTTGTTGTTCAGTAGAAGGTTTCTCGCCGGTAATCCTCAGTGTGAGCCTAACGAAATGTGCGCTGAGCGCATCAGTTCACGAGAGGCGGCGGGGTTTTTATGTCATTATATTTTTATTTGTGAGAAGGAATGTTTTCAATTAGCGGAAGAGAAATCAAAGACTAAGACAGGGAGACGGGAAGGGAGAGGTCAAAGAAAAACCTTTACCGCCAATATGTCACGCTACCACTGCTGGGCCCCAAGTAATTGACTTCAAACGTTTTTCAGCGGCGATCGCTAATGATTCATTTCATTCATAAATGTTTATGTTCTAACATTATTTTATTGCTGCCTCGAAAATAAAATCCTGGAAGCTCACGGTAGAAGAATCGATCCTGGTCCGTGAACGAAATAGTGTTAATAGTAAATAGTGTAAATGCGAATCTGCGAAAATTCAACGCAATATCATAATAATGTACTCGAGCTCAAACACACCGGATGAAGTCATCAGTAAAATTACCTGATTATTGTTGTGAATAATATTTATTCACAACAATAATAATTATCCACAACAAATTATTTGGCACGCGTATTATTACAAGAAATGTTACCCTAGTGTAGTGTACTGAACGTTATCGATACACTAAACAATAGTTCTAATCGACAATAAACTAAGTTGTCATCAATAAGTTATAAGTTATTCAGAGATGGACTTGACGAAATTTGGTATTTTTTTTCTGTCTTAAAATTGATATAAGGCTCTACTGGAGGCCTAAAATGAAGCCTTGCAGTGGTTTTATGTTTCGAAGCGTCGAACAATAGAGCAATAAACCACCCCAGTAAATCATCCCTCCGTCCCGAGCATCCCTTGGTCCATATCTACAAGATAAGAGCGTACGGCCGTAAACGGGCTTCTCGGTCATACTCGAACGATCAATGGGGAAATTCCCGTAGCGGCCTGAATCTTGAATCTGAAAGCTCTACAACTGTAACCAAGATGTTTTCGAGACGTTTACAGCAGTGGTAACATTTTCATACTGACAGGAAATGGAGTCTAGTAAAAAACGGCTGGCGCTGGTAACCACATCCTGAACAATGGATATGGTAACATCCATACAATATTTATAATACAGTCCCACCCATCTTGAACACGGATTTTTCTAGTTTCTATTAGGTAAGTTAAAAACTCAGTAGGTAGTGTTGATCGTGCAGGCCCTGAATGCACAAGCATGATTAGTTGAGGCTAGACCTGTCGTTAACCAAAGTTTGAACTTTATGTCAACACTAAGCCGTCAGAACGAGCAATTCTAGCTGGCGGTGATAGAGATACTGTTGGATATATAGATGGCTGCTTTACAAAGGTCCTCGACCTAAATCGCCACAGTAATTACCTACAAGCTGATTCGGGAATCGGTAGAGTACTAGGTATATTTTTTTTACTGTAGATTTTCTCCGGATAAATTATCTACATGACCGATGGTGCAGACATCTGCGTCAAAGATGACATCGACTGATGTTGTTAGTTATGAAGCTGAACTTGTTAGGTACCTCCGTGAAGACGACATTTCGTCTGACAAAGTTGTTTATTTATAACTGATCTTCTGAAAGATAAACGGTTTTTCACTCCTCATTAAGACACCAAGTGCCTCGTTACGAGCGATTATTGCTGTATCGTCGATAATAAACATGCGCATCGCTCTGAAACGGCATTTTCCATAGGGTGACTGCAAAGACCGAACGTCATGTTATACATGATAAACGTTTAACCCGTGGCTCCTATCTGTCTGGACGAGCTCGGATATTCTAAGAAGAACAGAAAGAAAGGTTAATAAAAACCAAGTAAAAGTGAAAAAAATGAAAAAGAAACAACAAAGAACCGAAGGTTTTATCAGGATGAGGCTCGAAAGAATGTTATCAAAATTCTGAATAAGCGAGATGAGGCCGGTGGAGCGTGTCCACTAATGATCTCACCCGGAGCTCATCGTTACGAGAGCATTAGTCATATGGGGCCGTTTAGGGTCAGTAGCTATTCCGGATTTTCGAAGAGAGAACGAGAAGAGATTGGGGCAAAATTTCAGGAATCTGGCTGATTATTAGTTTAGCATGGCGATGCACGTTCCGATCATCCATCAGACGAGACTCACTGGATTTAATGACGACCTTGTTATCGGACACCTGATGAAATAAATCGGTTCGTGCAACAATTCGACAGTCTCAAATCAACTTCAACGGTTTCCACCAGTATCGGTGGTTTTTAGAGCAGTGAATGAATGAATGAAAGATTTATTCCATCAGAGGTGAAATTTACAAGCTTATGAACTTAATATATACTTTAAATATAATATTCACTAATCGAGAAGGGAATTATAAAATAAAATGATAAAGAAATCCTCTAAGTATATACACTGCACATAATGTCTGTGCAACTATCAGGCCCTAATGCAATAAGCCAAAAGAAAATTTTTAATTTGTCCAATCTTTTGCTCACCCTGTGTAAGTTCTTTCGCCGTAGACCTTCCGTCAAATCTTCCTTATGAAGGTGCCATTTTAGCAGAAACCTCCACCAAATCCTGGAGCATTCACAACTTGTGGATGAAGATGGTTTTCATTTGCTAAACCGGCACCATTAATAAATAATTTTGGATTGTTGGTCCTCAGTAACCAAATTCCGCAGTACGCTTCATCGTATTTCTTTGCAATTGGAGGGAATTTTATGTTCCTAAGTAAATGCAGGCCCATATCCTCACCGAGTCTTGAGGGGTTCCATGCTGTCAATATTGACGAATCCGTCAACACAATCACACAAACTCAAACCGGGGTTCCCGATTAGGGATGCAATATCGGAACCAAATAATCGATTATAGCATCTAATGATTAATCGTGAGCTGATAATCGATGTGACCGATTAATCGGTATTGAATAATGTTATTTGCTTTCGCATATTATGCGAAAGCAAATAATAGATTTTAAAACTACTTATTTCAAACGCATAATTATTTGATTTCCGATGGTTTTCTTCGTTTATAGGTTAAATATTGCAAAATTACAAGGCTAATGCAGATAAGGGAATGTCAAAACGAATAAAATCGCATAAAATAGTCGCAAATTTGTGGTGCTACCAACAGTCTTCAAAACTTTGGAGCAAGTTTTACATACTGCCGACTTTTTGTCGTCACTTCTTGTGAAATAGCTCCACCATTTATTAACAATAACAAAGACGGTTTGTCTTATTTTGTATTCATCGATTATTATTACTGATTAATCGGTTTTAGAATACATCTGGATTTTTTAAGCATATTAATTCTGATGTATTCAAAAACCGATTAGTCGGTAATAATAATCGATTAATACATAATAATCGACACCTAAACATTGGAGTCAAATAATCGATTATCCTATTAATCGATTATATATTTGCATCCCTATCCCCAATATACAATGCTGGATCAATAAAGTATTCGCCTACACATAGTTCCCCTCAACCAAGTATTCTGGACTCAGAAAAGGATTATAATAATAATTATTATGTTTGCTATTTAGATCACGGTTACGGCCACCGCATCTGTATGCACTGTAACCAAGTTATGACTTCCAACCTTTGTATTACAGGAGCGGGATTCACGAGAAGCGAACCACAATATTCAAAACCGAATAAGCACCACTACTCAAGTTTCTACGAACTAGAATATCACATTGCTCTCAATCTACGATCTTCTAAAGCCGTCAATCCTGAACCATCCCTACCAAAATCAGAATATATCATGCTACCACTGAGTTACCTCCACATCGGCACCTTAGATTATGATTCGGCTCTTCAGGATCGATTCTGATAAATTTGAAAACAGGTATTATCATAAATGGCAAGTTGCGTGAAACCGTTGTTAGCCCAGGCACGAACTTTATTCAACCAACCGTTCCATTGTGTAGGCGCCTTTCAAATGGCGTTGATTCGATAAAAAGCCCTCAGAAATCTACTTTGAGCTTTCGTTGCACCGTTGAAAATGGGAAATTCCCCAAGTGAACTCTGCCGAGAATTTGCCTGAATGCATTTTGACCACCCAGTGCACTAATGGAGGTAACGGAACAAAGAAACGCCGTTTTCACCAACCAATCCGACGGCGATTCGGGGCACCGAAATCACCGATAATACGACTAAGGCAGGAAACGATCGCCTGAACCAATTAAATTCCGACATCATTCCAGACGAAAAACTCGTTAAACATTCGAGAGTTACTAGAGCTATCGTAATCTGCCAACTTATACGAATGACTGGAAATCAAAATTTTTAATGTGGAAGATAAGCCTAATTAATGTTCTTGTAGCGGTTTTACAGCTCGTTGGATTCTGTGAAAACATCAACGCGGTGATGGTATTTTGTTACTCTTGTACCGACGAAAGTGATCATTTCTAGGAAGACTGGAGTTGAGGCTTTATGAACTCGACAAGTTTGATATTCAGCGCTCTGAATAATTCACTGGACGAATCGTGGGCCGAATTCACCAAAGGAGCTGGTGGAAAAGACATGCGGTTCTAATACGTGATTTCAAGGAAGATCGGAGTAGCAGCTTGCTGCCAGACGTTTAGCTGATACCAAGACCTGCGATATGGCAATTGGAAAATATTTTGGCTGCCACTGTTTGCTGATCTCATTTAATGCATGACAATACGGGCATCTGGAGTAGTATCATACTGCATAATATTCGGGAAAAACTCACGTTTTGGCTGTCATTTTGCATCATTTTGCAAACCCATTCATTAATCGAATGGAACTGTTCAACTGATCTCCCACTTAGCTTACCTGGAACATAAAGAAGATGGAAAGCATGAAATACAGTGTAATGGAAATTGCTGATTTTGCAATAACAACAGGTTGGAAACCAATCATTTACAAATGATTTACTCCGGAAGTTGGACGTTCCCAGCGTGAACACAATTATTAGAACGCGGTACTCCTTGTACATCTTCATGGAGACAGCTCTGGTCCCTTTCGCAGTGTCTTCTATGAATCATGGAACATTGCGTAATCGTTTAAATCAATCATGCGACCCCTGTCTCGTTTTGAATAAACGACTCCCATTTCCCTGTGTTCAACCATTACGTTTCTATTAACGGGCGAAAACGGCGATTCATCGTCAGCCAATTAATGGCGCGGGAGCCGCGGACTAATGGACTCGTGCAAGAGCCAATTGTAGCGCTTCAGGTGTGAGGGGTGTCGTTATGACGAAAGTAAATGTTTTTACTGCGTCTGTACATTTCGCGTATGTGTGTTATTCACAACTAATAAAAGTTGCACTGACGTTCGAGGATACTTGGCTCTAAACCCTGTGCATATTGGTATCAAACAATTCATATTAAATCCCATTTTGTAGAGCAAATTCATACAAAATTGGGGTAATTTTATTTTTCGGTGTAGGATGCCCCTGCTGAATCTACTCAACATTAGTGAATCAACTCTCGTATTGGTAACTCCTCCAGTTCTGTCTCTGCAGGAAACCGAATTCGTCAAATGGATCCGTTCTCCTCAGCGAATGGAATCAGCCCGAAAAATCTTCTTTGTGGACCGGCATTAATTCTCACGGCAACCCCAATTTGACCCTAGGAACGACTAATGAATACCCAATACGGCGTTTAATCTCCTAGAAAACAAGACCGCCGTGACTCCACGGGGAGTCCACCTGCCCTAGAGGCACCTGGTGGTGGGGGTCTGCAATTAGAGGTCATTTGTAACTCCCAGAAGTTGTTCAATGTCTGAGCCCTAATGAAGTCGTCTCAAAGACCTAACCAGGTCGAATGTTGGCTACCTGTTTTTTGAAGGTACGAGTAGAGCTGTGGTAACTGCAGGAGAAGGTAGTAACCCTGATGGAAATAGAAGATGGTTTTGAAGCATTTTGGGAGACAAATGAACAAAATTTACTAAATTCGTAAATTATCAGAGTAATATTACTCTGTTATAGATACAGGTTGATTATGAGATGGCTGACTGCAGCGTACATAGACGACAATACTTTTGAAGAATTTCAGGGAAAAGTTGGTATCATAGGAACATCCCACTGGTCAATTTAGATGTCAACTACGTGTATTTACTCGCCATCAGTACCAGTTTATATACCTGCCACATCGGAAAACCTTTCAAGTAACCGAGTCGCTTGAAGCTCGACATATGCAGGCACAATCCATCCTAATGGAATTCAACTTCAACCGGCCCCAAACCCATTCAAGATGTCATTTTTCAAATTGAAAAGAGTCAACGACCCTGAAAGTTTAAATTAAATGGAATCGAAACTACCGAGGGTGCCCTGCAGATGGCGTTTTGAACTGGAGATCGGTTGGGTAGTAAGTGCGGAGGAAATAGGAAGGGACCGGAGTCGTATCACGGGCCGTTTGCGTTAGGGTTACGTTAGGGTTACTCGCGCCTGATTGACTCAAAAGGGAGAAGGTCAGTGGTTTGTACCCTTATCTTAACTGCATTTGGAGACAGATGGATATGGGTAACAGGTTGGAAGGTGGTCCAGAGCAACAAGCGACCTTTCGTATTTCCTACCCCCAAATTTATGTATAGGTAAGACTATCGGTTTTCGGCTGGTTGAGGCCTACGAGATTTATTACCATTTTTTGACGTGCATTTGTTCCACAGAAAATGGGCATTTTTGAGTTTTCCAGTCCATGAAACAAAGGAAGTGATAAGTAACAAAATGGTCTAGTAAAATGTAAAAAGCAATGTAGTAATACAGCTAACTAGCAACTAAATCTGTTCATCCAATTGCAATGAACCAATCGCAATAAACACTGAAAATGTTGTAAGTATCGATCAATTGTATTGTAGTGCTGCAGTACCAGCAGCTCAACGCGACCTTCAATCAAACTTCTGCAACCTGAATACAGACTCCAACCTACTTTTCTTACCTACTATACCTGAATAAAATTTTCATTTCTCCCCTTTGCCTGAACTTTACGTGATAGTTTTTCGGTACGTTTCTGGTAGGTACCTATCGAAATAAACCAATGGAACCAATTTACACGATTACGAATTTCGTCTCCCATTCAATTCCACATTTTTGAGCTTTTCAATTTTCGTAATATTTTTACCCTAGGAAACCTCAATTACGTACTTATTATCAAGAATATTTCGTTGATAACATTACTGATTGATAACTTTTGTGTGTCAGTAAATAAAGAGAAAATCAACCTAATGAGATCACATTGAGGTAGGTCGAATATGACCGACTTGTGAAATAAAATTGATTAATGAGAACGGATCGTGAAAGTGATCACTACGTATAACTAGAAATTCCATTCGGAAGGTTTAAATCATCTTAATGTCATCTTACGAGAACTTCTAATCGTTGGACGTGAACACCTTTTTGTCTCATGAGTCCATTTCATGTTTGTCGTGTTTTTTTCTTCACAAGATGGAACGGGATATTACGTCAGGCGACATTATCTCCATTAATCCCGTATAAAACTGGATAAAAAAATACATAGAAAAAACCGCTTGTTCAACAAGAAAAACGATTGTAGAACTTGTTCTCTCGGTATTTTACGTAATGGTCTAATTAAATAAGACGGTTAAGAATCATTTAGCCTTTTCGATATTTCTTCTTCAGTGAGGTCAGGATTATCTACAAAAGAACTAGCCGCTTTGAATGACGTACTGGGAACAGTAATGTGCAAAAGAACCTATAAAATTTATAGGTTCTTTTGAACTATATTTAAATAGTTTAAACTATATTTAATATAGTTTCTCACTAAATTGGTTTATTTTAGGTTTTTTATTGGATTGTTTGAATTTTTTTTTGCACAGGAAGGAAATGACTCATCAGTGGAGAACTAATTTAAATTGGCCTAATAGTCCTCTAGTTTGACGGAATGGACGTGAACAGACCACCATCTATAGAGTTACCATCACAGTTGATTTCTTGACACCAAAAGGAGTATAAACTCATCAGAGTCATTTTAATTGTAAACGTGCAAACTGCTCATTTTATGAGGAGTTGATTATACTACAGTTGCATATACAGTTGTTTAAACGCGTTTTGGCGGGTTCGGAACTGTGTGGGTTTGGATTTCTTATTATAGGGAATGTTAGAAAAGCCAAACAGCATTCTGGCTGCATCTCATTGAGCTCAATTAATTGGCACAACCGAAAATAATCGAAGAGTGTGATGTGCGGTGACTATAGGGGGAACTGATAATAGGCACATATAGGGGGAACTGATAATATGGACCACTCCGAAACCTCAATAATTGTGATACTTTTGACAACTATGAATGGGAAAATTCTAAATTTTGAAGCATTTTGTTGCCTTTGCTAATAATAAAATATCCATCTTTCTCATCTCATTTCATTTCATCAAAACATACTGCAAGCCAATAAAGAACATTGGCCGGGGGAAATGTTCTGAATTCATCAGCGTGAGATTGGAAAAAACATAATATCGTATTTAATTTTAAAACCGAGATCGGAATCATAATAAAAGTTTTAATGATTTTTTCAAGCTATTCTCCGCTACTACAGACATCGGAGAACGAGTTTTAAATTGGTCGGCTTGGCCTGGCCTAATGGCTCCCTGATAATTAGTGGGGCCATTTTGAATTGATGAATGGTTATGGATTGAGCTTTTGGGGAGGTGTGATTATTTCACGGGCCGTTTACATTAAGGTATGATGGAGGGATCTCATGACATTATTCACCGATCAAAACGAGTTCCAATAGATAGCCTAATTGTACAACTGAGTACTTTGGCGAATAAAAGTAATTGTAGGTACACAATTTGATGTTTGTAGGTACGATATGCGTATTTAGTTGATAAATGACTAATGTGGTTTGGAATGGTATGTTTTATAATTATTACCACAATGAAAATCCTTCTATAACCTCAATTTTCCACCTCATCGTCACATCATAATACATAAGTAGGAATTGTGTCCATTGAGGTATTCGTGGTCTTAGAACTGATCGGTTCATCTTCAATTAGCATGGAAGATTAAAATTATAAGTATGTAGGGTTCACAAAACATTGATTTTGGTTTATTATCTTCGATAATGAACCATTGGAATCGCCCAAAGAAAAAAAGTTTTTAACCCCCCCTCAAAATTTGTTGGTTTACGTTTCAAGATACGTAGATTCAGAAAATCGAATAAAAAAAACTCTGCAAATTCTTGACACAACGGTTCATTATCTTCTTTGTACAGATCACCCTTCTGTCTAGATCACTAGGTCTAAATGTCTAGATCCTAAATGTTAGATTAATTATTATTATCAATTATCACTAATTATTAACAATTTTGTCAAGTACCTAGTGAAAATTATTATAATTTATTGTTAGGTATTATTAGTTCGTATTCATTATTAATAATGATTATTATTAATTATGATTAATTAATACGATATAATTCTGTGGTTTTTAATACTACGTCGGTAATAATTTTTTTATAAAAGAGGTACCTACCAACAAACATTCGAAATTACCTTCATTTCCGTAGCACGAAACGCACCTCAGAACAATAAACTCGACATCACTTAAGCCATATGATGTTCCAAAGAGCTTGTTAGTATGAAAATGGACCTGTATTTCAACAGTTTGATACACGATCGTGTTGTGAGGCACAATCTTTGAGCCCTCATTGTGAACGAACGGCTGGTCGTACGAAGCTGCGGATGGTCTTAAAAAATTCTACGGAACAAACTCTATCTAAATATGAAATAAAAAACATACCGTTCTATATGAATTTTTCGAGATATGAAATTTTCAAAATTTCAAAATTCGTTTTGAACCCCTTCCCCTTGACCTAGGGTTATGAAAAGTTTCGAGGACCATTGTGGGGTTGGTCGAAACCTATAAAAAAAATTTCGTAATTTTAACTCAACGCTAACTGGGCAAAGTGGCGCGGACGGCGGACGGGGGACGGCGGACGGCGTACGGCGTACGGCGGACGGCGTACGGCGGACGGACGGATTTTTTTTTATTCGATTTTCTGAATCTACGTATCTTGAAACGTAAACCAACAAATTTTGAGGGGGGGTTAAAATTTTTTTTTCTTTGGGCGATTCCAATGGTTCATTATCGAAGATAATAAACCAAAATCCGTCCGTCCGCCGTACGCCGTCCGCCGTCCGCGCCACATTGCCCAGTTAACGTTGAGCTAAAATTACGAAATTTGGTTTCTGGGTTTGGACCAGCCCCACAATGATCCTCGAAACTTTTCATAACCCTAGGTCAAGGGGAAGGGGTTCAAAACGAATTTTGAAAATGTGAAAATCTCATATCTCGAAAAATTTGTATAGAACGGTATGTTTTGGTTTATTATCTTCGATAATGAACCATTGGAATCGCCCAAAGAAAAAATTTTTTTAACCCCCCCCTCAAAATTTGTTGGTTTACGTTTCAAGATACGTAGATTCAGAAAATCGAATAAAAAAAAATCCGTCCGTCCGCCGTACGCCGTCCGCCGTACGCCGTCCGCCGTACGCCGTCCGCCGTCCGCGCCACTTTGCCCAGTTAACGTTGAGCTAAAATTACGAAATTTGGTTTCTGGGTTTGGACCAGCCCCACAATGATCCTCGAAACTTTTCATAACCCTAGGTCAAGGGGAAGGGGTTCAAAACGAATTTTGAAATTTTGAAAATTCCATATCTCGAAAAATTCATATAGAACGGTATGTTTTTTATTTCATATTTAGATAGAGTTTGTTCCGTAGAATTTTTTAAGACCATCCGCAGCTCTGTACGACCAGCCGTTCGTTCACAATGACGGCTCAAAGATTGTGCCTCACAACACGATCGTTAATCAAACTGTTGAAATACAGGTCCATTTTCATACTAACAAGCTCTTTGGAACATCATATGGCTTAAGTGATGTCGAGTTTATTGTTCTGAGGTGCGTTTCGTGCTACGGAAATGAAGGTAATTTCGAATGTTTGTTGGTAGGTACCTCTTTTATAAAAAAATTATTACCGACGTAGTATTAAAAACCCCAGAATTATATCGTATTAATTAATCATAATTAATAATAATTATTATTAATAATAAATACGAATTATTAATACCTAACAATAAATTATAATAATTTTCACTAGGTACTTGATAAGATTGTTAATAATTAGTGATAATTGATAATAATAATTAATCTAACATTTAGGATCTAGACATTTAGACCTAGTGATCTAGACAGAAGGGTGATCTGTACAAAGAAGATAATGAACCGTTGTGTCAAGAATTTGCAGAGTTTTTTATTTCATATTTAGATAGAGTTGGTTCCGTAGAATTTTTTAAGACCATCCGCAGCTTTGTACGACCAGTCGTTCGTTCACAATGACGGCTCAAAGATTGTGCCTCACAACACGATCGTGACTCAAACTGTTGAAATACGGGTCCATTTTCATACTAACAAGCTCTTTTGAACATCATATGGCTTAAGTGATGTCGAGTTTGTTGTTCTGAGGTGCGTTTCGTGCCACGGAAATGAAGGTAATTTCGAATGTTTGTTGGTAGGTACTTCTTTTATAGAAAAATTATTACCGACGTAGTATTAAAAACCCCAGAATTATATCGTATTAATTAATCATAATTAATAATTATTATTATTAATAATAAATACGAATTATTAATACCTAACAATAAATTATTATAATTTTCACTAGGTACTTGATAAAATTGTTAATAATTAGTGATAATTGATAATAATAATTAATCTAACATTTAGGATCTAGACATTAAGACCTAGTGATCTAGACAGAAGGGTGATCTGTAAAAAAAGAAGATAATGAACCGTTGTGTCAAGAATTTGCAGAGTTTTTAAATTTCGGTAGTGTTCGGCCGCAGCCTCTCAGGTTATTACCGTCCCTTGGGAAAAACATACTTACTAAATCTGTTATTCTCCCGTTATCCAGTTAAACCCTAAATCGTACCTAGCACGAACTGGCTTTCTAATCTCCTGTAGTATCACATTGGGAAAAACACATCTGGGTCCCTTGGGAAAAAACACACTTTCAAAATCAATTGTTGTCCCCGTAATCCCTTATCTCGTAAACCGTAAATCCTTCCTAGTGTTTGGCCATTTGTCTCATTTGCTTTGTACATATCCCATTTCGTTTTCGCCAAATACAACATACATATATTTGCGTTTCGACCGAAAATCATCGTGTTGTAATTTGAACTACAAGACCCTGCATGTTCAAAGCGCGACAGGTAGTATTTGAGTTTCTGCCGGCGCCTTGTCTTTTTGTGTTTTTTTCGGGATTTACAAGTCACCATATGGTATGCAAGTATGGAATCAACGCTTGCAGCCTCTCCAACGGTTGTCGGGCTCGTCCGCTTTCCGCTTCACACGATACCAGCGCAGGAGTCCGCTCGATAGCTAAAGGCGATTGACTGTCAGCGGCAAAGGTGCCGAAGAAGGCGAACTCCCGAGTCCTTCCGCCGCCGAGGGGATCGGCCGTACGTGACCCCTTCTCCGCTGCCCAATTACCGTTCACGGCCTTTTTTTCCCTTTCTCGTTCCCCACCTAATTCCCCTCCACATCATTCTCCATCAGATCATGACTACCAGCACGCAACGATCCTTCTCCCACTTCCTGGTGCCGGTCAGCCCAATAGCAGCAGCTCGTTTTCATCTATGATTTTGCTACCTCACCGCCACACGTAGAGGAGCTTCGTATTACA
Source organism: Stenodema calcarata (assembly GCA_963920205.1). Lineage (NCBI taxonomy): Eukaryota > Metazoa > Arthropoda > Insecta > Hemiptera > Miridae > Stenodema > Stenodema calcarata. The sequence continues at coordinate 24,897,766 of OY986059.1, read as the reverse complement.
GCTAGAAGTCGACAAAAAAAACGATAAGTTCTTCAGTGATTTTCGGGTCAAGCTTCAGCATCACGTTTCTGAAGCAACTGATCGGAAATGAATCCCCATTGAGTCTTCAGACAAAACGGCTTGTTTACCAAACCATGATTCGACCGATGTGGACGTATGCTTCTGGACTCTGGGGGTACACATCAAATACCCAAGTCCCAAGTCAAAAGTTCCAAGTCCAACAGAACAGATGCCTTTGAATGATGACGAGCTCACCTCGGTTCATTAGAAACCAATCCCTCCACAGCGACCTGAGTATACTGGGAGTCCAGGAAACAATCACTCAGTACTACAACAGGCTGCACCAAACTCTGAATACGCATTCAAATGCAGCACTCAACTCTCCCCCAGAACGAGTCAGACGATGTCTCAAAAAGAATAGACCTAGTGATTTTGTGAAAGAAGAACCATAAATAATTACTGAGAGGTCGGTAATAATAATTATTACCCACCTCTCATTTATTGCATTGATCCCTTACATCTTGTCGATTATCGTTATTATTCAACTACATACCTACATAGATTTATGTGAAGCTTGACAATAGTCAAAAACCTCATAGACAAGTTCCATGTTATTTATTATTTGTACAAACTACAACGTAATATTTACAAATAAAGTTATCTAATATTAGAAAACAAAAAGGTGTTTGATGCTTGTTGCTCAAAAACCCCGTCAGATTCTCTCCTGCAATGATCTTCAAAAAGTTCGGAGCCTTGGATTTGGATAAAATTGCAGTGAAAACTACCTTAATATTCAATACAAAGAGATAAAACTGTTGTGGAGAAACGTGAAGTGTACAAGGGCTCAGGGTAAAACAACGCTGCTGACTCCGAGGAAAAACACCGAAGCTGGACAATTACTGTATTCTTTCTGTAGGGGATCAAGCTTTATAACTCTCCTGGAACCTTTGACGTGTAAGCCGGAGTCACTATCAATATTTAATAGATATTATTGAAAATATTTTAATGCGTTCCTCTGGACAGTGATGTTGATTTAAATTTCTATGCGGTCATGGTTACTCACGGTTCATTCCTTTGTTTTTGTCTGTATTTCCTCCATCGCTGCATTCCTGTATTAGGTACGACTATACGTAGGTATAACTATGCATACCTAGTGGTGTTGAACTCTGAAAGAAACTTCCGTCATTTTTTCACAAAGACACACACATTTTTCTTTAATAATATAATAATTATTGTTATTAATTAAGCACTCCGGCCGCCAGCACAAGTCATCTGAATAGGGTGTCGTAGCATGCACCATGTATGAATAATATTCATTGAATACTGGTGTACACTGCTCCGTTCATGTTCAGGAATTCACGGTAATAGACGAACGGACGAGAGTCCCCTACAAATTTAAACACGATTGGAACACTCAATTCTTGGGGAGCTTTGATCTGCACCTGATTCTAAAACCGGACATCCAAAGATCGAGATTTGTTGTTTCTTCCAAATCGAATTTATTACCCTGAAAATCTTATTAAAACCTACTTTGAATAGTTAGTGTTTTCCCAAGAGAATTAAATAAATATATAATATATATTTATAATACTTTGGTTATTTTTGGCGGTACCAACAATTTTTTATCAACATGAGGAGTAACGGTTTCTTGAGGAAAGATGTTTACACAACCTATGGAACAGGTGTAAGAATAAGTGCGAATCTCTAATTAATAAATTTCCTGCAGTTCCTTAGGCGGAATAATAACCTGAATGGAGTTAATTACACGGGAAAGGTGGCCATTCTCACTTCAACTTCACAATCAACTCATTATCTGGTCGCCCGCTCCCCATTCCACGAGTCAATTTGTGTCTCCTGAACCCAGAAGCGCGGTCCTGGTAGCGAAATATAATTTTTCACTGCCTCCTTCCGCCTAGCATCTACATACTAAATTGACCGTTCAGGAACAAACAGGAAGGGAAGGCTGTTATCAAATTAAAAACGAAGATGCGGTCCGAGTCGTTTAACCGTGATTATAATCCCCCGGTCGGGGAGGCCCCTTCTATCGTGGCCCAAATATTTATGTAAATGTCACCGCCGCAGGGACAGGAGCCTTTCGAACTGCTGTGTCTAATGATAATGTATACAGACCCTCTGATTTGTTGTCTGACGCTACTCAACAAGGTTATTTCGCCTCTTTGAATCAATTTTTCTTCGTCCAAAACGCACCTCAGTTCTCCTGACAACTCGAAATCTTATTCTTCTCATAATTTATGAGTGTTGTTCCAGCAGAATGATGAAATTGAAAACTTACATTCAAAAGAAAATTAAAAAAAAAAAACATCATGTTGCTGGGGGGGGGGGGGGAGGCTAATAATAATTTATTTAAATAAATTATGGATCAAATAAATTTTATACATAAATGGTAAGTTATTGAAATATGAATTTAATTGGATTTAGGATTTAGAAAACCGAATTTCTGTCTAAAGAAATAACTACCTACTCATCTCAAAAATGGGTTTTGGCCTTTCGAATGGGATGGGTAGTCAAAAGTTTCTAAATGGAAAGTGTTAGATATTGCGATGTTATGAGTGATAGTAGGTGGTGATCTATGAACCACAATACGTTAAAATTAACTAACAGAGTAAAGTTGCTAGATGTATATACAGTTGTAACAATAAAGATGATTAAAAAAAAAAAAAACTTCTAATTCATTACTCTAAAACTTCTAACTCAACAAATTACATGTAAGCAGTTTCGTTTTTGAGATGCGTCGTTTTTACTATCAAAACGGAGGCGCGAATGATCATAGGTGAATTGTTTTAGCTGTGATCCAACTAAAAACAGCCAGGTTATGATGAAGTTATCAAGGAGGGGCGAAACGTCGCTAATACGGGTATAAAATAGCAGGTATTTTTCAAAGGTCGAATCCCACCGGATTCCTGCTGCTCGGCACGAGGAAAAGCAAGGATGAAAAAAAAAAAAGATGGAAAGATGCTCGAATCACACTGCTCCTTCCAATAGATTAGTCACACAACGGGAGCTACCTATTATTAAAAGAAAAATCCGCAATAAAACCCGTCGAGCGGCCACAATTCATCGCTTTCCATTCAAGTGGCTGTCTGCTGCTTCGGGATTTGTGGATCGTAAAAACTGATTACTGCATCCGGAATTGAAGTTAACCCATTCGCAAACGAAACCGCAGAAGTACAACGATAACAGGAGAACGAATGGGGTCCCGTTAAATTGCAATTTCGCTCGGTAGGCAGCCCCTGAGCGATTTGTTGCTGCTGTAAACACATTCAATAAGGGCTCAGCGTGCAGGCGGGGAGCTCAGTAGTTTTGGCGCAATACGTCCTTCGCTATGTGATTTATAAATAGTGATGATGATGGAGTATTGAGGAAATCGGGTTCGGAACATGAAAACTACGGATTTCTGTGTTATTCCCCGAAGTCCATTCAGTGATCGAACATGTGGGTCATAAGCGACACAGATGAAGATTTGACTAAAATCTGAAATAAGTTTGATGAAACTACGAGTACTTCCACCATTTGACCAAACTCGTATTGTTTCCAAGCGCCTCCACTCAATTGTATTTTATCAAATTTAAGTTCCGGTTATATGTAAGTCCAAGATGCCTTCATGCTCTAAGACTCAACAATAATTGAGTCTATTACGCTCATGGGCGTTGCCGAGGCACCTAATGCTTTACCTGTAGGAGTATCTCGACATCCATTGTTAGAGCTAAAAACACTTCAACGAAACACACTTCACTAAAAACACTTCAACGAACCTACTTTTGGTAATTCGAACTCATCCTTCATTTTGGCAGCGATTTGTAGACTACAGGGGAAAAACGAGGTAACTCGATATTTCTCTTCCGAAAATGAATATTGTTTCCGAAAACTTGACTCTCCTGAACATTTGGCAAAAAGTGAGTTACCCCGTTTTTAGCGAATTTTCGAAGAAAAGGAAGCTATTGTTCTCGGTCCAAAATTTTTAAAACTCGAAATTCCGCAAAATTTGTATACCAAAATCCGTTTCAGACCATCCTGAATTCACTACCAAAAGACACAAAAAATCATATGTATATATTTATGTATTTATGTATGTGTCATTCCAGACGATAACTCTCGATAGAATTGAGATAAAAAGTTCAAATTTGCACACAAAATCTGTCTTGGCAATCGACAGGCTAAGTTCGAAGATGGGCAGAATCGGGCCACTCTAAGGGGGGTGTAGGGGAGTTTTAAGGGTGGGAAAATTACCCATGAAGTCCAAATTTGAAACAGTCTGACATGTGACACCTCATTTTAAAGGTTATTTTCATGCTGAACACGATGGTGTATTTGAAGATGAAGAAACGTGGTTTTACTTGAGATGCTTTTCGCGGTTCATCTGCTCCAATCTGATACCGGAAAGAGATATCACAATTCTGACTTCATCATCGTGTTCAGTTTTGAAAAAGCTATATCCTGAGGGGGGTTTTGGGGAGTTATGGGGGGGAGGAGGGGCATTACCTACCCATCAATTCCCAAAATGAAACAGTATGACAAGTGACATCTCAATTTAAAGGTTTTTTTAATGCTGAACACGATGGTGGGTTTTTTTTTGGAATTTTAGGTATGTGGGGGGGGGGGGAATTGTTAGTACCTACCGATCTTTATTCAGAGAGCACCACACCTGATGTATACCGAATTAACCGAATAGCTTCATACTCAAATACCTATAATTACAAAATAAAATAAGTTCAAGATTGCCTATACCTATTTGAATGAGATGTTCCAAACATCACATTTTACATAAAAGCGGTTATTTCTTCGAAAACTCGCTCTTATAGCCATGCTGCATGACTGGAACTTTTCCTGTAGTCTTCATTCTATTATGTGGCGGGAATCAGAAAGAAACTTATATATGACAATATATAAATAATTACGAATTTGAATGGATTCAAAAGGTTTTGAAACGGATATAGATCGAAGAGGGGAGTAGTGTAGTGGATGGTACTCGTAGTAACTCCATGGTTGCTAGCTCAGCGGGCCACCTTAAAATTGTCGCCTGTCGGGACCGTCTTCAGACTTAATTTCGAACTGAATCAACTACCGGATGCAACATCCACATGAAACCTATTAAATTGTCGGACCTCCTTGACGCGAGTGTTTTATAGAGAAAATTAAAAATTAAAACCCCTTTCTCAACCTAATCGATCGGAGTTGATCACGTTATTAATTACGATGCAAATGAGTTGGGCGTCAGGTCTCATTTAGAGACAGTAAACCCGTCAACGAACGGTGGAGTGACAGCTTTCTATAGCCGTGATGGACGGACTGGTATCCGCCTTCAAGGTTCTTAGTAAAGCTCCTCTACTCTACCTCAACTAAAAGAAATAACTAAAAATGACTTGTCAAACTCCTAGTCTTGTTGTTTAATAGTGAGTTGTTGTTTACAGATCGTGCTACACCACACGATTGAACGGGAAATCTTCTTGTGGGCACAGAAAATAACATAAACTGATCGAAAAGCCTCAACTCAAAACCGAGAGGACAATTTTCTTAAAGTAGGGGAAATAAGAGAGATCTGGCGCAGGGGCCAACACGGGGCAGGGTATACTAACCCGAACGACACAAACTTTTGTCGATTTACCATGCAGGGGCTAATTTACATCCCTATTTGATCATATGCCCATATTTGGTCATATGACCAAATATGGGCATATGTCCAAAAGTTTGTGTCGTTCGGGTTAGTATACCCTGCCCCGTGTTGGCCCCTGCGCCAGATCTCTCTTATTTCCCCTACTGCAACATAAAGGATTTTTTTTTATACATAAACAGCCCGTAATGAACGATATCAAGGAAACCATCATTCAAAACCACAGTCTCCTCTCGAAATATTAACATCTCCTGACGTGATGCCCTCTAAATGAAAAGGCTTCTGTAACTGACCATTTACGACGGCGATAATACCGCCATAAAGTTGTGTAGCGGAGATAAGACTTTATTACTTCCCTCATTCCACTATCTGACGAACGATAACGAATATTAACACTCATAATAGATAACGAAACTAGTTCCGTGATTTGATTGCATCGTAAAACTGTTTGGAACCTGATTAAGGCGAAACCAAATATTGCCCACGCCTAAATGAAACGGAAAGGGCCTCTAAAAAGGATACAACTTACATCCGAATCCAAGATATGCTGGCTCTTGTCAACCTTATAGGTATGTATTATAGAGGGCTTCGAATCCATTTGTTTCAAAACATAAAGTATTGCTTTTCTCATAAGTTTAGATATTATCTGCCCTGTTAAAACGCCTGAAGTCCAATGATTACGAAAATGGGGTTTTTACGGAACCTCCCTATTTTGGACCTGGCCTTTTCGATTGACTGGTCCAAATTCCAAAATTCGAACCGAAAGTGGAGGAATTCTGACCATAAACATACGAAAATTGGTCAATGTTAGGGTAAAATGCCTCAACGACACGCTGTTAAGGTAAAACGCCTCAACTCTTGGATGAAAATGCCTCAAAACTTATTCATTTTCGCGCTAGTGTTAAGGTAAAACGCTTCAACACACCAAAATATTGAGATGAGGCGTTTTACCTACAAAAATTTACATTATTTTGGCTCCAGATTTCGGTTGAGTCAATCAAAATTTCAAAACCAAACATCCGTTTGATTGAGTTGTTTACGTTGCCTCAAGAGCATGTTGAGGCATTTTACGTAAACAAACCCAAAACGGAAGCTCGAAATTTTAAAACCGCCTTAACTGCAATTAATCGATTATTTTTTAAGCATTGAACATGCTTTAGCCATCACCTAACTGTTTAGCATGGAACATGCTTTAGCCATCACCAAACTGTTTAGCATGGAACATGCTTTAGCCATCACCTAACTGTTCAGCATGGAACATGCTTTAGCCATCACCTAACTGTTTAGCGTGTAACATGCTTTAGCCATCACCTAATACGTATACCTTTGGGACATCTAGAGGTGAATGAAATGACGAGCAATTTGAGAAGCAGGCCCATAAAGAGCTAAATTACGAGCAAAACAGCAGACAACAAATTCATAGTAAAAGGAAACAGCAAACAAATAAAACACGGATAAAGCATGTTCTATAGAACATATATGTACCATCCGGGGGTCCAGGGGGCTTGCCTCAAAGGTTTGAGGCGAATTTCTGCAATGTTTTGAATTTTGAGTTGGGGCGTTTTACCTCAACAGGGCAGATATGTCCTGGAAGTATCATGACCAAAATCTAACTCAAACCACGTCAAATACAGTGTTTAAGACAATATCGCCGTTTCGAGTTATTTATAAATTTATTTATCCTACAAAAAATTAATTTTAGCGCAAGACAGGCAAACCAAATTATATTATCAAATCAAATCAAATTATACTGCAGGATAGATAAATAGGCAGTTTTTTGTGTCTCATGTAAAGTAGCAAAACGTGAGATAGGTCATGTTGCCGCATAAACAGCGATATAGATCGAATTGATTGTAGATTATTTTCAATATCTGCTGACACACCCTGAAAGGTCTTTTTTAGACGTATTAAACGGCGATTTGATAAATGACGCACCAAAGTATTGGGGGATTGTAGGTGTATAATGATGATGTTAAAGCAAGCGACGATCCACCATAGAGAGCCTTTTCATTATTCGAAGGTTTAACGAAACGGAATCAACTCCAACCCCGTTCTTTCGCTTTTGAACGAGGAGGGAGAGACAACAATTATCGTAGGATAAACAGTTGTGTTTGTTGGCATCCCCTTGATTTTCCGCCCGGCTCACACCAGACAAACTTCCCCCATCTTTCACCCGAAACGACTGAGGCTGAGGGGAGTGGGGGAGGCGAGTTTTAGTTATTAGGCTGTAATTCTGGTGGCTAATGAACCGAGGTGTCGGCCCGAAGGGTGAGTTCTCGAGGGGAGCAGTTGTAGATAGGTAGTCTCAGTTCAACCCTCTTCTGAGCCCTATGTGATGAATGCTGCGCGTTTTCTGGTTAGGTTAACGGATATGTTCCCCTTGCTTTGGGCCATCACAAGCCGAATACCCTCATTGTGTTGAGTCCACACAGAACGGGATTGTGACAGGTTCACGGACGTGGTAAGCTCACAGATCAACTAACTCCTGTGCAGTGATTTCGTCTGTACAAATTATTCCCGTTACTGGAAGAATTTATCGATGAGAAGCGGGCAACAAGTTCAAGGGCGACCTAGACTAAGTATTGTGGTCTGGATTGGTCAGGTTATATGTCATGAAGGGTTCAGATACGATACTCAATCGTATATTGAGTCATACAGCTTAACTGAGTGATGAGTGAGTCATCTGGTCATCTTGCCCTGATTTCTGAGGGACATCCACGCCTTATGTTACTCTTATTTTGTGACTCCTCAAAACAGTGGACCAACCATTAAAATAAGCTCACAGGTGAAGTAATGACGTGGCAAGCTCGTAGTTGGATTCTGTTCCACTTGGAATTTGCAGATGAGAAGCGGGCGCCAAGTTCGAAGACGACCTGACAATGTGGTCGCTTTAGCAAATAAAGTAGCAGGCATTGTCAGGATTGGTCAGGTTTCATGTCATGAATACAGTAACTTTAACACAGCACGAGAAGAATCCATTTTCTGGCTATTTTCCTCTGGTTTCTTGAGTCTTCTAGCTCAGTAACAGGTCCACAAAGACTAAACGCTAATGATATAATCAGCTCGCAGATCAGAATTGGATCTTTTTCGTTCGTCGTCGTGTGTTTCCCAGGTTTGATTTACAGATATAGGGGACTTCGTTTATGGAGAACGATCTGAGAAAATTATGATCGTAAAAACTAATAGGTAACTTTAATAATTAAAGTTTACCTTAATAAATTAAAGATAATTGTTATCAAAATCGAAATTTTCACGGGACTCGAGGCTGTAAAACGCAGTGGAACCAACATAGAGGCAGATAAACCGGTAAGTACCCACTCTACAGCGACCCAATACTAATAACCAATTTTCCAGTGCTGCGGTCGTAACGGTTCATCAAATACAGTTTCGCAAACGGTATTATTTCCCTTCCTTGCAAAATCTATTCTTTAACAATCTACATGGAGAAAAGGTCACGCTATTGCCGCTTCTCCGTCACGATCGGTTGAGTCTGAACGGTCTAACAGGAGCTGCGACGCTGAATATATTTCATAGGAAACATGCAAAACCGATCGGCGCGGTAAACGTGAAAATCGGTAGAAAATTAGTTTGGTTTTGCGGCAATTTGCTTCACGAATCGGAAAACCTTGAACGTTTTTGGTACCGTGAGAAGTCAATTTTGGCGCTGTACCAACTATTCTGAGAGAGCCTGAGAAGATAGTGTTATATTATATTTTGAATACCTTAATCCGTTATGTATCAATCAATAACTCTGACTGAATCAGGAAGAAGTTATTACTGTATCTAGGGTATGTCCAGCAAAATGCAAGCATCTTGGACCAAGTTCGAAAATGCCGTTTGAAAATGGATACCAAGATTCTTAGTCAGGTTGGTTTTATGAAATGCGGTTACTCAGCCAGTGGAAATCCTATTTATATATAGAGAACTATAATATATACAATATATTATATTGTATATTTGTGTCCACAGGAAAACGTACCTTAGCTTCCGGATCAAATTTTTCAGCAGAACGAAAACACGAAGTCAGGGTCGAAAAATCGACATTTCGGGTTATTATCGATTCGTATACGGATTCGCAAAAACCAACGCGCTGAATAATGTACGAGCTTCCCGGGTCATCACCTCATCTCCTGAAGAAGAAGAAGTTTCTTATCGTTTTGTTGTGTTTGTTTGTTTGTTTGATAAGTCTTGATATGTATCCAAATGTCAATTAACCGTTATTAACCATTTTCTTTCGTTTTTTGTTTTGCATTCTTGTTTAACAAAAAATTGTTTTCATTAAACAAAATTTTAAGTAGGTAAGTCTCAATAGAAGAAATATTTTGTTGACCCCCTTCAACATTCTGGTTTCATTAATATGTTCGCAACAAACTAGGAACGTAGTAAAATCCGAAAGCTGAGTTACCTACGTTTTCCTCTGGATGGTCAAATTTTAATAACTATTACTAAACTCGGAATTTCATTATTTTCCGCACCAGACTGACGTTTTCGTGAAATTTTTTAGAATCGAAGAGGAAATAAACGGCAAAAGTGCTCACATTTTGGATTTTCGTTCGAAACTGTGAACACAATTAATTTCAGCTTAATCAAATGTGAATAACTAAGGTCGGAACTACCGTGATAAATGGTATAATCCATAGGTTGAGAAGGCGGAGGGGCTTAGCGTTGGTACGGAAGCGAAGGCGAGAGCGTGCTTAGCAGGTGTCGTGCCTATTGATCCGATCTTAACGAGAACCGACTCAATTTTCCTCGGGGGGAAAACCTTCTCGGCATCGTAAAATCAATTCACTTTTCATTACACTAACGCCTTCTGACGTGTAAGACCTCGGTCGGCCTCCACGCGACACGTGAAATCCGAACTATTAAAACGTTGAAAACCCCCAGGGAAAAAGATTCGTATAGTTACACGTAAGAGCAGTCGTTACGAAATATATTGTTGAGTGAAAAGCTGATAGAAGGTAGTTACATTTTAATTCATTGAAATACTTCTCATTCACCCAACTAGACAGTTGTACACAGCGACATTCGTAATATGAATGTACTATGTAGTATATTATACTGAATACAAGCAGCTTTGGCTTCAGAGGTAATACAGTTAAACTGTTATGTTACAGAGTATGTTACAGTTAAGTTGTTGCAGTTTAAGCTAATTCGATTCAGCTTCCTACTTAGTATCGAACACATGCAAGAAGTGAATTAAAATCTTGGTTCTGCAAAATCACATTTTTCCCTCGTACCTATCTCCCGGAAAATCTCGCTTTGTCTGTATCCTGCCACCTAAGTAGTAGATGTGGGGAAACGTGTGACTGCTCACCTATTACTCAAGTCAAGGAAACCCGATAACTAGGGGTTCAAATCGATCAGGTACTTGGCTGGGACTCTCACATTAAAGTTCTGAATACAAAACTTAGAAAGTTGATTCCACTCAGAAGCTTTATGACGCTCAAATTTAAGAAAGAGTACATCCATTTTAAATTACGCATTACCCATCTGGGCATCGACTTATAAAAATAAGTTACAATCGTTACTTTATGAGCAAACGTGAAATTCGTCTATCGTGTCTGATGAAATTTCAAGAGACCTTGCAAATTGGTTTCCAGAACGGAACCGTTGAAACATTGAATCCTTTCTAAACACCAACTTCTGATCCAGGTGCGCCAGATTTTGAGGGGTTGTTTGAGATCGGTATCCAGGATCAAATTATGGACGTTATATGAATTAATGTTACGAAATTGAAGCTATTTTGCTCATCTACTTGGCAGACGTTTAAGGCCAAAAAACCCAAAAACTTCAGTTCAGTGAAAATAAACGTAAGTTCACGCTTCAAATTTGATTTTTATGGATGACCAGTTGGATCGGTAGGTATAAATGCCTGTATATGTATAGCATTTGTATGGTACCTACCTATGTAATATGTAGGTACATATACGCTGGGTCAAAATGTCTTTAGTGTGTAAGTTGTAATCAGCTGATTGAAAACATTGGAATCCAATCTGAGCCATTGGAATCCAATGATTGGATGGACAGCCAGAACCACATTTTGGGTGTATCTGCGGGAATTTAACTAATCTGAGTTGTTAATATGATTAATTTGAGATCGATTGAACTGCTTACTACATGTTAACGGTCAAATCGATTCAATACTGAGGACGCGGTACAGAATATTTCCGCGCTCGTCTAACTGTTACAGAAAGGTACAACGTGAAGTGTTGGGTGGGTGTGGAAGCAAGGTGTAATGGCCTGACAAATGCTTCCTCCCACCGACATATGGGTACACACGCAGCTGTTGGAACCGTTCGAATTGGACTAATCGTATTATGTAGAGAAAACAAGTAGTATAAATAATTTATAATGATTAATAATGATTAATTATTCACAATAATTATTAGTAATAATTATAAGTAATAATTATTATTACTAATAATTATTGTGAATAATTAATCATTATTGTTAGTTATTATTAATTATCATTCTTCATTGTCATAAGGTATAAAAATTGTCTCGATCACATCCCTATCAATCAAAATATCAAACCGTATTGGGAATGGTCTCGTCCGATGCAGAGTTAATTTTTTTTTTTTTTTTTCGAGGATAGGTACGTTGAAAAATTACGTAAAAACTCTGCAAATTCTTGACACAACGGTTCATTATCTTCTTTGTACAGATCACCCTTCTGTCTAGATCACTAGGTCTAAATGTCTAGATCCTAAATGTTAGATTAATTATTATTATGAATTATCACTAATTATTAATAATTTTATCAAGTACCTAGTGAACATTAATATAATTTATTGTTAGGTATTACCTAATAATTTGTATTTATTATCAATAATAATTATTATTGATTATGAATTATTAATACGATATAATTCTGGAGTTTTTAATACTACGTCGGTAATAATTTTTCTATAAAAGAAGTACCTACCAACAAACATTCGAAATTAGGAGTACTTTCATTTTTGTAGCACGAAACGTACCTCAGAACAAAAAACTCGACATCACTAAAACCATATGATGTTCCAAACAGCTCGTTAGTATGAAAATTGACCTGTATTTCAACCGTTTGATTCACGATCGTGTTGACAGGCTCAACGTTTGAGCCGTCGTTGTGAACGAACGGCAGGTCGTACAAAGCTGCGGATGGTCTTAAAACATTCTTAGGAACAAACTGTATCTAAATATGAAATAAAAAAACATACCGTTCTAAATGAATTTTTCGAGTTTTGGAATTTTCAAAATTTCAAAATTCGTTTTGTACCCCTTCCAATTGACCTAGGCCCTGGGACCTAGGTCCTACGGCTATGAAAAGTTTCGAGGACTATTGTGGGGTTGGTCCGAACCCGTAACAAAAATTTCGTAATTTTAACTCAACGCTAACTAGGCAAAGTACCGCGTACGGCGGACGCGTCCGGACGGATGGACGGATTTTTTTTAATTCGATTTTCTGAATCTACGTATCTTGAAACGTAAACCAACAAATTTTGAGGGGGGGGGGGGGGTTAAAAATGTTTTTTCTTTGGGCGATTCCAATGGTTCATTATTGAAGATAATAAACCAAAAGCGGAAAAAACTCCGTTTCTTCAGAACGGATAGTCATATCGATTCGGGAATGGTTTTATTCAATTCAGGAAGCAAAAATACATTAGAAAATACTACTTTACCAGAAAAAAATGCACCATTTGTATGCGTATAATATACTTACGCATATATTATATGCAAATATTCAGAAAATTCAATTTATAAACAAGAATAATTAAGTAAACAGGCACCTGTTATTAATCAGGAGTGCCTTAGCCCTATCAGCCCAAAATACTTTTCATATTAAGTTTGAAGAAAAATTCTTCATCTGAACAAAATTTATTTTACTTTTATTCAACCGCACGCTTCATGAGAAAATTGTACGAGAAAAATACGTACCTACCTACTTTTTCATTTTTGACATTTTATGTCTTTACTATGGCACATAACTCGAAAATTGTGACATTGTGACGGTGACGGTGTGACGAAGAAAGCGTTATGAAAAATTTATAATGATTTTCACGTACAACCGATTCGTTGCTACGGAACTTCAACTTCGCCAGTTATCATCGTACAAAAATCGTTCACCACTCGTTGGATAGCTCTCGATTTACCTAACTATATTACGTTAACCACTGCGGAGTGCGTGGCCAACAAGCTGTGGTATGAGCGTGATTGTTTAAATAATTGTTTACACACAGGTACGATTTCTACAACAATGAAGTACGAGGTACGTGGTACGTAGTGTGGGTGTAGGAGGGGGCGCAAAGACATAAAATGTCCCTCGTGGTTGCGTACTCGTACGAAAGCTGTACCCACTTTATGGTTGCTTTGAATCACGAATCCAATGCCTATGACTGGCATGTCTGAACCAAATCATCAGAAGAATTCAAATAAACACCTCGATTCGATATGAAGTCTATTTTGTCTCCTTAATTCACCTCATTCACGGGCCTCTCAGATAATATGACGTCGCAACACAAGCGACCAACTACGTCAAAAGATATGACGTCAAACAGGTGCCGCCAAGAACACCTCACAGGATTTGACGTACGTGGACCGGCAGGGGGTGGATGACGTCAGACAAGTGGCCGGCAAGAACACCTCTCAGGATATGACGTACGCAGACAGGCAGGGGTTGGATGACGTCAGACAAGTGGCCGGCAAGAACACCTCACAGGATATGACGTACAAGGACCGGCAGGGGGTGGATGACGTCAGACAAGTGGCCGGCAAGAACACCTCACACGATATGACGTACGTGGACCGACAGGAGGTGGATGACGTCAGACAAGTGGCCGGCAAGAACACCTCACAGGATATGACGTACGTGGACCGGCAGGGGGTGGATGACGTCAGACAAGTGGCCGGCAAGAACACCTCACAAGATATGACGTACGTGGACCGGCAGGAATGGATGACGTACATGGACCGGCAGGAATGGATGACGTACGTGGACCGGCAGGAATGGATGACGTACGTGGACCGGCAGGAATGGATGACGTCAGAGGGGTCAAGGGGAGCAAAGTATGTTAAACCTCCATTTCTTCCTTACTAATATTAATAAGCATTATGTAAATACGGATCGTAATCTTGAACCTACTTGTACTCTCAGCAGTTCCATTATATAAAATATCAAATTACCGTCGAGTTAAGTATTTTTTAACAATTCCTATTTCCATCATAAAAAAATTGTTTCTTCATACAAAAGTTGCTTAACTCAACACTTCCTTCGTTAAATACATTTAAAAATAAATTGTGTCTTCCTTAAACATAACAGTTTTAAAATCTTTGTACACAATGACGGTTCAAAAATTGAGCCTGTCAACACGATCGTGAATCAAACGGTTGAAAAACATTCAATTTTCATACTAACGAGCTGTTTGGAACATCATAATATGATTTTATGATGAGAACCATATTATGGTTTTAGTGATGTCAAGTTTTTCGTTCTGAGGTACGTTTCGTGCTACGGAAATGAAGGTACTCCTAATTTCGAATGTTTGTTGGTAGGTACTTCTTTTATAGAAAAATTATTACAGACGTAGGATTAAAAACCCCAGAATTATATCGTATTAATTAATCATAATTAATAATAATAATTATTAATAATAAATACAAATTATTAATACCTAACAATAAATTATAATAATTTTCGCTAGGTACTTGATAAAATTATTAATAATTAGTGATTATTCATAATAATAATTAATCTAACATTTAGGATCCAGACATTTAGACCTAGTGATCTAGACAGAAGGGTGATCTGTACAAAGAAGATAATGAACCGTTGTCTCGAGAATTTGCAGAGTTTTTTTATTAGATTTTCTGAATCTACGTATCTTGAAACGTAAACCAACAAATTTTGAGGGGGTGTTAAACAATTTTTTTCTTTGGGCGATTCCAATGGTTCATTATCGAAGATAATAAACCAAAATCCCCGTAACGAATTTTCAAAAATTTCAAATTGCGAATTTAGTACGTAATAAATTTAGGCCTGATCAACGGAGTACGGACGAAGGGAACTATTAGTACCAATTCAACTTTTAGATTCTACCTCAAAACATGGTCAAGCCAACCGATTTAAAGAAATTACTACTACCAGCTAGTCATGTATTAAGGTTTAGCTTGAAACTACTGAACATAGTACAAATTAGTCAATGTCAGCGAACAGAATGAATAGATTTCATAAGAGAAAGAGAAACTATGTAATCCAATATCGTGGTAACGTTATTGTCATAATGGCGACTATTAATGGTTGTTGAAATATCGCTATAATCTAGTGTGGAACATAACTTATATGTATAGTGGCTCAGTACGGACGATGGGAACTATTTGTACCTACCTATTCCATTTTTGGATTCTACCTCAAAACATGGTCAAGTCAACCGATTCAAAGAAAGTACTACTGTAGATGCTTCTTTAAATGAGGATGGCAAGATGGAGAGTAATCAGAAACAGGTGAGAGTTGACATCACTAGAGTAGCAAAACACTAATGGTATCGAATTAGTTGTTATTGAAATCGGGGGTTTAATATTATATTATCACGGGAGTCGACCTAAGGCTCTGCCTTCCTTCACAAAAAAGTATTAATTAATGTAGTCGTGGCCTGTCACAAACGGTTCTGCATGAATTTGTCAGATGACAGCTTGATATTGACGGGAAATGGCGTGTGATCCTATAAAAGTAAAATATCCTCTCGTAGAGGTAGGTGATGGGGGGGGGGGGGGATAAAAAAGAGAAAAACTTGAATGAGGTATAATTTAATTAAAGAAAACACCGTTGTCGACGAGGTTTCGACCATAAAAAACTGGTTCTCCCATGAAAGATGAATAGGGGTCTTGACTGAAGGGTGAAGAAGAAGATGCTGGTGTGTCCCAGTGTGTCGCTCTTTGATCGCTAAACAATTACTGGTAGGACGAGCGTGTCCGAACGGGATGACACGGTGGTGTGATTTAGTTAGTAAGGGGTGTCAAGGCGTTTTTGATGTCTTCATCATCCTGTGCTTCAGAGCTAGCGGCTTCAGGGATCCGGAGATCCCATTGTCCCCCCAATAAAGGTGCAGGGACGCCTCAATCCCCCAACGTTCCGGGCCGTTTTCCTAGCCGGTTGTTCTATGCAGGACGGGACGACACGGTTGGTTAACGAAACGTGTGAACATCTTTTTACCGCCACTCTTTGTGTACAGAGGTTTTTGAGACGCTACCGAACTCGATGAACTGTATGAGTGGTGTAGGAATGCTTTCCGGTCGTTCTGCCGAACTATTTCCTCTCGAAGGATTCCTTCGTTCTGTCATCCAGTTCCACGGATTACGAGGAAAAGAAAACTAATCATACGTAGCCCTCATCACCCACTTGCCAAATTCCCAGTATCCTGGAGATCTTGTCGGACCACTACCACAATCATGGAACTACTCGTACATAGCCCTCAAAACCCCCTGGCCAAATTTCACCACATTACTCATCAATCAAGTTTAAATTACTCTTTTGCTTCTAATTTCCAACAATGTGGAAAACCCAGATCTGATATCACCATAAGACTTATGGTGATATCAGATCTGGGTTTTCCGTTTACTGTTTAGGAGACCCCAAAGTGTCTGTTAGAAAACTTCCTACAGGTTTGGCAAGAAATTCTGAACCATGGCTGAATCATGCACATGGTGTAACCTGAAATGAAAAATCCTTTACTTACCACGAAACTCGAGCGCTTCTTTCGTGATTTTCACTTCTAATACAGAAAATACCAGAAAATACAGAAACACGTTGACTGCCACTTAGACCCAAAATGGGTCTAGCAATACTCTCACGTGAGGCCGTAAGACCCAATGTGGGTCTAGGATGTTACCTACACCTTTATGAGGTTTTAGCGCTCCTAGCGGCCTTTTTTGAGCAAACACGAAATGTACCTCAGTTCTATGGTATTTATAGCATCGTCGAAAAATATGTTGAGTGTGGAACCGCTTGTTCCTTGTTCACAGTCCACTTCGAATTGCTAGTTGCTATGTTTACTTCAAGAAAGCTGGTTTGTTTGACTATTCTTCTACTGTTTATGTCACAGGTGATATTAATTCGACTTTCTTGTGATAATAGTTTACTGTACATATTGGATTGTAGGAGATAATGAATTATCTTATTAAACCCATTTTGGGTCTTGTGGCCCCGAGCCACGAATTCCTTCCCTGGGGCCAATAAGAAACAAAATGGGCCTAATCGAAAAACTGGTTTTTTGATGTAAAATATAATGTGACGTATCGTCGAGGAATCAGCAACACCACCGAGCTCGTTTTTCACAACTTTTCAGGAGAGAGAAAAACCGATTTTTTCGTCCATCAAGGCCTAATTGACTGAAATTTTATCTCGATATCCATGATGAATGATATCTATTCATCATAGATATCGAGATAGAACTTCAGTCAATTAGGCCTTGATGACGAAAAAATCGGGTTTTTCTCTCTCCTGACAAGTTGTGAAAAACGAGCTCAGTGGTGTTGCTGATTCCTTGACGAAATGTCACAAATTAACGAATAAATTCAACTTGAAATAGCTATTTGAAAATTTCAGAGGAAACCAAAATTTTGGCCTGATGCTAAGGTTTCCTGTATTTTAGCTTGGCAGTCAACCTGCTTCAACGGCTTCACTATTAGGAGTCAATTTGAGTTTTCTCAACTCAAAGAGCCGTTGAATTCGGGGTGGAGGCATTGCCGAAGATTTAAGTATTTTACCGTTTGACAGCGGTTCTCGCTTCAAAACGCTGATACCTCTAATGAAGACCGGATGCTTAACAGCATTCGATCTCGCTACCGAGTTGCTCCCCGTAATTGATCGCACCCAAATCGCCTCGAGACGATGAGAATTCGAATTATTATACCGTTTCAATTCGAGACTTTCTTTCGCGATGTCGGCCTTCCTTTGGGTTTGTGATAATATTAAGTCGTTATTGTACAAAACAAATTGCTTTCTACACCCTCCCCCGTATAAATGGTTCATCGCTTTAATTTGATTCCCGTTCATAATCCCGAAATCGTCTGGAAATCGGGCATAATTTCCTGTTCTGACATTTCGGAATTAAACAGAAGCCGAGGTGAAGACTGAGCTATCACAGTTTGCAGCGACCCATGTAAACGCCACTCTGAGGGGGATTTTTAATCGACTTCTCTGGAAATTGATAACTATCATTGTTAGGTGATGACCACGCTCTAATATTTATAGACGTGATAGTTATGACTGGTTTAGAAATGACGGTACGTTCTGTGAACTTGCAAGAATTGCAGATAACGAGATGCCATTTAGGAATTTTTTACTTGAATACAATCACTCGTTTATGTTGCGCGATCGGGACACCGATTATTTTCTCATAGATGAATTTTATTTTAAATTTAACTTAATTTTATTGTATGATAGTAGTGTAACTACGTTTTCAACATCGTGAGAACAGTAATGTCACAGAAGTTCACTTGGACATCAAATGGTGTAAACGATATGGAAACTGAATAGTGCCTCGAGATAAATGTCAACATTTCATACAGAAGAGACGCCGAGCCGTGGAAAATGAATCACGAGGTAGATTCCTGGCTTGAGGTAGATTTCTTTCAAAGTATGGAGGTAGAGACAGATGTGTTTCAGCGACGATGAAAACACGTTGTTACTTGATGCGAGTATGCAGAAAGAGATGGGTAAAAAGTTGGCATCCTTCCAGAACGAATGTCGTCCAATGTTCAGCTGTTATTCGTGGGAAAAAGGCGTATCTGCAGAGTTATAACGAGGAAAACACCACCAACTGAGTTCTCCTGTGTCTAAAAAAAGTGCATCTTGCACATCTTCCAATTAGTTCAAATCTCACCAGTACACTCCTCGTCAACCGAGTTTTCAATAAATTTCTCACTGAGTTCCCTATGGTACGGCAGCTTTTGCATTAATATAATTTGATGAAGCAAATCGGTCATGGTCAAGAGATCCCATCATATCCCTGAGATCCCTCAGATCTCTCCATACTATTAGCTACTAGTCCAGGGAAGATCTAATGGTATTATGAATATTGTGTTACTTGAAGTACAAAGAAAAGAATATGTTTTTACAGAGTTAAAAAACAGAATAACCGATATGAAGGGTGAAGGAATACGGAGGCTTAAGGACTCTCGCCAGGGAAACTCCCCAACAATGGAGGCTAAAGGAAACAAGTGGTATTGAGTTCTGGCTTCCGTACAGCAGCCTTCTCCACACTCATGAATCCTGCAACTGCATTTTCGTATAACTGGCATGGAGCGTGTTGGTCATGGCGTTGGGATCAAATCCTCAGGACTCACAAGGACTCTTGCCAGGGAAAATCCACAACTGGTAGTGAGTATTGGCTTCTGTATAGCAGGCTTCTCATGATGAAGAGATCCCATCCTCAGATCTTTCTCTCCATACTATTAGTCACTAGTCCAAAGATGGCACAATATTATTTGTGTCAGTGAGGGCGGGCAGCAAATAGTGTTTAATTTCACGTATGAAGAAGAGAATCTGTTCTACAGACTTAAAACACAAAATACCTACCTGATATGGGACTCTAGCCATGAAAACTCCACAACTAGTGAAATTCGGCTTATGTACAGCAGCCTCCCCCATACGCCTCAATCCTCAAACTGCATTTTCGGATACCTTGCACGGAGCAAGTTGGTCATGATGTAGAGATGCCATCTTCAGATCGTTCTCTTCATAATAATGCCTACTAGTTCAAGAGTACAGTTCGAGGTAGGTATATGTTCCAATGAAATGAACTATTCTCTTCTGAATTTTTCGTTTTCAAATCTTCAAACATTACCTGTGCAGGTTAATACTGCATGACGTTGATGACTTTCAGACTTTTAGGTAGAATCCCGGCTAAATAATTAAAAACCCACGCCCTCCTGACGATAAACATGCCGTCAACACCTATACAACGACCTTCTGGAAGGCGCGACAACTCAAAACACAAAACGAGTTTGTAAAATGGAAAGGTGGCAACCGGGACACGGCCGAGCGAGGCAGGAGGATTGTTACTCCGCGAGGCTCTTCCAACTTCTAATTACTTCTTCTGATGAAGCCCAAGGGCCGAGGTGTTTCATTTTTTATTTTTATTTTTTTTCAAACTCCTTTCTATATTTTTACGGCACCGACGACCCTTAAGAGCGTCTGCTACTTCGATCCCTTCGCCACGTCGCTCTCAGCCACAGCACACTTCGGTGATTGCTTGTACCTACCATTTCAATATATACCATTTTTCTCACCTCAGCCAAACTTAATACAAAATTTGTAGTCGACTTCATCTCAACTAGACAACCAAAATGATGTTGACGTTGCATGTCGTCATGTAGCGCCACCAGAAGCACCGCTAGTTCCAGTCAAAAAAACTCTGCAAATTCTTGACACAACGGTTCATTATCTTCTTTGTACAGATCACCCTTCTGTCTAGATCACTAGGTCTAAATGTCTAGATCCTAAATGTTAGATTAATTATTATTATCAATTATCACTAATTATTAACAATTTTATCAAGTACCTAGTGAAAATTATTATAATTTATTGTTAGGTATTAATAATTCGTATTTATTATTAATAATGATTATTATTAATTATGATTAATTAATACGATATAATTCTGGGGTTTTTAATACTACGTCGGTAATAATTTTTCTATAAAAGAAGTACCTACCAACAAACATTCGAAATTACCTTCATTTCCGCAGCACGAAACGCACCTCAGAACAACAAACTCGACATCACTTAAGCCATATGATGTTCCAAAGAGCTTGTTAGTATGAAAATGGACCTGTATTTCAACAGTTTGATACACGATCGTGTTGTGAGGCACAATCTTTGAGCCCTCATTGTGAACGAACGGCTGGTCTTACAAAGCTGCGGATGGTCTTAAAAAATTCTACGGAACAAACTCTATCTAAATATGAAATAAAAAACATACCGTTCTATATGAAGTTTTCGAGATATGAGATTTTCAAATTTTCAAAATTCGTTTTGAACCCCTTCCCCTTGACCTAGGGTTATGAAAAGTTTCGAGGACCATTGTGGGGTTGGTCGAAACCCATAAAATAAATTTCGTAATTTTAGCTCAACGTTAACTGGGCAAAGTGGCGCGGACGGCGGACGGCGTACGGCGGACGGACGGATTTTGGTTTATTATCTTCGATAATGAACCATTGGAATCGCCCAAAGAAAAAAAAATTTTAACCCCCCCTCAAAATTTGTTGGTTTACGTTTCAAGATACGTAGATTCAGAAAATCGAATAAAAAAAAATCCGTCCGTCCGCCGTACGCCGTACGCCGTACGCCGTCCGCCGTCCCCCGTCCGCCGTCCGCCGTCCGTGGCACTTTGCCCAGTTAGCGTTGAGCTAAAATTACGAAATTTGGTTTCTGGGTTTGGATCAGCCCCACAATGATCCTCGAAACTTTTCATAACCCTAGGTCAAGGGGAAGGGGTTCAAAACGAAATTTAAAATTTCGACAATGTCATATCTCCAAATATTTAACTGAACCGTGTAATTTTTAGTTCACTTTTCAATGACCTGAAAAATTACGAATCTTTTAAGACCAATTGGATTTTTATGCGACCAGCCGTTCGTTCACAGTGACCGCGCAAAGGTTTAGGAAAAACACTAAACTTTCGCGTCGAAAACGGCCGTTATGTGACCCAACCCCCAGACGCCCAGAATAAAACTACCTTTTTTCATCTTCCCGGTAAACTACAGTCTAGAAATTTTAACCGTGAGTCGGGGATAGACCACATTGCAATATTCACTCGGTTTCTCATCTGTAAAATTGTTTAAATAATACCTTTTTGTAATAATACAAATTAAATTTTGATGATGAGCTATTGACTTGAAATTTTAAAAATAGGTCAGAACTGGATCACAATGCAATATTCACTCGGTTTCTTGTCTGTAAAATTGTTCAAATAATACCTATTTGTTTAAACAAATTAAATTTTGATGATGAGCTAGATACTTGAAATTTTAAATATAGGTCAGAAATGGATGACATTTCAATATTCACTCGGTTTGTATGACATGGTATGAGTATGGTATGGTATATTATTGTATGTATGATTTGGTATAATACAGTATGGTATGATAGGAAAGAAATTCGTATGGTATGGTATGTGTACGGTGAGAATATGGTATGGTGCCGATTTGCAATACAGTCTGGTATAGACGGAAGGGTGATCTGCACAAGGAAGATAATAAACCGTTGTGTCAAGAATTTGCAGAGTTTTTTTTTATTCGATTTTCTGAATCTACGTATCTTGAAACGTAAACCAACAAATTTTGAGGGGGGGTTAAAAATTTTTTTTCTTTGGGCGATTCCAATGGTTCATTATCGAAGATAATAAACCAATTATTGGTTTATTACACACGTATTATACGTGTGTGGCATCATTGTTCAGATTTTTGGAACATCATCGGTTGAGCAAAATTTGCAAACCAATATTAGTCCGATTAAATCGTAAATATGCACCCAGCAAACAATTACCCATTGGAATTGGAAAAAATGTTGTGAAACAATATTGTTCAAATTTGGGTTAATATGGTTCATAAACTGTTTAAATCTTGGTACATAGTAGGAGTTACGTAGAAAATTCGTTCACTAGGTCATGTTGCATGACAGGGAGCGTTTTAGTAAGATGACACCTATTCAATTTGTATTCCACATCAAAAAACACTATCATTACATGTACCAACTTATGGTTGTATTTTGGTTTATTATCTTCGCCCAAAGAAAAAATTTTTTTAACCCCCCCTCAAAATTTGTTGGTTTACGTTTCAAGATACGTAGATTCAGAAAATCGAATAAAAAAAAAATCCGTCCGTCCCCCGTCCGCCGTCCCCCGTCCGCCGTCCGTGGCACTTTGCCCAGTTAGCGTTGAGCTAAAATTACGAAATTTGGTTTCTGGGTTTGGACCAGCCCCACAATGATCCTCGAAACTTTTCATAACCCTAGGTCAAGGGGAAGGGGTTCAAAACGAACTTTGAAATTTCGACAATGTCATATCTCTAAAAATTCTCATGAAACGGTGTAATTTTTAGTGCACTTTTGAATGACCTGAAAAATTACGAATCTTTTAAGACCAATTGGATTTTTGTGCGACCAGCCGTTCGTTCACAGTGAGCGCGCAAAGGTTTAGGAAAAACACTAAACTTCGCGTCGAAAACGGCCGTTAGGTGGGTCCCGGGTAGCCGCCCAGAATAAAACTGCCTTTTTTCATCTTCCAGGTAAACTACAGTCTAGAAATTTTAACCGTCAGTCGGGGATAGACCACATTGCAATATTCACTCGGTTTCTCATCTGTAAAATTGTTTAAATAATACCTTTTTGTAATAATACAAATTAAATTTTGATGCTGAGCTATTGACTTGAAATTTTAAAAATAGGTCAGAACTGGATCACAATGCAATATTCACTCGGTTTCTTGTCTGTAAAATTGTTTAAATAATACCTATTTGTTTAAACAAATTAAATTTTGATGATGAGCTAGATACTTGAAATTTTAAATATAGGTCAGAAATGGATGACATTTCAATATTCACTCGGTTTTTTTCTCATTGCAAACCTGTTCATTGTGTACCCAAGATCCTTCCCTAAAAGACCTGGCAGCGGGAAATATTATTCAACATGGTTTGAAAAGGGAAAAACAAGTTTTGTAAAAAATCCCAATGCTCTAGGTAGTAGTCGATACCAGTGACCAACATTTTCTTCAGTAGTCGACATGGTTTTGCACTAGTAGTCGACCTACATGTGTTAGAAGTCGACAGTACCACTTGAGTCAGTAGTCGACAGGTTTCGTCATTCCATCGTTTTCGAATTTTACGACATCTAAATAAAATACATTCAACTGTGAATCGGAACTTGAAAATAGATTAATAAGATGTAATAAAGTAGTTATCAGACTTTTTATTTGCAAACAGCTCATTATCAGTCTCAAATTGCAATAAGTACTTAAGTAAAAAGGTATGAAAACTATAGTTGAAAACTCATTGTCAGAAAATTGACATTACAGTTGGGCTTAGGTACCTATTTACATATTTTTTTGACATTTTCATGTCTTTGCTTTGGCACATAAACTGAAACGGGAAAAATTTGTTCCCTTGATTCACCCTTTCCCTCAGATCACGTCAGAACACAAGCGACCGGCGGGCCATTACGTCAGAGCCTATGACGCACGAGCGTATGACGTAAGACGGCTGGCAAGAGGCCAACTAGTACGTCAGAGCATATGACGCACGAGCGTATGACGTAAGACGGCTGGCAGGAGTCCAACAAGTACGTCAGAGCCTATGACGAACCAGCGTATGACGTAATACGGCTGGCAGGAGGCCAACTAGTGCGTCAGAGCCTATGACGCACGAGCGTATGACGTAAGTTGGCTGGCAGGAGGCTAACTAGTGCGTCAGAGCCTATGACGCACGAGCGTATGACGTAAGACGGCAGGCAGGGGACCAACTAGTGCGTCAGAGCCTATGACGCACGAGCGTATGACGTAAGACGGCTGGCAGGAGGCCAACAAGTACGTCAGAGCCTATGACGCACGAGCGTATGACGTAATACGGCTGGCAGGAGGCCAACTAGTGCGTCATACGACGAGACCTTTTATGTCTCTGCGCCCCCTCCCACACCCACACCGCGTACCTCGTACTTCATTTTGGTTTATTATCTTCGATAATGAACCATTGGAATCGCACAAAGAAAAAAAAATTTTAACCCCCCCCCCCCCCCCCCCCCCTCAAAATTTGTTGGTTTACCTACGTTTCAAGATACGTAGATTCAGAAAATCGAAAAAAAAAAAATCCGTCCGTCCGCCGTACGCCGTCCGCGGCACTTTGCCCAGTTAGCGTTGAGTTAAAATTACGAAATTTTTTTTATGGGTTTCGACCAACCCCACAATGGTCCTCGAAACTTTTCATAACCCTAGGTCAAGGGGAAGGGGTTCAAAACGAATTTTGGTACGACATGGTATGAGTATGGTATGGTATATTATTGTATACATACAATAAGTACTGTACTATACTAAATCATACATGTATGATTTAGTATAGTACAGTACGTATAGACAGAAGGGTGATCTGCACAAGGAAGATAATAAACCGTTGTGTCAAGAATTTGCAGAGTTTTAGGTATACAACGTTCATATTTCAGGGTAAAAACTGGTTTTATCCCACGGCTCAGAATGCAAGTCGTGTGAGCTTAGGAATGCGGGGTTTCCTAACAAATGCTCAGTTAGCGTGCCACCTAATCGTTGTCTCTATTCATTAGGTTGAATTACAGAATTAACTGAGGTTGGGGGAGAAGCACCGGAGCAATTCACACGATCGTTTATAAATGTTTAATGTTTTTTAAACACTTCCTTTCCGGTGCCTTAGAAATCTCATCTGATCTTCGGATCAAATCAACACGGGCGATGTTCAGAAGAAATCCCAAGTTATCGTCTTCCCACATTACTAGGCATTTCACTCTGAACCAATAGCGTAATAACATGTATTCAACTTCCACGTCGAACACATTCGTAACAATCGATACTAGAAATGTCCAGAGGGAAATAATCAAGATATAGCAGTCTTACAAGCTCTAAGCGCTGTGTCCGAGATTCAGCGAACACCGAGAAGGTATGAAACCGGTCGGATTATAAAAAACTGAACATAAAGAAGATTTCAAGCCAAAGCGTTCAGTCTCCCCAATCCTCTGATTTGTAGCCGTTAACTCAGTCTTAAAAAAAATCCGCGCACCGAACATTTAAAAAACTTCTCGCGAATCTTGTTAATCTTCGCACAAACATTTTTTTAATTGTGCCGATAATGACAAGATGGTGATTTTGTTGACAAGAAATCGTATGTTTATGTTACTTTTTCATTTGGCTGATTTCGGTTGCACGTTAAAAATTTTGCAGCTCAAGAATAGAAGTGTGACAAGTCAAAATCCTAAATGTTGGGAAAACGCATTTAAAGTTTGGGTCCCAAATATTGCTGAAAATGTCGTTAAATTACTGTTTTTAGAGAAGCGGCTTATGATTACTGTTTCTTGGGAAGTCTAGCCACTTTCTCCATCAACATCTAGCGACTTGAAAACATCCTGGATAATTTTGTTGGATAAATTGAGAATAAGTTTTGAGTGGTTAAATTACTATCTTGGATTTTTATATTAATTTCCAATGATTTTCCCTGATTTTTTACCCTTTTTTGCACGTTTCAACTCGCAAATTCGCAAAACATTATTACAGCATCAACAACAGCAATGCAGGCAATTTGAGTATATAAATACCTATATTATAGGTATTTATATACTCAAATTGGTAGATATTGACAATCATGTTCTGGTTGAAACTATTAGATTAGTAAGCGACACTATAACGAATTAGCATTAAAGAAGAAATAAGACATTATTGTTGACATTATTTCTATCTTGAAACCACTCAAATTTGTAGATATTGACAATCATGTTCTGGATGAAACTATTAGATTGGTGAGCGATGTTCACGCTTGATGCAGCTTCAAATTTATTGAGATAGAAACCTGCGCGGATCGCATCTGGATGTTTGCAAATCATCTTCAAGAGCGATGAATAATGCGAGTGAACATCCTCTAAATCACTTACGAACTGACTCAAGAAGGATTCAGCTCTGGAGTAGCCCCAGCAGTAGCTGATTAGCCTCGAGTGATGTAGGCAGTATAGTGTGAAATCGCCAGGAGCCCGAAGGAGAACATAAAACAATGGAGAAAGACGTATGAAAACCCATTTCGCGAGACGACAATCAGGAAAAAATAAAATAAAAGGATAAACCAAACGAAAATAACAACGAAATTATCATAAACAAGTCAAGAAATGCGGCGGCTTAATAACCTCGAGCGATCTCTTAGAGGGAAAATAAAAGTGATAATAAAGTTGGGAGTGAGGAGATTGTTATTTAGCAGGTGGATTGTCAGGTTTGCGGGAGCGAATTGGAGTTTTCTTCAGGTGACTTCCGATTTTCTGTTATGTAAACGGCGAATCGCATCCAAGAGGCTGCTCGAAAGTTTTCAAAGATGAACAAAAGAAGTTTGCAGCGACTGGAAGGTGGAAAGAGGTCTAGAAGAAATTTTTGCAGAATTTTCGACTCTGTAGATTGTGAGAGATGTAATTCATTTGATAAACTGATGTAGATTCGTCTGAAGGCATTAGATTCAAATGGGCAGGGTTTGGGTTGAAGACGTCAGAGTAAATCTCGCAAAATCTGAGCAAAATCTCTGGGTTCAACGGTGTCCACCTTTTAGAGAAAGGTAGGACAGTCGGTCGGGCTGTATGATATAATGGTGCGAAAGTTGTTTGGATGCCGGTATTGGCAACACTGAAGTGACTACCAGAGTTTCCATTTTTTCTCGAATTCCTCGTTTTGAGGGAAAATTGACTTTTTGGACGGGTAAAGAGAAAATATTCTAAAAATCTTTAGAACGTTACTGCTCTTCAAAAAAAATTCAGGAAACTCGCAAATCTCATGAAAACTTCTTTATTCAATATGCTTTTCAACGGTATGGTCCATTAAAGATTATCTTGTTCCTTCGATCAAAAATTCAAGTTTTATTGCAAAAAAAAAAAAAAAAAAAAAACACACGATTTGACCTAAAATTCGAGCTATTTATTTGAGACCTTAGACCTGACCAATATTTGACTGGACAAGATTTAATCGAAATGCTATAGGTATAACAAGCTCATCATGGACACGCTGGGGGCATACCTATATGCTTTTGTGGGAGGTCAACTATATATTTTGTGGGAGGTCAACCTGCTTTCGGTGGTATGCTGCTTGGTCTATAACGAACACACAGGCAGGTTATAAGGGCCATTATCCTGAAACGGTACAATTCTACGTCCAAGCACATTTTCTCCAAAGCTGAATGTCCGAAGGGCGTCTCAATTTTTTTCTAATATTGGCCTAGTTGTAGGCTACTCTTGTGTGTCACTTTGAAACTCATAAACTCAATGTGAGCCTATTAAAATAAATGGAGAAAGCTCATTTTGTCCCTCCCTAGCTATGTCCGAACCCTGAGTTGTATGGTTCACAAATTAATAACCACTTCCTTCCATAATAATTCCGGAAAAATTGGGTATCATTTCTCTCAGCAGCCTTTCTAGTGTTGGAGTAAAATGGAACAGGGATTTTAGATCGAACAGACCAATTATCACAAGAGTTTTCATCTCTGTCCAGAGAGTTGAGGTCACTCCCTAGCCCAATTTTGAAATGCCCGCCCACAACCTCAGGAAGGGAAATTTCGTGTAACAACAGTCGACGCAACTCTGGCAGGACCCTCCAACCACGTGGAATGTACATTGCCTTGTTCCATGCTACTTCAGTAGCTTGCAGAATGTGATTGAGTGTGGTTATCTGCTGCGTATTTTTATTGAAAGTCATTCCCTATCCTGCATCAAAATAGCACAGGTAAGTTTTTTTTTTTTTTACTTGCACAGTCCTCCAGCATTCGAAAACCACTCAACTATAATTAAGCTGTTCTTCCTCCAAACTGTTCGACCAGTTTCCACGCTGAGCCGTTCTCTGCTTCGGTCCAAGTGGTTTTTCCTCCAAAAATTAAAACAGCTGTTTTGAAATTTTGTTTAATTCACGGTTATGTAAAGACAACTTAACAATGCTTATTCAGAGTAAAATCGATCTATTATGTATTTAATCGATACTAACACAATCGATAAGATGTAACCTTATGGATAAGATGATGGAAAGTGTGACCTCGTAACTATAAACTGGAGTTGGCTCGTAACTATAAATTGGAGCGGGAACCTCGAAATCCGTGAGGCATTTTTGTGGGCTCCACGAATTTGAGAGATCTATAAGCTGTTCATCCTTCACACGACAGAACAAATAACTGACAATAATAAGACGTCAAATTCATCAAAGAGCGTTGATGCGTTGACCTGACGCCAGCACGTTCTCTTCCTACAACGTCCTTCTCGTGATCACATCTTCTTACAACGCGGATTAACCGTAAACGCGTCCTGTAACTCCAATCCCACGGGGCCCCTCGATAAATCGAAATAATCGACTTAACGATGAAAAATTTCTCGTTATTTTCACGCTTGTTACTTTTCCAGAGTTCAAATCTAATTGAAATCTTCGGGGTTCTCGTTATAGGAGCTTGTTATTCTCGCCTGAAGAGTTTCGTACCGAAAGCGTGTTCAGTATTGCATAATTACAGTCCGCGCCAAATTAGTCGACAATAAATTACATTAGCGACAAACGTCGTTCTGATATGAACATTTGCGCCTAATGAGACTCAGTGAGCGAATTTTCAGTACGAACAACCCTCAACATTCTATTGTGGTTTATTTATTCAATATCACATTCACAAATATTTCATAAATAACAGGACGTAGGTATTCGTCTGGTAAGATGTGACTTAATCGTAACTTTATATTTCCATAATAACGAATATAACTCAAGTGTTATATTTATATTATGAATCGGTGCTTTTGTCGATTTTCACCGATTCTGTGTGTTATTTGTGTATTTTGTAAACTGTTACCTATTTAATTTATTGCCATTAGTGTTATTCTGTCCAAATTTTTATTAATTTACATAGGCGTCATAGCTTGTCGTACTGTGTTCTCTTATTGGCCGAGGCATAATTATCTTAGATTTTGGGGTAAATCAATTATGTAAGTTATTCTTGTTGTAAATACCGAACGCGGGCTGGGATTCGTGACGTTATCGAGAAGGTAATATCTCGAATTGTAATACCCTGTTGACATTAAGGGGATTCGTGAAAGTGGAGGAATGATCCTCGGAAAAGATCTGCAAGGTAGGATGACGTCTGATCTTCGAGAGCATAACTTTCAATATTCCTTTCTGCGGTGTTTCTAATCGTTTCATCACCGTAGGCAGGGTCCAGCCCATACCAAAACCACGCTGAAATAGAGAGTATTAAAGAGTTGTATATTTCTCTGTCTGGATACTTCCAATATGGTCCATAATTAGGTATACATTATTCGCATGAACTCACGTAATTCCCCATTTGTGGGATTTCTTACATATAAGAAATATGTATAGCCTTCCCAAGACAATCGCGAATCCAGTATAAGTTCCCATGTTCTTGTGCGTGTCAACTTTTATCAGTGAGAGACAATTGCACGAAACTACTGCATAAAATACTGCACCTTGCTGGACAGTAGGTTTATCTACGCCCTCCCCTCATTGAGTTTTCACTG
Source organism: Stenodema calcarata (assembly GCA_963920205.1). Classification (NCBI taxonomy): domain Eukaryota; kingdom Metazoa; phylum Arthropoda; class Insecta; order Hemiptera; family Miridae; genus Stenodema; species Stenodema calcarata. The sequence continues at coordinate 24,866,903 of OY986059.1, read as the reverse complement.
GCTGGTATTGTCCAATAACCTCTCAACACTGATGTTTGCCGTGTGATCGTCACGTTAGACTGAAATGCACTGATGGTTATTGGGTAGAATTCAGTTTCATCCTATAATGATATATTTTTCATTTATCCATTTGAAATAGTATATTAAATATACTATTATAAATTAAATTATATTGAAATAACTACTCCAACAACGATCTTCCTGATGTCAGCATAAAATTTTTATGCTGACATCAGGAAGATCGTTGTTGGAGTAGTTATTTCAATATAATTTCATTGGGAAGACGATGAGGTAATCATTCTACCCGCCAAAAAACCTCAGCCGCAAAAAGGAATGATATCCATTTTGCCCGCCAGCCACATATATAGGATGCTCAGTGCTTCGCACCTCGCTGTTGAGTGTGCATATAGAAACCTGATCCTCCTACCCCTAACCTCCACCGTCAAAGTTTTCCTGTTCCCTGTCTCCTTCCCACAACCCCCTCTCACCCTTAGTCACCCTCGGTTTCACCTAATATGTTTCCTCTGTTACACCAGCAGGGAGCTTTACGCTTCTTTCAATGCTGTTGGCGGGAGCTTTTTGCCAGATAAACAAGCCTGAATTGAAGCATTACTTCATTACAGTTGTACCACCGCTGATTACTCGTGACCACCAGTAATACTTATGTTAGCTTGTTCATCTGGCAAAAAGCTCCCGCCAACAGCATTGAAAGAAGCGTAAAGCTCCCTGCTGGTGTAACAGAGGAAACATATTAGGTGAAACCGAGGGTGACTAAGGGTGAGAGGGGGTTGTGGGAAGGAGACAGGGAACAGGAAAACTTTGACGGTGGAGGTTAGGGGTAGGAGGATCAGGTTTCTATATGCACACTCAACAGCGAGGTGCGAAGCACTGAGCATCCTATATATGTGGCTGGCGGGCAAAATGGATATCATTCCTTTTTGCGGCTGAGGTTTTTTGGCGGGCCAGTTTTTACAACGGAGTTGTTTTTGGGGGGATATCACATCTTTTTGCATGGCTAGTTTTCGAGTGGTACTTATACAATACGGTTCAACAACTTATACAATACAAAAGTACCTACGAGGTAACTAGTAAATGTTTTCCTAAATGAAGTTTTATCCTAGTCAAAATTTAGTAAAACTCGGCGCTTCGCGCCTCGCCAGGGGGGCAAGCCCCCCTGGACCCCCCGCATCTTTTCTCTTCTATACTTTGTATAGAACGAGGTATTTGCTATGCAAAACATGAATAATGTTTTTGCGTCCCGTTTCCCCTTTTCCTTATCCTTTTTCTTTGTCTGTATGGAAAATATTAAGAAATGTGCGGAAAATTTATTAGTTTTTTTATTTACTCAGGGCTGTATCTCAGCTTCTTCGATATTTACAGCGGTTTTGGCAGTATATAATTTATGCATAAATTAAAGGCTTTCCAACGAATGGAGAACGATTTTTGTCCGTTGAAAACTAAAGAAGTTTCATTTCCCTAGAAACGGCTCGGTTGTACGTGAAAATCATTAAAAATCTTCGTGACATAATTTCGTGACTTAAACTTCGTTACGCTTTTCAACTCTGGTAGGCCACCGCAAAAACATTATTCATGTTAAAATTAGTACGCCTACTAATTTGCCTTTTTGTTTCTTGTTTTTGTGACAAGAATAATTATTTTTTGGAAATTATTGTTTGTTATCTGAAATGTGTTTGAAAAATAAGTAGTTTTAAAATTTTTGCGAATTGGTTAAATATTAGTTTTAAAATTTTCGATTAATTAAAACAATCAACAATTTAAAAACAATTATTAAAATTTAGTACAATTATTCTTATTATTAAATTTAAAAAAATAGAAAGAATTAGAAATTTGAATAAATTTGAATTAGAAATTTTTTGAAAATTGGTTGCATTTTTTCTTGGGGATTGTGCAAATTTTTGTTGTTGAGAATCATTACAATAATTGTAATTATTGGTGTCGAAGAGAAAGAGGAAAGAGAAAGTTTGCAACTGGTAAAACGCACGTTTTTATACCAAAAATCGCGAATAACTCGAGAACCGTTGGGAAAAGTGCGAAAGTGCGCTACCCTCATTCGAAAGCCCATAAAATTTCCTATCGATCCTTAAACAGGCGCCACTCTACGACAATTTTTCTGACCACCGTTCAACTTTGATGTTTTCGGAAATTAGCCAAATCAGTAGATGTGGAATTTATTCACGTATTTTTGGCTGTGGATTAGTCAAATCGATTGAGATTTAGTTCAAAATTATTGAGCATATTCTAGACAACCTAGCTGACATTTTAAGACCAACCGCACCAATTTTCATCAATATTTGCGGCAGTTGTTGTTGAAAATACAAAAATCACCATAACTCCTTTATTTTTCCCCTTAGGATGCATTTTTTGATCTCAAATTAAACAGTTTAAAAAGCTGAACACAACTAAAAAAGAAAATCCGAAAAAGCTTCAATTTTGAAGGAGTTATAACCATTTGAAATTCCTAAAAAACACTATTTCCCCCCTAATTGGGGGGGAAATGGGGGGAGGGAGAAAAAATGGTCAAAAGGCACTCCCTTGGAGCATAACAAACGTGTGTGCAAAATTTCAGCTCGATCCGATTTGTCTGCTGGGCTGTAGCCCCGTCAATGAACAACAACAACAACGAGAAGAAGAAGAAGAAGAAGAAGAAGAAGAAGAAGAAGAAGAACACGAAAAACGTGAAAAATAGTGGTTTTAAAATTGTTATACCCCCGACACCTGATGTTCCCAAGAGCTGAAATTTGTTTTACGTCCTCACGTGCCCCTGGAGAGTTGGTGTACAAAAAATCAACTCTCGAGACACTCAGGGGACCGAGCTATGGTAGGGTGAAAACACCAACTTGTTCCGTCGCGTAATCAGTGTCTCAGTCGCTTCGGTTTTTAGGGCTTCGGTTTTCTTGGCGGGCGGGACGCTCCCGCGTCCCTAGACCACCAGATTTGTTCTTGTATTTTTAGAAAAATTTCAATATACTTACTTGTTCAACTGAAAACTGTTGATTTTTGTTTTGATTTAGAGAAGTGAGAAAAGTATTAAAAGAGAGCCTCCATGTGGCTGAAAACTTCTTCCCAATGCTAATACCTAGCCAAATATCCCTTTTAATAATTGCGCCATCGTCTACAAATTTCTAGACTTATTTAATAACTAGACTTTAGGTACCTATCTTTATTTTATCATTCTAGTTTTGCCGTAATTGGCACAAATAGGAGGTTGTTAATACACACGAGAAGTAGATGTGCCCTCAAGTACATTTCCCATTTTTTCAAACCCCCTTCAAAATTGGCTTACATGTAATACGTATGTAATACGTATGTATACGTTTTAAGAAACCGAATATCGAACTAAACAATAAAAATAAAATGACTCAAAATGCATAAGTACGAGTAGGTTCACGTTATTATACTTGTATATTGCAAATTAAAGAAGTGCAGTTCTATTTGTGGGGAAAATGAACAAAATTAAATAAAATTTGTTTGGAACCCTATCCATTAACAACCGACATAGAACCAACTTAGTAAAAAGTTAATATTTACAAATAAATGCCCAGACTCTACGCTTGTACTCAAAATCAGCTGGTATTCAGAAAGTAATCACAAATTGCAAGCCGTATTTACGTTCGTACAGTCACTGAACAATAATAAAGTTATTTCAATTAATGGAACTCATAAACGAACCATCATCCTATTTTTACATCAAATGGAACTCAATTAACTGTAGGGTATCGCTAATACGTTATTGGACGTTACACCATTATCCGGTCTGTAATTAGTTTCTCTCCTTATTCTTATTTTTTACAATGATTACTTCATTTCGCAAGGATAATCTTTTCAATAAAACGATTCGTCTTCACAAATACAAAAAACGTTCGCGTACATGTATGGTAGGTATATTAGGTTATTACTTCTTCGTCTTTTTTCTTGTATTTTTCGTCTCCTACATTTTATTTTTCCTGTACGAATCGACCGACGGCTGTATTTATCCACTGAGGAGGAGCGGGGGTTAATTATTAAAAATAATTAAAAACCGACGGATTGAAGCGTCACAATAATTAATATTAGCGGGGAAACTGTTGAGTGGCGGTGGGAAACCCATTTTTACGGACCGTCGTATTGGAAATATTTCGCGGGGGTGAGTTTTTTGAGGGTTCGACAGAATTTTCGCTTAAATCAATCAAGAATTTGATGAACCTTTTCAAATTTCAGTGGTCGAAAATATCCAATAACCGTACAGACTGCTGTTACCGTTAATCTGACGAACAAATTAGATGTGAAGCGCCTTTTTCGTTAAATATACAGGGAAGATACACAGAGTTATCTTGCATGTTCCGTAGCAACGGTTTGGTTGTAAGCGGAAATCATAATAAAATCGGAAGTAGATTAGCGGACGAACGGACGCTCGGTTTTTGCCAAAAATGTGAATGTTGAAAATGTTCCAAAATTTTTTTCAAATGTGAAAGGAACAAAAATGTCCCATGTTTATAGAAAATCTAAGTACAGGTGTATACAGGATGGTTCATGACAGGCCCCATCCTTCACAACGTTGCAGAAAGTAAACAACATTGTTTGATCCCTCATAGTAGTCGAATCTGAGTCTAGGGTCGAATTTATTCGGACAATTAGGGGTCACATTTAGAAAATTAAGCGTCAAAGTCACCTCAAAGGGGGTTCTAAAAAAAAAAAAAAGTTTTAGTGAGAATTGCTATCATAAGTATAGAAAAATGTGGTACATTCGTAATCAGCGCAAAATTTCTTATAAAAATGTCCCACCAATCATAAAAACTTGTCATAGTTATAAAATTGTTAAAATGGTTTATTGAAAATTCGCTCTTTAGCTCATGCTGCATGACTGGTTTTTCATCTAATTCTACACCGAATTCGTCGTATACCACCCCAAATACCATCACAAACGCATTTGAGTCCGGTTTACACATATTTCGAAGGAGTTGTAGGTTTTGTCCAGATAAATAAGCGTTTTTCCCAGTGTGCGTCGATAGAACGCAGTTATCAAATGAACCAAAATGGTGTTTTTGGCAATTTTGAAGGCGTTATGATGTCGTGTTTACGTCACAAATTCACTTGAAATTCCGTTTTTTTGCTCAATGATATTTTTGGTTTTGTTGTAGTTTATTAATGTTTGTGGATATTGAATTTGTGGTGACTGACCTTTTGAGAGCGGCGACGTCGGACGACGCGGAGGCCTTCGAACGGGCTCTTGAGGGCGGAACCGGATGTGCGGCGGCCCCGGGGCCTGCGGCGGCGCCCCGAGGAACCCCCCGGAACCGAAGGGGCCCCCGAGAGAAAACCTGTGAGCCGCCGAAGGGAAAATCGAGTGCGGCGGGAAAAGTCCGGCGGCGGCGGCCGTGTAGAGCCGTAACGGTGATTCGAGTACCATCATCGTCACCTCAACATCACACAAACGACTGGCGCGGGCGGACGGCGGGCGACCGGGGGAGAACACCAATTTTTTTCTCTCTCACTCACTCACTCATACTCTCTCTCTCTCCGTTCTCCCCCTTTTCGGTCGGTTGGTGGGGGAGGGGGAAGGTGGGGCATGGGTTTTCAATCCCATGGTTCGGAGCTCGAGTGGGTTACGGAGTGGGGGAAGTGGTAGGCCACTCCTACGGGCCACTCCCCTCCGTTATCAACCACGCCTCGACCCTATAATCACCTTCCCCTCCAAAACCGCCTCCGCGCCGCCCCCTCATCACCCCACCACTCCCTCGCCCAACACCAATTTGTACCAACATTCAAATTAATTGCTGTTAGCTCCCCCCCCCACCCCACCACCACACCACCTACCACCTCCCCCCCCCTCCAACTGATCCACAACACTTTTCATCCTAAACATCTATTGATTTTCCACACGTGTTTTCCCTCCGTTACCACCTCCCCCCCCGCACTCTTGCACCGTTACCGTTACCCACTACCCGTTCCCCGTTATTTCTTCATATTCCGCTGTGATATACACACCGAGGATTTTCTTCCTTCTCTCCGACCAAATGAGGACTTATGGCCTCGACATGACTCGCCTCGACAATTCAACACCCAACGTGATTCTCCCTCTTTGCTCATCATATTCCGCGATATAAATCACGATATCAAATTTATCACCTTCCCCCCCCCCCCCCCGCGGTACTCCTCTACGCCATCGTCCCCTTCTCCCTTCTCCCTCACCCTCCATCCTCCCTGAACTGAGCCAAAAATACAAATCGACCACAGAAGTCCATTTTCCCGATTTTGTATTAGTACTAGTATTAGTATAATTTAATTAGTATAATATAATATAATTATTAGTATAATATAATTATGTAGGAGTGCACTTTGGCAACGAAAAAACCATCTTAATGAAGAACCGTAGGACACACTCAGCGTGGTCACTGTAAGCAAATCCCCAAACCTGCGAGGAGTAGGCCAAAATTGAGCGGGCAACAGCATCAAAGACAGCAAGCATATCAACGAAGGAAATCTTGGGCTGACACATGTAACATTGCCACATGCTCAGGGGGGCCCACTTCGCCGACGAGCTTTTCTATTTTATTACTTAATGATATTTCATACTAATAAGTATTAGTACCTATATATTATTAGATTATTAGTATAATAAATAATTATTAATATTAAATAATTACATAATATGTTAGGGGATTGTACGCGCTGAATGAGGCGCTAAATCAGTGTGGTCCAGGAGGTGCTGCTCCCTACCGGAACAGGTGAAAACCTGCTTCCCCTCGCCATCAGGCAGTCTGTATTCTCTCGTCCGCTATCGGAAAACCTCTCGCGTCATCGCATTTTCTCCCTTTTGTGCCATCACATTTTCTTTCTTTATCGTAGTGAACTATTGTTCAAAGTAAGCTCTAGTACTCGGCTGTCTAATTACAATTTACATAAGTACATCCCCCCTTTCTGCTCGTAAACGTGTACGATCTTCGTCGAAGCTCAACTCTTCTCTTCACGCCGGCCGGCGGTCTCCTGCAGCGCTGCAAACTCCGTGAGTACCGATTTCTTACGTACATATGTTTACAAGAGCAGTTTACCCCCTCTTTTAAAACGCATAATTTAAATTCACTTTCAAATATACAGTCCATTTCGCCCCTGAGCTTAGTACAGCCAGCGCAATCCCCAACAAAGTGGTCCTTTTTCGAGCCGAATCGTACAAGTGGTTCTAGTCAAGAAGAATCTTACATATCTAGTCATTTTGTATCATTAGACAGCCGAAATATTTCTAGTCGTTATTATTAGTCAGAGTCAGCTATTTGTCGATCAAGTGAGTAGGAGTAGGAACGTGCAATACTTAGGTAGGTACGTGTATACGTTATCCTTGGATCCGTGCAATAAAGAGGCTTTATTTTCGTATATGTATATTACCTTTCGTTGTTGAGTTTTTGTTGATCATTTCAAAACTTTATTCTCGTTGTTATTTCTCTTAATAAAGGATTGTTACTCGATAAAATACTCTATTTTTCGGCCTTAATTTATTGCTCGGAGTTTCTTTGTTCAACCTTGTCCACGTTCTCGTTGCACAAACCGCAACTTGTTGCACTGTTATTGACATAAGTCAACAGTTCAAACTATTGCACATAAGTTCCTACACTTTGATACCTATTAGTTCCTAACTCACTGTGATATTCCGCGATCAAACTGTGATAATTCCTGTTCCTATTACCTATCTCCGTTGTTTACATTTCGAACTTAGAAGAATATGCCCGACGAGACGCCTAAAGTTACGTCGGAGGTCAGGCGTTCGTTGCGCTTATATAAACGTAAACGAGAAGGTATTTTTGCACAGCTACAGCAAATTAAAAGCTTCACAGAAGCTGAGAGCGTAAAAACTGGTGCTACGAATGTATTTTTGGCTAGCTGTTCAAATTTAGAGAATATTAGGCAGCAGTTTGATACTATTCAAGATGCTATTTTGGAAGCAAATATTGATGCAGCCGACGCTGATCAATTACCTTATGATTCGGTTAATGCTGCATTTTATGAAATTTTCTATCATATCCGCGCTATCGAAAATTCTGTAAAACGTGTTGCTGACTGTGTTTTGAATACTTCTACAACAGTTGTTGAATGTAAACCTCAAATTAGGTTACCAAAATTGGAAGTTCCTGTATGGAATGGCGATCCTGACACATTTTGTAGTTTCTTTGCACTTTATAATGCTGCGATCCATTCCAGTTCATATTCTGGCGCGGTAAAGTTGACATATTTAAGGTCTTTACTAACAGGTACTCCACGTAAGCTCATCGAGAATTTGAATATTACGGACGCAGATTATGATGTAGCTTATAAAACTATTTGTGATAATTATAATAATGTCAGGATTCGCGCAACCCACCATTTAAATAAATTGTTTTCTTTTGCACCCCTATCTAGTGAGGGTGTTGTTGATCTTCAATCCTTTTTAGATATTTTTGGCACTAATTGGAAAGCCTTTCTTAATTTACATATAGGCGATGAGCACGATTTCATTATGTTTAGTTTAGGATTTCGTTGTTTACCCACTAATATTCGTAGTGCATTTGAACGTTCGTTTGGTCAGAGTGAGAGTATCCCCACATTTGCGGAGTTAATCGACTTCGTTCAGGAACAAGTTCGCATCAAGGAAATACTGACCCAAACTTCAGTTAAAACCCTGAAAACCGCTTCGCCCGCAAAACACACAGCAGTGCATAAATCAGTGCTCGCAACCTCGGCCCTTCATGTTTCACCGTCGGCCAACACTTCTTCTCCACAGCAACTTAGTGCTACCTCTCAGTCGTCATCGACATGTCCTCGCTGTGCTTCTCCCTCGCATAAAATTTATTACTGCCCAGTGTATAATAATCTTTCTCTCGCTGATAAGCGCACGTGGTTGGTTGAAAAGAAGCGGTGCTTCAAGTGCTTGGGTACCCATACCTCCCCCCAGTGTAAGTCTCGTGGTCGATGTGGTACTTGTAAAAGTGCATCTCATCACTCCTCTCTGCATTTCACCAACGACGCTGCTCATCCAGCCGCTGGAGCTCCTGCTGCCCCCAAGCCTTCTAACTCTCCTACTCCGGTTGTGACTTCCAAGTCTCCCATTCAGTCTCTGCTGACCGGTGCTCGTCAGGCTCTCGTTGAACGACCAGTGGTAGTTCTCGCCACCATCCAGGCTCTCATTCTCAACCGCTTCAACCAATGGATTCCCGTACGCTGCATTCTGGATCCAGGATCCGAGATAAGCATGATCACTGGCGACTGCAACCAGCGTCTTGGGCTTCCAGTGACACCATATCGCCAAGAACTTTGTGGTGCAATGCAGCAACCGTTAGGTGCCTCTGGTGGCATTGTTTCATGTGTGTTGGCTTCTCGGTTGTCTTCTGCCACTCGTATACCCACACAAGCAGCTGTAGTGTCGCACATATGCCACGATCAACCCAAGATTGCGCTCTCCAAGGAAGTTTACGAGCGATTTGCGCACTTGGAACTAGCGGACCAAGCCTTCCACGAGCCTGGAAAGATCGATTTCCTCATTGGAGCAGAACTGATGGACGAGGTGTTGCAGGGCGGTGGCGAGGTTATCCATGGGAGACCAGCAGCAATTCGTACCATTTTTGGTTGGGCCATCATAGGCAAAGTACCAGCATCTAGCCCAGCTCCATCCAGGTTGTGTATGCTGACTGGTGCCAGGTCTCTGGACGAGTCAGTCCAGCGCTTCTGGCAAGCAGAGGAAGTTGACGCAGAGGTTCCCTCTGATCCCCTTCACCAGGTGGCTGAAACTCACTGCCGTTCTCATGTCTCTCGCCGGCCATCAGGTACCTACTCAGGGAGTTTACCTTTTAGGGAAGCTGCTTCTCTACCACCTATGGGTGAATCACGCGATGTCGCACTAGAACACAGGGTCTCTTCTCTTCAGCAGCACCATCTCTCCACATTCTCGGCGTCTTCTGGGATCCTGCACTGGCCGTCTTCTCCTACAACATTGCTGCTGCCTGTGACGCCTCCACCAAGAGACCGGTACTCTCCCGGATTGCACCAGTGTTTGGCTCATTGGGCTGGCTGTCGCCGATTACGTTTTGGGCCAAAGTCTTCCTCCGGGAGCTTTGGTGTGAGCAGCTTGACTGGGACACTCCTTTGCCTGAGCGGTTCTCTTCACGGTGGGCGGCCTTTGCCGGGCAACTCTCTTCGTTGACGAGGAGGGGCTTCTCAGGGTGGGCGGCCGCCTGGGCCATGCGGTTCTCCCTGCGCGCAGTAAACGTCCATTGTTGCTGCACAAGGACGCACCCCTGTCAAAACTCTGGGTCACAAAATTGGCAATTTTGGGTGGGCGGTGTACGCGCTGAATGAGGCGCTAAATCAGTGTGGTCCAGGAGGTGCTGCTCCCTACCGGAACAGGTGAAAACCTGCTTCCCCTCGCCATCAGGCAGTCTGTATTCTCTCGTCCGCTATCGGAAAACCTCTCGCGTCATCGCATTTTCTCCCTTTTGTGCCATCACATTTTCTTTCTTTATCGTAGTGAACTATTGTTCAAAGTAAGCTCTAGTACTCGGCTGTCTAATTACAATTTACATAAGTACATCCCCCCTTTCTGCTCGTAAACGTGTACGATCTTCGTCGAAGCTCAACTCTTCTCTTCACGCCGGCCGGCGGTCTCCTGCAGCGCTGCAAACTCCGTGAGTACCGATTTCTTACGTACATATGTTTACAAGAGCAGTTTACCCCCTCTTTTAAAACGCATAATTTAAATTCACTTTCAAATATACAGTCCATTTCGCCCCTGAGCTTAGTACAGCCAGCGCAATCCCCAACAGGGATTGTTGAACAAAGAAATGATAAGCAGATCACGGACTAAAAATGGTTTATCAAACAAATCGGAACTTCATTGTTCAAATCACAACTCTTCCTCGTTTACAAAAACAAAAGCTATCGCGTGGCTCATGGTCGCGTTACCATGACAGCATAATATTATGGTTTCATATTCACTGATGTAGGGATGGCCACATATATGTCGTTACTAGATAGCATCGAAGGAAAGGTATCGATGACGATATTAAATATGTCGATAAATTTTATCGTACCTATATAGGTACGTAGCTTAATAGCTCAGTATCGAAACTTTTTGCAACCGACAGTAACGATAAAAAATATCGATATTTACTGAAATATCGGTTGAAAAAACATTTGATTAAACCTTCCTCGTTGACCGACCCATCAGACAGCTCGTCGAACTCTGGTGCTTCCTCAACGATTGCTTGCGTCAAAATTGGAAGATGACAGTAAAAAACAACTGACATAATGTGATATTATTATAATATACGAGTATATATAAGAAAATAATTATTATTGGATTAATTATTAATCTATCATTTAGTGATCTAGAGGGACGGGTGATCTGCACGAAGAAGATAATAAACCGTTTTGTCAAGAATTTGCAGAATTTTTCTTGATTGAATCCAATGGTTCATTATGGAAGGTAATAAACCGAAAAGAAAGATCAACTCTTCACTCCATCAACATATCGGGTTAGAAAAATGGTCTAATTGTGATATAAAATACGGAGCTAATTACACTTGGAGGGGACTGATGGGAAACTGAATGTCCCCTGTGTAATGTACCGGTAATTGCGAGTACAGGAAATACTGACCCGTCGAGGGAGAATTTGAGGAGTTACACGGACGTATTAGAAAGACACCGCCTCAGATGTTATTCACGTAACGTGATGAAGACAAGTTCACATATTGACCACCGCAATTCGTGGGGCGCTGTCACGTCGTGGGTGAAAGTCCATCGATCTTTCGACAAAGAAAACATCGAGACGATTCGTGTTTTCTGGCTTCAAAGGAAAAATAACTCGTTCGATAGGTGGCTTTTAAAAACGTTAACGACGTAACTTCACATCGAGCCGGTGCCGGTGAACGTCGTTTTTGTGCCCCGCATTCTCTCAGTTCGACTTCAGCTCTTTCAAAGGCTTCGCGCTTCAATTTCGAACTGAGGACAGTGGTCTTTTGGTGACGGGATGGCGCCAAGAGGCGTCGAAACGGGTGATGAAAGCTCGTTGTTACCACTTTCCACTCGTTTGGAAATGGGTGGTTTGGAAATGGTGGAATGGGTTCATGGGCCAGTCAAATAGGGCACCGTAGGCTTCAATATAAATATCGGAAAGCAGTTGGAAACGACCGTTGACCACGTAAGGAGGCACCAAGTTAAAGTATCCTCGTTTCGGTAGAAACTACGAAATTGTCTAGTTTTTGTTTAAAAAAAAAACCTCTAAAGGATCTTTCTGACGAAATAAACTGACCTCTGATTATAATACCATTCAATATTGCGTTTAATGATCCCCCCCCCCCCCCCAATGTTAACCCTGGTATCACAAGGGTGGGGTTGTCCCCATACTGACGAATGCAATGTGATCCACAGTTCTCATAAATATAGCTAATTCTTACGTCATTCGTTCTTTCGAATGACTTTTACCAAAGTGATTACGTAACACTTCACCACTATAATAATCTCCTAGTTCTATGTGGAATGGTGGGGTTATAGGTAATATTAAATGTTGTAATATAACAAATTTTGTTATATTACAACATTTCGTATATTACGAAAATAATCATTTTTATTCATATTTTCTTTGAAATGGTATTTATTAAACATAGTTTCAATGTAAACATGCCAAAAATCAACTATCCTACAAATTACAAATGAGATTGATCCCAATCGTGACCCCACTTTGAAATTATTCTCTCGAGAGGAGCAATAATTACTCCAGGTCAAAATTAAACCTGGAGTAATTATTTATGTCCAAATGGCCTTTTGGTCTCTTCAACTTCAACTACATGGATGTGTAGTATTAAAAACGTCTCCCCATGGCGCCAATGGGAGATTTCGAAACGGTTACGGTGCTTTGGGAAGTGGTTAGGACATCTCTTTAGCTGGAAGGAAAAAGGCGGGCGGGGAAAGTGAATATCATAAACAAACACAAATAGGCAATGAGACGTGCCCGTTTTTCCGGTGGACAGTTTCCAAGAATTACTAATTACTAAGTTCCAAATAATAATTACAAAATTACTAATAATTAAGTATATGAATATAAAACAAATTACAAAATCCTTCTCAAAATCAATGATAACGATTCACATTAAATGTTGTAAGTACCTATAAAATTATAAATTTTATAATTTAACATTACGTTCTTATTCGCCAGTGTTTATTATTCAAATTCTGGTCAGTAATTAAACTCTTCCACAATCATCTTCTCCATTTTCGACCATTAGGAAACGAAATGAACTCTGCCCTGCTCATCTCCCTTGTCTCAAGCCACCTCAGACTAAACTCGGCAAGTACAGGACAAATAGCAATAAAATGGAACGTGTCCTCTCTGTCGCGCCTATTAGATAGTGAACAGATTTGCCTATTCATCTCCCCCCATGGAACTGCATTAAGATGAGTTCACATAGTACCTTAAACATTGTGCTTATGAGGTGAGGTTTATTTTCGTCACTAATTTGATGATCTCCGAGCTTGATTCAAAGGGATTTATAGACACTTCTAAAACTCGAGTTTTTCCGTTCACTATAGATGTCCTAAGATTTGATATATATTATAAGATAGTTTGTGGGTGAGGATGACCAACACTAGTCGTTGTTATCATTCGGTTTATTACAACGTTTCGATCGTGATTAGGATCGTGTTCCACGATCGAAACGTTGTAATAAACCGAATGATAACAACGAGTAGTGTTGGTCATCCTCACCCGCAAACTACTCTACTGTTTCCTAGTCAAAACAACCTCCACTATTATAAGATATCTATCCCTCTTACCTTGTTCCCATTTAACCAACATTTCGTCGCCCAGAAGTTTCACATTCTTATTTGAGAAATGTTTTATGTTCATCCCGTATCTTTCGCAGATCCCGACCCACTCTTTGTACCAAAACGTTTTGCGCCTTATAAACAGGGTGGTGAAGAAGTTTGGGTGTCTTTCAGGCGGCATGTTAATTGTTTTTATGATATACTCAAGATGCAACTTGAATGTGTACAGGACCAAGGGAGACCTGCCAGGGAGAGTAGCAAGGTGTGCTGGTGGGGAGCATTAGAACTTTTTTGATGAAAAATCGTTGTGCCTTTTCTACCAAATCATGTTCCTTGTAACTCCAAACATGATTGATACTCCATACGTCATAACTGACCTGATTGATTCAAAAATCCCCCATTTCTTGCTTACCGGGAAATCATTGTGCTTCATCATTCGTGACCACAACAGCTGAGGAACCACACGGATCCGAACCTACCCACCCACCTTGACGGGTTAAGGGAACTTTTGGATTCCAGAAGAATGAAAGAATCGAGTACCGCCGCATGATATGAAGCTTCATTTCAATGAAATTCTGAAACACTTCGTTTTCGTTCGATTTCGCCATCTAATGATTTCATAATCCTCGTATCGAATTTTACGAACGATCAAAGGACCTAATTCAAGTTTTTATTTATTCGTTTTTAATATTTTTTAATTTGATTTGTAAATTACATCTAAATCAAGGGAGCAATTCCCCCCGGAGTTCAGAATTTCCTATTTTTACGGTTCCCCGATCTTACATTTGCCGTCTCAACCCCGTTTCCGCTCGCCTGAACTTCCAAAGCCTTGAGATTTGTTTCGGGGGTTGCGGGAAAAAGGAAAAAGGGCATAACCGGGTATAACTCGGGAAGGGTACGACTCGAGGTTTCGTCGGGTTGTTGTTTTTTTTTCTTTTTTTCTTCCCTTTCCCCTTTTGGGAAGAGTTCAAACAACGGTGATGAAAAAGGAGGGCGGAAAGAGGCAACTGATTGGTTTTCTGGGTGACCGGCCTCGTATCAGACGGTCTGACGAGCGGACAGGAAAAGGATTTTCCGAAAAAAAGGAGGGTTTTGTATCCTGAGGGATTTAGTCTGCCTTGGACCGGACGATTATCGGTAGGAAACGCCCTTGAGAACTGTCCAGACTCGACACGACTCTCCGGTGGGGAAACCGTTCGAATCTTGGAATCCGATCGGGCAATTTGATGAAATGACGTATGAATTGGCCAACGGTTAGAGAATCACAGTATTCAGAACAATGTGACAAAAACACAAATACTGCAGCGTTTTCTTGGTGTACTGACCCAATCACCTCAGTAACATAATAATATTATGGTAATTGGGTCAGGACACCAAGAAAACGCTGTAGTATTTGTGTATATCTAAAATATTATTTTAGATATAATGATCTCGCACATTGATACAAATAAAAGGGATGCCAAGGAACCCAATACCTCAGGTCAGTCAAGCACGGGGTCCGGCAATTCCCCAGTCAACAAAACGTCCCAGGGTTGACGATTAACGGTAGGGAGACACCTGTATAAACCCCTTGACATCAAGAGGAAGGGATGGGATATCGAAAGAAAAGTATCGATATTGGCATAAATGATATATCGAATATGAATATCGATATCCGATACAATATCGAAAGAAAAATATCGATATCCGATATTATCGGTCAATAATATCAGAAAATTAGTTTCACAGTACCTACTATAGGTTTCACAGTACCTACCTATAGGTAGGTAACTTTTTCTAAAGTGACAGAATAATCTTCCATTTTTTGGCGAGCACGCAAAAATGGTTCAAAAATTTGGGAAAGTAGGCAGTTCCAGTTTTTACTGGTGTAACAGCCTCTCCTCCCCCATATTTTTGTTCCCTTCATCATCAGTGAATGATACTACGGTATTGGTGTCCTGAGGAATAGAAGAAAACCTCTTATATCCAAAATTTACTACTATTCCAGCCGTTTGCAATTATTCCTCTCAACTCTCAGTGGATGATATTGCGATATCAGAGCTCTGGGAAGATTATCCTTTTCTTAGTTCCTGAATTTTCATCCCCTAGTGAATGAGATCGACATCTCGGAGTCCTAGGATATTGAAATTCACAATTTTACAAATCAACCATAAATAACCTAGCTGTTTGCGAGTAGTCCTTAACCAAAAGAATAGGAGGAAAGTAAAACTTTTAGGAACCTAGTATCATTAAAAAATTCCGGTCCTTAAACTCGGCATACAAGGTGCCAAGTACAGACAGTATAATAGCATAATAAATGTGACTCATTCAATGCTCATCAATTGGGTAAGTAATACAAGCAAAATATTTTGGGTAGACCAATATCAAACCTGGTGCGCACATGTGGTATCGTTGCGTAAAATGATACCTACACGCCTGCGAGTCGGTCATATTTTGTAATTTAATAATAAAAGAATGTTCTATTTCGTCGTACGAAATCGTATCTTAGGGCAATGCTGGTGCTTCGCAGAACTCAATTCCTGAAATCCTGACTCATAGAAACCTCAGCATTAAAAACAAGCTGTTAATTTACAAAACTATGATCCAATGCATATGGTTGTATGGTAGTGGTCTTTGTTCATCTGGATCAGACTCTCAGATAAATAGAGTTCAAGTACTACAAAATCGTGTACTCTGATAATTAGCGCGGACTGGTACATCAGCAGAATCGCTTTCAAGGCCTGGTCATCCTGCCAAAATTGTAGGTCTTTGCGCCTTTGATCTCCTAAGTTCTTCTTTTCCGTATAATTAAGATGATTTTGAAGTCTTCAGTTGGAAATACAGTCATGTGCCGGCAGGAGCAGTGGAACGGCAATACACCCCAGCAGTAAACCAGACCTGCGCCCCCTGACTTTCAAGCCAAAGGCCACTGGTATTGTGTCCATCACTACCGTTACGTCAGGATTGACCATCAATCGTCCGAACCAGAAACCAACAGACGCAATCAAGACGATCAAGTTCACTATGCGCAGTCACATTCTCTCAGAGCTCTCGACTCCAAATGGTTCGAACTTGTAACTTGACAGCGTGAAATAATTAATGTCACCAAACCTACCGTTGACATTATAGAATGCCTAGAAGCGGGGCACAAGTTGAAATTAAGTTTAATAAAGTCATCAAGGCTAATTGTAGCGGTTTCCCTTAATGAGAAGGAAGGTCAACGTTAATGTGTTTATAATGAATAAGGCGGGTCGACTATCCGCCCTCCACCTCTTCACCACAACTCACCGTAATGTGATAATAATTGTTCGGTCCCATCTCCCGTTTTATATCAGCGGTGTATCTGTCTCAAGAAAAATGGTGACTCTCTCGTAATGAATTGAGGTCCTTCCTGCGATGGACTCCTACGCAATAGGAGCCCCCGGCTCGTTGACTATAGTTTTTCTACCGTTGTTATAGATCCCAGACCGAACTGCAGACAGGATCGGTCTGCACCCGGATCTGGGATCTATATTATGTTATATGTTATATATCTGGGTTTTATATTATGTTATATACTATAGATCTGGGATCCATTTTTTTTAAAAATCAAGCAACGGTGAGATTTATAAACTTAGAGAACCACCACGTTCCCCTCGATTTCTAAGCGGAAAGATATGTAAATCCGTGGGAAGCTCTATATTTCGATTGAGAGTAAGCCAAATCGTATGTGAAGCATAATTGCAAAAAATTGGTCAGCAATGCGGGAACCAAAACGGAACTCTACAGCACCTCGTTATTGAATGCCCACAGTACGAGAGCGTGATATTCATTTTTTTTTTTTTTTTAATTTTGTTTATTTGGCATTACCTTTTTAGTATACAGCCATATATATATTTATCTAATTAGTTTTAAGTAATTAAAGTATCTGTAATTCGTGAATATATAAAAATAAAGTCTCTGTTTAAATATGTAAATTACTCTTCACAATAAAATTACTAATTTCTTCATAAATTAACATATTTTTTGAAGCTAGCATTGTAAATTACTCTTCACAATAAAATTACTAATATCTTTTGAAGCTAGCATTGTAAATTACTCTTCACAATAAAATTACTAATTTCTTCATAAATTAACATATTTTTTGGAGCTAGCATTGATATTCATTTTACGAGATTTTATTTCCCAAAAACCCGAAATCTACGAATAAACATAATATGTAAATGTACGTATTTATACGTTTTATTCATTTATTTTATAGTTCTCTGCTTTCCCACATTGTTTTTCAACGTTTCATCACAGTTTTGAAATCAGCATTAAATTTTTTTCAAGCCTAATGCACTTTCAAAGTTCACAAGTTTCTAGTTCGCATTACGGTTTGATACCCTATCTCTCTCATTCATGATGCAAATCTTTATCATGCGACAAGCGTTTTCAATAGTTCTTCGGTTCGGATATCTTTGCCGATTGGGGCCCAATCGGCAAAGATATCCAAACCGAAGAACTATTGAAAACACTTATCGCATCATGAAGATTTGCATCATGAATGAGAGAGATAAGGCAAATTCAAAATTGGCATGGTCCGACTCCATTTCACGCGAAAAGAATAACTGTAGTGAAATGTTTTGAAAATACTCAAAAAACACGAAAATTGTCTCTAAATTTAATTATATAGAAGATAAGATCCAACAAAACAAGCATGACATCAGTTTTTTCTCCTTCCCATTCCAATTGCATTCCGAAATTGAGAGATAACTGCAATTCTGAGTATACCGTTGGAAGGGTAATTAAATTTTACAACTTTTGTGAGACACTTCCTCTTTAATGTTCATTCCTCGATCTGTTTTCACGGTTTTAAAAAGAAACTTTGAAAGTGCATTAGACTTAAAGAAAATTTAATGCTGATTTCAAAACAATGATGGAACGTTGAAAAACAATTTGGGAAAGCAGAAAAATTGAGGTTTTCACTCGGTTTTCTCGAAATAACCTTTGAAAGGGCACGGGTCTGTGGAACGGAATGCGATAGAAACGAGGATAGAAACATGCGGTTGGCGGCGTTTAACTACATTTTTGATCTAGTCTCTCCATCTTGCGTATTTTCATCAGATTGAAGAACGCACTACCGCAGCCGCACAAAATGCTCCTCCATGTGAATTTATCTTTGGAATTCGCCAGTTTTTGAGGGGCTTTAAGGAAAACAGAGCTTTTCGTCCGGCGCATTTCCCTCCATCGACCTCGACCGTTCACCGACGGGTACCTCGGTCTTGAAACAGATATCTGCATACGACAGCGAAAAAAAGGCAAAGTGGCGTCAGGGTGGCATAGGAATGCGACTATTTGAACCGCCTCAACTCAGCAGGTTTTGCAATTGACTGCCTTCTCTCATCCACTTGCGCACCCCATCACAACCCGAGTCCCCTCCGGCACCGGCGGCCGTTCGACTGGAAATCTTCTCTTTAAAACCTCAAATAAAAAGGTGGGTGAATAAAAAGAAGGGAAAAGAAAACTGTCGAGTTTTTTTCGGCCCTCTGAATAAAAATCTTCTGCTCGAATACGAATTTCGGCAATTTCAATGTGGGATGTATTATTCATTTTCCCATTTTTGGCAGATATCATTCATGAGGCAATCCAGTGAGCTGCAGAAGGTTATGGGTACGTAAATGCGACATCGTAGATTCGCAGATATAAGGTCATCCATTCATGCCTTAATTTAATCACGAAACATATTATGCTATGTTATTTCAACATATCTACCTATCGTCTTATAAGTGATGCTATAAGTGATTTGTTAGTAACAAAAAAGTTTTTGGGTTCTCGGAACCGTTGGGTTCACAAAAACGGGCTGCGTCGCAAGATTTTAAAAGCCATTCACGTCTGAGGTGATCCAAGTTGACTAGGTAGTGTTAAGTCGTAACTGCTGGGATAGAGCGAGCCAGTTTGTCCTCGTGAATTAACGTGTTTGCCTTACTCAGCTTCCTTGTATTATTACTAATAAATATGAATATGAATATGAATGTGTCCTGATGAATATCAGTTATGTTACAAATCATATTATTAAACATTTTTTGTGACAATTACCAAAAAGGAACTTGGGGCAAATAAAGATGAAACTACTATGATAGTAGTTTAACTATAATAGACAATTTTAGTCAACTTTCAGAGTCACGTTTTTCACTAGGCATTACGAATAGTCGTTTTAAAAAGGTAAATGAACCTTTGAAATCTTTTAATGAATTTCTGAAAGGTCTTCCACTTTTTCAAGCCACTTCCCAGGATTTAGGGGTTCTCTTACTTCCTAATAAATATGAAGTTCCTCTAATGATGCTTGTCTCTGTTTCGAAATCCTATCCCTCTAAAATTTGGAAAACTATCGTAATAAAAATATGGTTTTTTGATCTGCACTTGAATAGCTTTAGAATTGATAACGCGGGATGGAGAGGCTCATTGACTTTGCTAAATTCACTTGCTCCATTAACATTAGCCATATCGATGTACTTCAATGTTAAGAAGACACATTTTTAACCTGCCCTGATCTTGCTAAGTAACTGCAGAATTGCATGGGAGTTACGATTGCAAGTTACGAACTCAAGGAAGATTTTCTTTTCTCGAACTGACTGTAGCGATAATTGTTTATGCAGGTAGGTAAGTTTAGTAAGAAATAATTCATCATTAAGCTGAATTATCATGCCCTGAAATGTTATTATGATGAATTATGCCCTGAAATGGGGTTTTCCGTGCCCAGAAATCTTGTGAGCCCACTCGGATTCCGTGACCTTCCAGAAGTGGCTGCACCACCACCTTTGTATCTTTCGGTGGAATAAAAAATAAATTAAATAAAACCCCCAGGTAGGTGTTTCCTGACGTCGAGCCGGTATTTCGTCGAAGGGCGTCAAGCTGCGTCGGAGCCAAACAGTCTGTTACAGACAGACACTTAATTTCGTGACTGATTTCTATTATTATTGTCGTTAGACGGTCGCCTCCTTTCCAGACTCCCCTTTCGGATTATGGTAATCGCGGCTCGGAGAATGAAATGTGGACTTTATTTTTGAGAACTGCGTATTCGTCACTTATAATCATCCGATTTATGTGTAAAATATTGTGTCACGCCGAGCCGCCAAAAGTTCACACAACTTCTGTTTATACGTCTTTCTGTTTAGTGACGGATCAGCTACCACTGCAGCATTTATTATCAAACTCAATTTACTAAGGAAGATTTCAGGTTTCGTGAAGTTAAGCAATTTCGGCTCAAGCAGCTCAAGTCCGCAGAGTTGCCTCAGCTTCTATTTGGGGGCCCCGGTCCGCGGTGGATGCCAAAAGTTTCATTCGTACTCCAAACTGTCCAAAAAATTGAATAAAAAACGCATTTGAATGTCACTTGGCTCCAAAACAATGGAATAGTGGAAAAGCAGGATGCATAATATGCTGCAGCGGTTCATCTCCTGAGGTGCCCAACTTGAAACACTGCTGCATTTTAACTTTTACATTCCAGTACAACTAAAATTGAGGGCGCCCTGCAGAATTCATCGCGTTTCTTCGCTCATAACTCAGTCTTTGGATAATCGATCAATAGGTACAGGATGTCAATGGTGGAGATACAGGTACAGGGGTGGTACCACGGAAAGCTCCTGCTGAATTGGCCAATTCGCGTAACTCTGTAGCGTTACTCCCATGACGCTGTTGCGGCCATTACATCTGCCAACAATTCCATTGTCAAGAAACACGTTTTGATCTTAAATAACAGTGAAAAATATCAGTTTTGGAGCGATTCGATAGAGCGATTCGACTAGCCGGACGTATTCTACATTGCATTATACTGTAACTGAATTGTACCAGTTGAATTTCGGACACTGGAAACGGAGATGGGATACAAGGGTAGCAATGTACAGTATAACATTGGACTATCCTGTGCTTCACTCTGACAATCAGTTTTCAACATTAATATTGTTTATAACATACATTAGGCAGACCCCTGACTTAATTTTTGCTGAATCAATGGAGATGCTCACAAAGATTTAGGGGTAGAGGAACGTCGTTTCTCCCGCCTTCATCCAATAAATATAAATAGCAACTCGATTAATAAACATCCCACGGTTCCAATCTGTGAAAAATGGGTAGCCCTATGGCGGCACATTTGCGACCACGCCCCTCCCTTATAGAATAACAAAAGAAAGGCCTCCCGCTCCTTCAAAGATAAACGATCTACATAATACGATAAGTTCACTCTTTTCCCCTCTGAGAGCAGCATATGTTCCGCATGATCCCGAGCCATGAAGACGCCCTTCGGACGTGCGCCTGCCTCGTTCTTCGGCCCTGAAGTGGCGTCGGTAACTAGTTATCTGAGCGAACCCCTCGTAGTAAAACTTCAAACCCCCTCGAGCTTTTTCAAGTGTTAATCCGGGACTAATGCGGTGATCTCCGAGGAGATTTTATTCCCCTCGTATCAAGTCCAAACTCCCCTCGGTGACGAGCGCAAGACCGCTGTTTATCTTCGGCGACGTGTCGAGCTCCATTTGAGCGAATTTGCGGAAGAAGAAAAAACGCCATTTTAGTGGCTTCAGAAGTATTAGAACACAAATTTTTAATCGATAAGAGTATGGGCTTTGTTTATACGGACCATTTTACAACTATGGCTAATTGTATTACTGGTGTTCCATTGCCTTCTTAGATCCCCGGCCCAAAGATAGTGCGAATTAATTTTGAATTGCTGGAAAAATTGTTGCAACATGTGACTTGGGATGATGTTTATTGTCAAAATGACGTTGTTGCAGCCTTTACAAATTTCTGTGCAGTACTAGAGCACTACTATTGAGAGCAGTTCTTACTCAGGGTATTTTAGTGTCCATAAGATATAGAGAAAAATTGAATTTGAAATGGAAAAAAACAACCATTTAATACTAATTTAGATATCTGTTATATAAAGCACCGGAACATAGTAAATTCAGTGATCAGAAGAGACAAAAGTTTATATTTTTCAAATCGAATTGATGAAAGTGGGGGGAATCCAAAAGTTTAGTGGAAAACTGTGAATTTGGCTTCGAATAGAAACATGAATAACTCTGATGTCAGAATAAGTGATCTCGTGAACTGAATTCGTGTTCTTTTACTGCTCATGGTATTAGTAATTCTTTTCTGTAAAAGTTAGCTTGTTTTTGAGTGTCCCTTTATATTTTATTTTCAGTCTTGCTTTCTCTCCACGTGTTTACCATGTTGCTTTAAAGAGGACTGTCGTGGTTCCACTCTTTAAGAAGGGGTCTAAATGTGATATGGGAAATTACAGGCCAATCGCTTTAACGTTGTCATCTAGAGGCTAATCAAGACAAGAATTGTTCAATTTTTGAATACAAATGGAATTATTGCAAGTAATCAGTAGGTATGGGTTTCAGAAGGGTATTAGCACTGATGATGCTTTGTATGAGCTTAATGGTCTTGTTTCTCAGAAACTTGATAAAGGTTTGTATGTCTTTGGAGGCGTGTTGGATGTTAAGAAAGCCTTTGATTCTGTCAATCATGATTTCCCATGTAAGAAGCTTTATAACTATGGAATACGTGAGTTACCTTAGCTGCTTCCGACTTTCTTAACAAATCGTTTACAGGTCACAAGAATAGTTCGGGCTTTTGGTGATGAAGTCATTAGTAATAGAGGAGCACCACAGGGTACGGTGTTGCCAGAAACGAGGATGATAAGTGGGTTTGAAGTAACAGAATTGAATACTCATCGATTTAAAATAATAACTTCGTTGATAACTGAATAATTAAGACCTTCCAGATCAATTCCATGATTGATTCCAACTTTGATTTCTGAAGAGTCGATTTTGAAATTGGTTCTAATCTTTCAAATTGGGCTTCGACCAAATTGTTGGCATTTTTGAATGAAAGGATATGTACAGAAAGTGAATCAAATTTTAGTTTTAGAGGGTCAAAGCTCCTATGAATTGCAATGAATTGTTGTAAACTCACTAGAAATAGTAAGTAGTATGGTTGAAAATAATGTCCAAACTTTCGTCAACGAGATGAAGAAATTTATCCATGCATTTGGAAATTACTCGGAATTAGAATGAATTCAGTAAAATCATAAAACAGGGTTATAACAAAGATGGTGATTTCATATAAATAACAATAATTGTTAATTATATAAGATCACATAATTATTATTCAAATAGCAATCATAGGGGTCGAAAGAGTGTTTAAATGTCGAGAGTCAAAGTTGAAAACCGTGGAGAAGGTGGTAGAGATATGTCGTGTGTTACTTCGCAACGTCGCTTGTATGAACCAGGGACTTAACATAGAATTCTCATCATGCACGTTGAGGTCAAATATACATACGGCGTTGAACTTTCTGAATTATATGTCGCATGGTGTCGCAGATGTCGCTTGATCGAACCTGATAACGTTTTTCGAAGCCGAAACAACATTCGCTCCGCAATCCTCCGATATTGAGACGTACATCGAAAAACGGTCTTGAGACAAACAGAACCGAACCCAAAACACCTTAGGCTTCGAAATGATTTAAAGGAGCGGATAATTAGAATGAGAAAGCTGTCAAGCTCCCTGAGCCGCTCTCAAACTTTTTTTTCATCTTCTTTTATTTTCGAAAATCAATTTCTATAAATCACTTCGAAGGTGCTAGGGGATGATTAACAAGTCACCTCGAAAAATAATTACAGTTTTACCGCCTTCAGTCACAAAGCCCACGCTCGAAGCGTTTGGACTCTGTTATAACAGTTCCAAGATGCATATTCAACTTTGAAAAGTATTTTTTTCTTCTCTCCACAGATTTGTTGTACCTACTCTTTCAAAAATTTTACCTTTCCAAAGGTGTTCCAATCATTAATTTGTGCCTTGGGGCACCTTATGTCCTCCCGGCGGGCGTATCGGGCATCGAACGAGCTCGACGTGTTTTCAATTATTTCAACTTTTTTTCTCGTTTGGTTCACACCTCCGTATTTTCTTTTTTCTATCGCGTATGGTAATATAAATTGCGCCTCGTTATAAACTAATTTAATCCACGTTGGGACGAAAGCAACGTTCGCCATGCGTCACTGTCACTCCATTGACAAACCAATCACTTCTACCATATGAAGTGTGAAGCATGCGTGAGGAATCTGCGGCAATATATTACATACGTCCATTTCGTAGGTCTGTTTGGGTGAAGGTGAGTATAGAAATCTTCTATAACGAAGAACTGTTACAAATTGAGCCCCTCCTTTACCCCTACGTCCAACATAAATATTGGTGTGTGTGATTTTGGTAGATAAATATTGGTAGATACCTACTCCATTAATGAAGATTTATTTGCAATTTTTCCGAAAATAACGTGAATGAAATAGGGTTTATGGAAGTTGGAGGAATGTGGCCAGGGCGGTTTTTGGTGGGCGCCAAAAATTAATTATTAAATGAGGGATTAATAAATCGAAATCAACACCACTAAATTAACATACTTTTTCACGAAACGAACGAAAACAAAAAGGTGGTTGATACGAGTGATCATTATTATCAATAACGAAACATTTTAGCTCGTGCTCGGCTTATTCGCCTCGGGCAGCGCGATCGGAAAGTTTGCGCGAGACGAGAGAAACTTTCATGATTCCCCCGACAAAATGATCGCAGATAAACGAATTTTTCCTAATACCTTCAACTATGAGTTAATAAACGGGTTTTAAACCCGTAAAAATTGAAGAAGAAACAAAAATTCACTAGGTCTTTGAAAATCCGATCATTACGTTATGCTGCATTTTAGACTTTTGGGATTATAACAATAAATTTTAACTGAACTCTACTGAAGGTCGATCCAGTACGACCATGTCAATAGGAGTGTTATTGCATAGGTACGTTTATCATTGTATGCAATTGTGTAGCAATTATCAATAATGCAACTGTGTAGCATTATTATGTGAACAATTTTCAAGTTTTTTTTAAGTTTATTGTTGGTAATAAGGGTGTAATTTTTGGCTTCAGTCTGTCATATAATAATTTCGTTTTATGTTCATTACTCCCACGGCTGAACCCTCGAGTATTACGTTGAAACAAGTAGGTACCTTTACTTACGTCGAAATCCGTGGTACACCTTCACTTAATGACACTATCCAATTACGTATCAGATTCCACTTATAATTAGTGTAAGAGAGTAGGTATTACGGCTAATGAAAGTTCAGTTAAGAATGAAATAATCTTCAGTTATTGATATACTTGAACTAATGCTTATATATATTGTTTTCATTGTCAACAACAACTATTTTATTGATTGATTTGTTATTTACATTGGTTAAATAGAAATTGGGAAGACAATAATTTCGAGTTTCCAAGGCCCCAACCTACTCTGCCCAATAGCAATGAAATTAGTGTGGGCCCAATTGCCCAATTGCCCAAGCCCTATTGCCCATTGAAGTGCCCTTTGAATCGGTTTAGTAGAAGGGGGACTATTTTATTGAGAGAATTTCACTTTTGCGCAGGCGTAATCAGAAATAACAAGTTGGTTTTGATCAAAAATTAGTTCAATTCGTCCGGAGATACAGTGAGTCGAGAGACGTAGAAGCAAATTCCGAAAAAAGCATAAAATCTTAAAAGTCTTATAATCCAAATACGCTCAAGCACTTCAATAAAAAACGGAGTTATAGAGTGAGAGAGTCTATTTCCACGAAAATAATGAGTACAATTGTTAAATCGATTTCGACGATTAGGTCATCATCAGTAACAAACATGAACTACTGATGATGACCTAATCGTCGAAATCGATTTAACAATAATTGTACTCATTATTTTCGTGGAAATAGACTCTCTCACTCTACACCTCCGTTTTTTATTGAAATGGGTTTCCACAACCTCGTCGCGAGTGATCTAATTCGTCTCAAGCACTTGATCCGATTTCGGTATGATCGTTGTCGACATTCAATATTCCAGGAACAGCCGAAGGAAGGTTTTTTCGTAAAAGCAATAACAGAAATAACAGAAATCTCTTCGATGTTTTCGATGGATTTGCCATGTTGTCTATTCATTTAGCTAATGAGTATGAATGGTAAATGTGTGTACGTAAACGAGATTTATAGAGGAAACCACCCCAATCGTTGATTCCCTTAATAAATGAAAAAGGGAACAGATCCATTCCCTTCCCTGGACAATCTGCTGTTTCCCTTCGTGTATCCCTCTAAAAGATAAACTTTGAAATATTGCCTCTGATCTGTGGAATGTGTGATTCCAAACCGCACATTCATTGGAGGGGGAAAGGGCTTTTTTGCTCGATTTACTCCATCGATTCGTAAGAAGGGGAAAAACGATGTTTGGTCGAACTCAGACATCGAAAAACGAGGATTAATTACCTTTATGGGTTTGTGAAACCCTTTTCACGGCTCCTACCCTCGTGTACGTCCTATAGGACCCCGTTCTTTCACGTTTAAAATATTACCCAGCAATAATGAAGTTGCGTCCGTATTATACGGGAATTCGAACCGTTCGGGAAGGTGTTTTTCCAACTAATAGAGCCCTCTAAGCTGTTGGAGAACTGACAATACGAGATAAACACAGTTTTTAGGGGCTATTCATCTCAATTTCTATGAATCAAACACCTCTGTACCCGGTTCTCGCGTTTCGAGGCCTAGCGGAGGCGATCAATTAAGGGGATTCTTTCGGTCGGAATATAAGGTTAAGTTGAAACGAGGTGTGCGTTCAATGAATCATCGGAAACACGCTGACCTTCTGTTGGGTTTGTATTAGGCAATATGAAATCTGATCTGTGGGAAGAAGACAGGAAATCAAAGAACGATTCGTTCCCCTCTAATACAAACACTGAGCTGGATATAGCATTTTTCAGTCGAATTAATAATCAATACAGTCAATTCAATAGTCGTTGGAAGTTTACCGCCGTCCCTTTGAATGTAGTCGTTGTAGTAGTCATTCGAACCAATTCAATACTTCGTCACTTATTTGGCAAAATCCATCAGGAGGGGCACAAAACCACCTACGATTAGGTATCTAGTGGTTTCCGACGGCTTCTGACTCATACAAGTCCGGATTATGGAGAAAACTTGAATGAGCTGTTCTTTCTGCTATACCTACATGATATCGCTGATTTGTGCTAATTCTGTTTGGAAATTTGTTTTCAAATCTGGTTCTCCGTTCGATCCGCCACGAAAATTAACGTAATATTTGTATGGCACTCCTACAGAATTAATGGGCCAACATCAGACTACCTTCAAAATTTTTGTTGGGTTTGGGATGGATGCGTACTCCTTTAGGTCCGTACTCAGATTACACTCACCTGAAGTAAGCAGTTGATATTGTTGGTAATGGTATTTTTAGGGTCAGAATAGTGTAATTTGTAAACAGCCCTCTTGCGGCCCATGGCCACATGTTACAGCACTTCATTTCCTCGTAGGGAAATAAACCTGCAATGTCTCCCGTCAGGTTTTGTTCAGAGCCCAAAAGTAGAACTGAACTGTAAGTGAAGGAGAAGTAAATTGTATTAAATCATCCTGACGCCGAAATCCATGGACGGAGTTTCGAGAGCCAACCGAGATAGGGACGGGTTCCAGAACGAAAGACTGAGAAATAAGATGTAAGTGGTTGTTGTGTTGGGCGGAGTGTTGAAGACAACTCCTCCATTATATTTCCATTTGAAGGCAATTAGGATATGATTTATACGGGGAGCAGACCCTCGAAAAACACCTTTCGGGAGGTGAGAAAGGCAAAATGGGTTTAGGCTCGGGCTCGACGGACTGACTGCAGGCAGAGCTCGTTGTGGTGAAGATGAGAAGGTGCCGGTTTAATTAAGTTATCCCTCCATCGAGAAGGTTCGGGAAGGCAAAGGAGCGGGTTCGACGGGCGTTTCTCGGTCCCGTTTTCCACGAGTGATCGTCAGAGCGCTCCATCGGATCTTCTTAGACGTTGAGATTGGAGAAGATACGAAATAGTTTGGGAGAGCGTGAGTAAATCACAGGAGTTCAGGCTCAAAGCGGAATTGTAGTGAATCATGAAATAGGCACCAGTGAGAACTGCCACAATGTAATATTTACACACACGCAGATGCAGTCGGAGGACGGGCATTCTTAAGTATGAAATCAAAGCCGTATCTGATAGATGAAACCTTTTTCTTTATAGATATACCTATTCAAAAAAATTAGCGACAAGATGAAGGATTTTTCAACGTGAAGATGTAAATGAATGCAAAATGAAGGCGCGGAATTCCAGAGGCTTATTAAAACCCGATCACCTAGCCAGCCAGCCCTCTGACGTCATAGGCTCTTACGGCATAGGCTGTGACGTACTAGTTGACCTTCTGCCAGCCGTCTGACGTCATACGCTCGTGCGTCATAGGCTCTGACGTACTAGTTGGCCCCGACCAGCCGTCTGACGTCATAGGCTCTTACGGCATAGGCTTTGACGTACTAGTTGGCCGCCTGCCAGCCGTCTGATGTCATACGCTCTGACGTAGTGGCCCGCCTGTCGCTTGTGTTCTGACGTGATCTGAGGGAAAGGGTGAATCAAGGAAACAAATTTTTCCCGTTTCAGTTTATGTGCCAAAGCAAAGACATGAAAATGTCAAAAGAATGTCAACTCCATCCTGTTGTTGATACAGTCGAGAATTAAATGCTTGCATACGAGTCTGCAACACATTGGGACATTTTATGTCTTTAAAGAAGTGATTCAAGAACCTTCGAACAATGCTACATCACCTACCCCAGTAGCGTAGTTGTTATACTTAATTGTAGGGTTCATCATAAATTATGAAGCTTGCATTCGTATAGACAATATAAATTATTGAGAATGATCACCTGTGTGTAAACAATTATTTAAACAATCACGCTCATACCGCAGCTTGTCGGCCACGCACTCCGCAGTGGTTAACGTAATATGGTTAGGTAAATCGAGAGCTATCCAACGAGTGGTGAACGATTTTTGTACGATGATAACTGGCGAAGATAAAGTTCCGTAGCACCGAATCGGTTGTAAGCGAAAATCATCAGAAATTTTCGTGACGATTTCGTGTAACGCTTTTGTGTAACGTTTTTCAGAGTTATGTGCCAGAGTAAAGACATAAAATGTCAAAAATTTCAATTAAGTAACAAAAGATATCAGAGCTCGAGTGCCGATCGTTGCTCCTCAGTTGCCATGGACTCCCCCCCCCCCCACTACTTTGGTCCTGTGTAGTTATAGTTATTAGTTCTGTTTTGACTAATTTTTCGATGCTGAATTTATTTTTAATTTGGGAACTGAGACTGAAAAGAGCACATATGAAAGATCTTGACCACACCAGACGTACAGGAACCTATGAATGCCCTGAAATTCCCCCATATTCCTCGTGATAGAAAATTCGATCGTTGAAAACCAAGTTGTGAGGTGAAGTTCTTCCGTCTCAATTGAAAATAAAATCCACTAAAGACCAAGAAACCCGCCCGACGTCGCATGTCATTCAATCGTTTCATCGAAACTCAGTTCCGTGACGTAAAAATACGACGGAAAACAGAAATAAAAGTATTTTCATTCTTCATTCCCTACAAAGCGATTTCCATCCGTTCCATTGTGATAGCTATTTTTTTGTTCGTGGAAGGAGAAACCTATTGAATTATAGCAAGGGGAAAAACCTCAGTGGGTGCCTCGGATAGACACCGTTCATCAAAAAAGTTGGCTATCAACTGAATCGAGAAAAATAGATAGGAAAATGAATTATGGTAGCCATTTTGTCCACGAGGGAGAACTGAAAGAAGGTTATGGGATTGCTATACAAGAGTATGATACCGTTGCAAAACTTTTGTTGCTGTAATTCATTCGTTTGTTTGAAGAAGAATGTACATATCTCTCTAATTAAAACTGCAATCCAGTTTTTGGTTTCAAGGATCCGTCTTGAGGATGAGAAGTCAGTCAAAAATTGGCGTTTTTTGAAAAAGCGTAGTGTGTAGTTTTTTCCCCGAAAATATTATGGATATTATAATGGGATGAAACCGGTTTTGTGCAGTGGAAACTTAACAGAATCTGAGTACCCGTGCCCTTTGAAATCAACAAACTGTTACCAGGGACGATTCTATTTCGTAACGACCTCTGAAGAGGAGGCGAGATACACGAGAAAAGGTATAAAATATTCAATTCAGCTCGTTATGAATGGCCCAGGTAAGCCGGGGTGACGCGGATGGGTTCGGTAGGGCGAGAATAATATTTATGCCCGGGCCTATAAATATTTCACGTGATTAGAGGGAGCAGCCAACAACCGGGACTCGGGAGGGCCCCACGTGAGGAAGACGCGGCCTTTATTTTTAGTTTTGTATAACGCGATTCCTTCACCTCTTGTGCGATGTTGAAGCCGATGCGGGGATTTTAATAAGCGGCTTGTTGGATCAAAACAACAGTCGCTGGCTTAACGACTACATATCGGCATCTGTAACTGTATACTCTGCATCTGTAACAACTAGTTGTTACATGCAGCTCCATACTAGGCATCTGTAACTCCCTGGGCGTCACCAGGGCTCTCCAGTGTTTGGGGCCATCATCTAAGTTGTTCCATCCCTTCACTCGCATCATATCCCAGATTTGTGATCTGGAGAATCGCAGAGTCAGTGTTGGATTTGTTCGGGTGAAAGCACATTTGGGTGTTGTGGGTACCTAATGAAGCCTCAGACCGTAATGCAAAAGAAGGAGCTCTGTCCGGTGATCCCTCCACTGTATCCCTTCCACACTTTAGACAATGTTTAGACAATGTCATGGAAGCCCACTCCAAAAGATAAATGAAAAGAAAATGGCAGCAATACCACGACACCTATCCATGCAGTAACCAGCATAGGGCCCTCATCCCGTCCGTGCCAACATCACCATGGTACAAAAACATGGATGGCAAAGGAAAAAGTTTTTGTTCTACCCTCTCCAGACTCCGAAGTGGCCATGGTCTGCGCAGGTCGCACCTGCACAAAATCGGACTGTCGAACAATATTGAGGGCGAGCGATGTGGTGTTTGTGAGGATTTGAACCACATTGTGTTGGTCTGTCCACGGTATAGTTCAGAAAGAACAATTTTATTTAACTCTGTCACCAAGTTAGTGGAAAACCCTTTTGATCTTTATAATATTATACTTATAGTATATTATACTTACAGTATCGAAAAATATTGAATTTTATTTAAATATTTACTAAATAAGTTTTTCAAAGACATTGATCGTAACATGTGAAGTAATCTTAATTTTTATTTGACATTATTTAAATTTTATTTATTACAGTAAGGTAGGTAAATAACTGATGCCAATAAATAATTCAATTAAAAAAAACTCTGCAAATTCTTGACACAACGGCTTATTATCTTCCTTGTGCAGATCACCCTTCTGTCTATACCAGACTGTATTGCAAATCGGCACCATACCATATTCTCACCGTACTCATACCATACCATACGAATTTCTTTCCTATCATACCATACTGTACTATACCAAATCATACATACAATAATATACCATACCATACTCATACCATGTCATACAAACCGAGTGAATATTGAAATGTCATCCATTTCTGACCTATATTTAAAATTTCAAGTATCTAGCTCATCATCAAAATTTAATTTGTTTAAACAAATAGGTATTATTTAAACAATTTTACAGACAAGAAACCGAGTGAATCCAGTTCTGTGATCCAGTTCTGACCTATTTTTAAAATTTCAAGTCAATAGCTCATCATCAAAATTTAATTTGTATTATTACAAAAAGGTATTATTTAAACAATTTTACAGATGAGAAACCGAGTAAATATTGCAATGTGGTCTATCCCCGACTCACGGTTAAAATTTCTAGACTATAGTTTACCGGGAAGATGACAAAAGGTAGTTTTATTCTGGGCGTCTGAGGGTTGGGTCACATAACTGCCGTTTTCGACACGAAAGATTAGTGTTTTTCCTAAACCTTTGCGCGCTCACTGTGAACGAACGGCTGGTCGCACAAAAATCCAATTGGTCTTAAAAGATTCGTAATTTTTCAGGTCATTCAAAAGTGAACTGAAAATTACACGTTTCAGTTAAATATTTTGAGATATGACATTGTCGAAATTTTAAATATCGTTTTGAACCCCTTCCCCTTGACCTAGGGTTATGAAAAGTTTCGAGGACCATTGTGGGGCTGGTCCAAACCCAGAAACCGAATTTCGTAATTTTAACTCAACGCTAACTGGGCAAAGTGGCACGGACGGCGGACGGCGTACGGCGTACGGCGTACGGGGGACGGCGTACGGCGGACGGACGGATTTTTTTTTATTCGATTTTCTGAATCTACGTGTCTTGAAACGTAAACCAACAAATTCTGAGGGGGGGTTAAAATTTTTTTTTCTTTGGGCGATTCCAATGGTTCATTATCGAAGATAATAAACCAAAAACTCTGCAAATTCTTGACACAACGGTTCATTATCTTCTTTGTACAGATCACCCTTCTGTCTAGATCACTAGGTCTAAATGTCTAGATCCTAAATGTTAGATTAATTATTATTATCAATTATCACTAATTATTAACAATTTTATCAAGTACCTACTGAAAATTATTATAATTTATTGTTAGGTATTAATAATTCGTATTTATTGATAATAATAATTATTATTAATTATGATTAATTAATACGATATAATTCTGGGGTTTTTAATACTACGTCGGTAATAATTTTTCTATAAAAGAAGTACCTACCAACAAACATTCGAAATTACCTTCATTTCCGTAGCACGAAACGCACCTCAGAACAACAAACTCGACATCACTTAAGCCATATGATGTTCCAAAGAGCTTGTTAGTATGAAAATGGACCTGTATTTCAACAGTTTGATACACGATCGTGTTGTGAGGCACAATCTTTGAGCCCTCATTGTGAACGAACCGCTGGTCGTACGAAGCTGCGGATGGTCTTAAAAAATTCTACGGAACAAACTCTATCTAAATATGAAATAAAAAACATACCGTTCTATATGAATTTTTCGAGATATGAAATTTTCAAAATTTCAAAATTCGTTTTGAACCCCTTCCCCTTGACCTAGGGTTATGAAAAGTTTCGAGGACCATTGTGGGGTTGGTCGAAACCCATAAAAAAAATTTCGTAATTTTAACTCAACGCTAACTGGGCAAAGTGGCGCGGACGGCGGACGGCGTACGGCGGACGGCGTACGGCGTACGGCGTACGGCGTACGGCGTACGGCGTACGGCGGACGGACGGATTTTTTTTTATTCGATTTTCTGAATCTACGTATCTTGAAACGTAAACCAACAAATTTTGAGGGGGGGTTAAAAAATTTTTTTCTTTGGGCGATTCCAATGGTTCATTATCGAAGATAATAAACCAAAACTGTATATCGGCGATTGATTTGAACACCAAAACTTCTCAGGACACGTTTGGCAAACTATGTCAAATCCCTCGTTATGATACAAAACGTATGAATTTGTTTGTCTCCAATAGTTACTTGAGCCACATAAACTCCTCCAGGCATTGACACGAATATTGGTCTCTTGTACTGTCTCTTGCAGTTTCTATTCAAGTTTTTCATGCCATTCGCATCAGCATCATGAAAAATAATCAAAACGTGAGCACTGATAATACGAAATTCCATGGGGGCCCCTCCGCGATGGAAAAGCAGCTCTTCAGACCTGCTTCCCTTACTGTTACAATGTAATGTCCGGTATCTATTTCAGTCGTTTTCTGACGGTTTCATAATCACAAATTTCGATCACATAGGTTTCCAACGAGTCAATTCCTGATGGTTTTGGTTTATTATCTTCGATAATGAACCATTGGAATCGCCCAAAGAAAAAAATTTTCTTCAAACACAAGATCAGACTCTTCGTTTGAATCGCAACCCTGCCGTCAATCCCCAATCCACAATCCCCATTCGTAAAACCACAAATTTTAAATGATCAATAGAAGAGCTAACATTCAAAACGACACAAGTCCACAAAAAAAAGTTTTTAGTTAGCCATTGGACTTTCTTCTTTACGGTCATAGACATCTTTTGATGAAGGTAGAACTAAGCAAAACATCACAAATCCCTTTTAAAAACGCAACAGAAAAGTATGGGTTCAGAGCAACACGACACTCATGTTGACCAACACAAGTTCATCGTATCAGTCATGTGATACGACCCCCTTATCCTCCTCTCCACTCCCTCAGAACCCATTTACTTGTTCAGTTTGCATTTGATTCTCGTACTTTATTTTTGATCCTACCTTTTATAGATTATACGTACCTAATATTCATTTTGGGTTAAAAAACTCTGCAAATTCTTGACATTATCTTCGGTTCATTATCTTCTTTGTACAGATCACCCTTCTGTCTAGATCACTAGGTCTAAATGTCTAGATCCTAAATGTTAGATTAATTATTATTATAAATTATCACTAATTATTAACAATTTTATCAAGTAGGTACCTAATGAAAATTATTATAATTTATTGTTAGGTAATAATAATTCGTATTTATTTATAATAATAATTATAATTAATTATGATTAATTAATACGATAAAATTCTGGGGTTTTTAATACTACGTCGGTAATAAAAA
Organism: Stenodema calcarata; assembly: GCA_963920205.1. Taxonomy (NCBI): domain Eukaryota; kingdom Metazoa; phylum Arthropoda; class Insecta; order Hemiptera; family Miridae; genus Stenodema; species Stenodema calcarata. Next base: position 24,831,668 of record OY986059.1, on the reverse strand, counting down.
TTATTTTTCTATGAAAGAAGTACTCGTACCTACCAACAAACATTCGAAATTACCTTCATTTCCGTAGCACGAAACGCACCTCAGAACAACAAACTCGACATCACTTAAGCCATATGATGTTCCAAAGATCTTGTTAGTATGAAAATGGACCTGTATTTCAACAGTTTGATTCACGATCGGGTTGTGAGGCACAATCTTTGAGCCCTCATTGTGAACGAACGGCTGGTCGTACAAAGCTGCGGATGGTCTTAAAAAATTCTACGGAACAAACTCTATCGAAATATGAAATAAAAAACATACCGTTCTATATGAATTTTTCGAGATATGAAATTTTCAAAATTTCAAAATTCGTTTTGAACCCCTTCCCCTTGACCTAGGGTTATGAAAAGTTTCGAGGACCATTGTGGGGTTGGTCGAAACCCATAAAAAAAATTTCGTAATTTTAACTCAACGCTAACTGGGCAAAGTGGCGCGTACGGCGTACGGCGGACGGACGGATTTTTTTTTATTCGATTTTCTGAATCTACGTATCTTGAAACGTAAACCAACAAATTTTGAGGGGGGGGTTAAAAAAATTTTTTCTTTGGGCGATTCCAATGGTTCATTATCGAAGATAATAAACCAAAATATGGATGAATGTGATGGTGAGGACTACGTTGTAGTTGGACTAGTGAACAGTAGAACGAGAACACAGAAAAAACTCTGCAAATTCTTGACACAACGGTTTGTTATCTTCTTTGTGCAGATTACCCTTCTGTCTAGATCACTAAATGGTAGATTATGAATAATCAATAATTATTCCGCCTCGTCCACCCTTCTCCTCCCTCCACCCGTCCGCCCACCTCCTTCTACTCCCTCCTCCTTCTCCTCCCTCCACCCTTCTCCTCACTCCACCCTTCCGCCCACCTCCTTCTACTCCCTCCTCCTTCTCCTCCATCCACCTCCCCTACCCTCCTCCTTCTTCTCCCTCCTCCTTCTACTCCCTCCTCCACCCTCCTCCCTCATGCTTCTCATCCTCCTCCTCCCTCGCTAACTGACACACGTCTCGATAGGTTCTCTAAATAGGAATGACCCCAGGACCACGTGAATCGCCTAATACCTAATATATAATATAATATACGGTATATAGGTAAAATATGATACTATGTTATAATGATATTATATTATATCAAATAAACCGATTTGTACATTAGAAAAGTATTCTTTGTTATCGTGGCTCTGAATAACTATGGTATGTAGTAGCAAGCGCTGTCTGTCGGACACTTAGTGAGTTATGTAGTAGCAAGCGCTGTCTGTCAGACAATTAGTGAGTTAGGCTCGCAGGTAGCGCACCTAGCGGGATTTGAGAGAGAGTTTCAGTTTATGTTCGGATTATGTTCGAGTAGCTTCTTATGCCTTTATGTTTTACGTTTTTCGCACCAATAAACCTGTTTCTGAGTTGCTTCGTCTACTATTTCTGACTACAGTTTTCAGAAGTGGGATTCGAAGTCAAAAATTACGGCCCTCATTAGTGATTTGTGTTGATATCGACTAGATTTAATCGAGTGATTCGGAGTTCGGGTTCGCGTTGCTTTGTCAAAGATGGCAGACGAGGCCGATGGTGCGAAGGCAAAACTTACGCCGGAGAGCCTAAGACTTTTGAAGGTGCCGGAGTTGAGGGAGGAATGTAAAAAGAAGGGAATGATAACCAAGGGTAGGAGGTGTGAATTGCTTGAGCGTTTGAAAGCGGCACTCATTTTTGAGGCAGCGAGGGTTGACTCGTTGGATGAAGTCGAGGAACACAACGGAGACAATGAAAGCGGGGAAGATGAAGAGGACGATTCGGTGAGTGATGATTCCAGTCATAATTCGATTTCTTCAAAGGCAGATTCGAAGAGTGGCAAGAAAGGCAGAAAGACAACATCTTTTGCTCTAACGTTTAGAGATGTGGAAGACACGCTCACCAAGTTCGATGGGTCGGACAAAATTTCAGTTGGTCGGTGGATTTCGGACTTCGAGGGGACTTCTAAACTTTGTGAGTGGAATGACCTTCAAAATTTTGTGTTTGCCAAAAGATGTTTGACGGGATCCGCACTTACTTTTGTAAATGGTGAACGTCACATAACCTCCTGGCCCAAATTGAAAAATGCTCTAAGGTCAGAATTCGAAGAAACCTGGTGCGCAGCCGACATTCACAATATTTTACAGCATCGAAGAAAGTCTAAGAACGAAAAACCTTATGATTACTTTTTAGCTATGAAAGAAATATCGAAAGGGTTGGTTGATGATGCCTCACTGATTCACTACGTCATCGCTGGTATCAACGACCTTTACGACAAAAATCTGCTTTACGGTGCCAAAAACTTGAAAGAGTTCAAAACAAAATTAAGAATTTACGAGAAATGCAAATTGAATCAGTTGGAGAGAAAGATTGTATCAACGGAAGCCGCGAACAAAAGCTATGTAAAAACTGGGATGAATCCTTTATCTACAGACAAGAGTGAATCGGCGACAGGTGAACGTAAACAATGCTATAATTGCGGTCGATTTTCGTCACATTTGGCAGCTCAGTGTCCCAAACCCAAGAGACAGCCGGGTTCGTGTTACGAATGTGGTTCTACCTCACATCAGTTGGCGGCCTGTCCTCGCCGCAGGGACCAGAAACAAACACCCCGCTCGTCTGGATCGTCGATGAACCTTATGGAGGTAAAGGAGATAGTACCATCATACTCGGTGAAGGTAAAACTTTCAATTACACCACATACTATGCCAGCGATTATAGATTCGGGATGTCCCGTTTCCTTAATTAAAACCTCAATGTTACCTGACAACATAAGTTTAAATAAGATCTCATCCACTTTTAGTCTGTCAGGAGTCAATAATAGTATTGTAAACATTTTAGGTAGAATTAATTGTGATTTGTTTGTTGAAAATTGTAAAATTCCATTCTCGTTTTTGGTGATTCCTGACCATACAATAGAATGGCCATGTCTATTGGGTAGGGATTTTATTTCGAACAAGGCCATTAAAGTTGACTTATGCCCCGTAGTAAAAGTTTCTTATGCCGCCAATGAAGGAAATTGGGGAGAACTGCTTAATATAAATTTAGTTAGAGATGAAACACCTGTTTTGAATATTAATGAATACATTGATTATGAATACAAGCGGAGGCTTGAAAATATTATTGATAAATTTTATGTTAAGGCAGAAAAACCTGAGGTACCTTCCACCAATTTGGAAATGTCAATTGAGCTCAAATCGGGTCACTCTCCTATTTTCTTCCGTCCGCGTCGATTGTCTTTTGAAGAGAAAAAAGCTGTTTCAGAAATAATTACCGATTTGTTAAATAAGAACTTCATACGACCAAGTACTTCGGAATATGCCAGTCCAATAGTCCTGATTAAGAAAAACAATGGTAAATATAGAATGGCAATCGATTTTCGTGAAATAAATAAACATATTCAGAGACATAACTGGCCTATCCCTCATATAGAGGATCAATTAGATTCATTAAGAGGAAAGCATTTTTTTACAAAAATTGATTTACGTGACGCTTTTCACCATGTTATTCTGAGTGAAAACTCTTGTAAATATACATCTTTTGTCACTTATATGGGACAGTATGAGTGGGTCAGATTGCCTTTTGGTTTATCCGCGGGACCTTCTTTTTTTATGAGATACATTTATAAGGCATTTCAGTCGTTGATTGAACAAAATAAAATACAAATTTACATTGATGATGGATTGATAGCTACAGAAACGATTGAAGAAAATTTACAGATATTGTCGGAAGTTTTAAAAATTCTGGTAAACAATCACCTGGAACTTAATTTTGAAAAATGTTCCTTTTTAATGACAGAAATAGATTACCTGGGTTATAGGGTGAACGCACAGGGTATACGTCCATCTCCAGCCAACATTCAATCTGTTGTTGACTACCCAGTTCCATGTAATTTTAAAGCCTTACACTCTTACTTAGGTTTCATTTCTTATTTCAGAAAATTCATACCCTCGTTTTCGGTTCGGGCTAAACCTCTTTACGATTTACTTAAAAAAGGAAAAGATTTCGAGTTTGAAGCCCAACATTTAGAATGTTTTGAAACTTTCAAAAATTATTTAGCTAATGCACCAATTTTAAGTATTTATTCACCCCTCGCAGAAACCGAATTACATTGTGACGCAAGTGCGGAGGGGTACGGTTCCATTTTGCTCCAAAAACAGGCAGATGGAAAGTTCCATCCTATTGGCTATTTTAGTAAAAGGACGTCAGAGTCGGAAAAAAAGTTTCATAGTTTCGAACTTGAAGCAGCAGCAATAATTTATTCTTTAGAAAAATTTCGCATTTATTTACATGGTATTCCTTTTAAAATAATAACCGATTGTAATAGCTTAAGTTTGACCCTGCACAGAAAGGAAGTAAATTCACGAATCGCCAGGTGGGCTATGGCTCTTTCCGATTACAACTACACTCTGGAACATCGTTCTAGTGAACGTATGCAACATGTGGATGCATTAAGTAGGATTCATAAAGCGTTGATTTTAGAAGAAAATTCGTTTGAACGTAATTTAGCTATTTTGCAAGACAAAGACCCAGATTTAGAACAACTTCGTGTCGAATTAGGAAAACGCGAATTGAAAAAGTTTGAAATGCGAAATGGACTGATATACCGTAAACTAAAGGGGAAATCCTTATTTTATGTGCCTTCGGGTGATCCTTTATGTGATTCGGGTGATAGGGACCTCGAAGTTATTAGAAATGAAGCGGCAGAGAAACTAGAAAAAACTGCAGCAGATAATAAAGTTAGGTACGACAAGGTTCACAAACCACCACATGTTTACAAAGTAGGTGATTATATTATGTTAAAAAACTTTGATGTAACACCCAATGTGAACAAGAAACTTATTCCAAAATACCGTGGACCTTATGTAATTTCCAAAGTGCTCGATAAAGATAGATACGCTGTAACTGATATAGATGGCTTTCAAGTAACTCAACGACCTTATTCTGGTATTTGTTCACCAGCAAATATGAAGCCTTGGATCAATTCCTAACTCAATATTTGAATTTCGATTGTACAAAATACGTTCTGTGTTATTATGTATTCAACCACTACCTATGCATTTTTAAAGTGATTTGTGGAACAGAGAATTATAAATTTTTACATGTATGTATATTTTCATAAGATGGTGTCGTTTTTCATCTTTTCTATCTTTGATTTTGAAAGAATTAAATTTTGTTTCAAGGGCTTTGTGCATAATAGGAATTTTGTACTTTCTTTAACGATTGTGTTAGGACTCGTTCATGTAAAGTATTGGAGAGGTATGTTTATGTCTACCTACGTTTAGATGCCTTGAGTTAGCTCTGGTTTATGTCGTCCTTTATGGTTTATGTTCAGTTTATGTTTCATTTTTATGCTTATGTCAGTTCATGCTTATATGCTTATGTCAGTTTATGCTTATGTTTATGCTTTGCTTATGTCAGTTTTATGTAAGTTGCTTTAGTCCAGGTTATGTTTTCTTTATTTAGGCGAACCAAAATTGCTTTATGTCAAGCTCGTGTTCATGTTTGATTGAGGCCAATCAATTAGGTCAGAATGGCCGAACTGTAGTAGCAAGCGCTGTCTGTCGGACACTTAGTGAGTTATGTAGTAGCAAGCGCTGTCTGTCAGACAATTAGTGAGTTAGGCTCGCAGGTAGCGCACCTAGCGGGATTTGAGAGAGAGTTTCAGTTTATGTTCGGATTATGTTCGAGTAGCTTCTTATGCCTTTATGTTTTACGTTTTTCGCACCAATAAACCTGTTTCTGAGTTGCTTCGTCTACTATTTCTGACTACAGGTATGATTTGAATCAATGGTTCTATCAAAATCAGAGCCCTAAAATTTACAAATTAGAAAAAGAAGAAATCTTGTATCGTATACGCTTAAGGAGTAGTCAGTTTTTCAGCAATACTGAAAATCCTGATTATGTGCACATGTGCTGTTTTGAATGTTCACTCCTTAATTGGTTATTTGAATAACATTATTAATCATCAATCGGGACAACGTAAGTTTGGACGAATTTGCATTTAAAGTTTTGGAAAATATCGCTATGTTCTCAGAACGATGAGTCCCGCGAAAGGAGCCTTCGTCCTGTTCTTGTTTGACAGGGAAGGCCGCCAAGGGGTTTCGAGTTTGTAGTCGGAGACTTTTCAAAAGAGAAACGACTTCATAATAAACCCAAGAAGGGAAAAGGAGGATAACAAATTGATTCTGAAGGTATCCTAACCCCGAGGAACAGTATACCTGAGATGACTGAGGCGCAAGGCAACAAAAGCCCAAGGACCTCATAACCTCATCTTAAAAGACTCCTAAAAAAACCTTTGCGGTAATAAAATAAAAACGATTTTAAATAATAATAACAAGAGGTGGAAGGTGTGAGACAGGTGGGTGATATTGAGTTATGCAGGACCCATATAAACCCGTAGAGGCATTTGTAATGGAAATGTGTCTGGGGATCCATCTGCATAACCCGACAACGGTGCTCCTTTAAATCTATTTGGAAGGGCAGCGGGTGGACGGCTGTTTTAATAAGATATCACAAAACCTCCTCCTGCCAACCTAATTCTGATAATTATATATAATTATGAGAAAGGGAGAGATTACCTATTTGGTGTAGCTCGGGGGTGCCTCAGGGATAGCTCTCGCTTCCATCACGTTTTAATAAAAACCGTATTTTTGAAGGAGGCTCTCAATACACCAATCCGGGTTGTTCTTTTTACCCTCCGATTATAATCTTTATGGGCGTAGAACCGCCTCCTTTGGGTTGTGAGAGCCATCAAAATTGAAAAGTCCGTTTTATCTGTAATTTTTTATTCCGATCTAGTTCTTTCCACCCCCACCTTTTCATCGTTCGGGCGATAAGGGCCGGCGTGATGGATTGGTTGGCGATCATCTTATTAGGTTTACACCGCACTATACATCATCAAGAGAAGTAGGAGAAGCCAAGACGTTGGAAGGCATGGAGGCTCTGAAACCACCCGAGGCATGAATTCGTCATTAGCAACAACGTGACTCATTTCAAGTTTTTCATTTCTATTCATTTTGCAAATACCTAATTATTTACTGAGGAACAGTACGTGTATAGCCTGTGGCTTGAAGTCGGGTTGCTAATCGATGCAGTTTGGGTTGGACCAAGTACATGGTTAGAAACCTCCTGTTGAGCTCATCAACGCACTGAGCTTGTCATTATCATGGTCATATTATGGACCTGACCACATGCTATTTTTTGGAACGGACATCCTCCTGGAGCCACCCAAAGGGCCTACCTGTGCAATCATCGCTCGGTTCAGCATTGAGTAATGAATGTCACTATTCAGGATCATCACTGGGCCGCTCATGACCTGGACAACCACAGGCTGTTGAAGCTGTGAGGCATCCATCTGCCCTTCCATCATTCTGCGGTACACAACTGGCCTGCTGTGTCACCTGGTGTTCACTCGTGTGATTTCTTCTTGTTTATATAGACCGAACAGGATTGATGTATTTAAGGCCGCAATTGGAGAAGAAGTCGCAGGAATTACTCCAGATTTTACAGAAAGAGACATTATATGGCGTTGTACTATTCGCAAGTGCAGTGTATGTTTAACGACAAGCTGCGCAATATCGGAAATAGTAAGTCCGGGCAGTGAAATGACCACCGGCTCTTTACGTGAGTCCTCGGTACTTTCAGCAAAATTCATTCTTTTTATGATGGCAGATACGTGCAACTGATATTTTGCTTTTTAGAGAGTATGAGAAGATGTGGTCAGGGGTGAAAAGGTTCTGCGGCAGTTAGTTCGAACCAAAAATACTGCTGGTGGACGTCGAGTTAGCTGCGTATCATTAAGCAGTAAAAATATATCCGACAGTGACCGTCAAGCTATGCACTTTTCATCTAGGCCAAAGTTGGCATCGGAAAATTGTGAAACTTGGGCTGAAAAGTATTTAAGGAGGAAACTCAGAAGCCAGCAGTTGGCTGAAATTGATCGTCACAAAGCAGCAATCTATAATCCGAGCATATGGTGACTTTATTCCAACTAATAATTTCATCGAACGCTTGAAATGTACCGAAGAACACTGCCTTCCACATAAGTAAATGATTTTGAGTTGGTGACCAAATTGACGCGCACTTTATCTGTACTTTATGATTACAAAATACATTTTTCGTTACAATCACCTGTGCTCTTTCCTTACAATTTGTGCGCTTCACTGGAACAGCGGATGCAACTAACATCTGTTCAGTAGTGCAGTGGGGCCCAGCCATATAAATACTGCGTTGGCCTCCCACCACCTCCGTCACCGATTACAATGAGAAGAGCACGACTCATATTTTCCACCAAGACAACCCCCAGATAAACATCAGATTAAAAAAAACTGTACTGTGCCATATTACCAACCAGAGGAAGAAGATACAGCAGAGCCCGGGGTTGCGGTAAGCATCCCAATGGATAAGGTTTATCTGGTAGCGTTCCCCGATTAAAAAATCATCCCCACAGGCTGCTCTGACTCTAAACAACCCTCTGTTGCAGATAGGGGGGATTCTGTGATTTAACCCGATGTTATTTGTTCTGGGTCTCCCAGGACACCCGCACGCTTCCCCTCTCCGAGCCCCCGCCATTTGTATTAATGCTCTGCGGTTGGTGACTCTTCCAATTCGCTCAGCTCGCTCTCTGTCCCCTTTTCTGTTCAAACCACACGTACCGTCCTTTTTAGTTGTAAATTCTCTAGTTAATACCGAAAGACCTCTTTCACGTCTATATTGTTTTAGGATTCATGGATGATTTCTCCCCTTTCCAGAGAAATAGCTGTTGGACGTGATTGTTTCAACCTACAAGATCCCCCAATAATTTTATTACCTATTATTATTTTTTTTTTTTTCATAACTGCTTGGCCAGTTCAAGAATGACGAAATATAGGAATTAATTCACTTTAGACAAGTTATTGAGAGGAATCTACGAGAGGAATCGACAACAGTAATGAAGAGTGGCAATAATCGTTGTACCATTTTACGAATTCCCTCCCATACGGTCTCTCAAATTCTCTTAAACATAAATTTTTGATCCTGGATTATTTTTAAGGTTGTTGATGACGTCATGTTTAGTATGGGTGAATATTGTGGTACCTATTTTATAGATTCTCCAAGTCCTAGTTTTGGAAGTGTTTTGTTGTTATAATTTTCATATCAAACATGTAACTATCAGATAGGTCTCCTAAGCCTATACAATGACGATGTAGGTTCTTCAAAAAATTGTTAACAGCTTTGCGTTTCTAGTATATCCAAGTATCACAATCAGGAACGGAACAATGACATAGACTTTTTCTCTACCCAGTCAAAGCCACCGGGGTTAGATAGGGCTGTGTCGTCACATCATTAGCACAAATAATGATGTTGACTCGTGAGTACAGTTGTGTACTAATCAATTACATAAATTACTGAACAAATAAATATTAGAACAGAATACCAACTGATAATCACACCATTACTGGTTACTTATTACCGAACAAGATCTCGAGAACAAGATAATAATTCGAACTAAAATATTATAAATCCCACGTTAAATCAAGCCTCGTACTTTGTATTCGATACGTTTTTTTCGCTTGTTTCCTGATATGTAATCGCCTGAAGGGACATGGAGTGAAATTAATATTCAACAAGCTGACTCGCTATACGATAGGTAATGCAGTCCGATGATAATTAGGTTATCTCGAGCCAAGGTTGCACCGGAGAGGGAATGTTTATGATTGATGGAGAAAAATACGTTGTAACTAGTTCCTGATCAATGACGTAAACCCGACTAACAAAATGAGGTCCGTTTGAAGAGAAACGAATAAAGAACTGGGCCCTGAAATATTACGTCAATTGTGCTCATATGAGGATATTTTGTGCTCCCTCACTACTGAAAATAGTGAGACGAAAAATGATGAGACCAAGAAAACAATTAGTTGCCCAAAATAAGAATTTTCACCGGCGTTTCAAGTCGGAGCTTTTGAACCAATTCGGTTCCATGTCTTTTTGTAGACAAATCGGCCCACCAGGCCTGGAATCTATGGAACTCATTTTGATAAATCTTCGGAACTTATTTTTAGATGGGCCAGTATGAATGTCATTGTTGTCGGAATAATAGTTTCGCTATTGAGTGCGTAAACATGTTATAGGTATATCAAGGTACAGTGAGCTGCAATATGTTCTGAAATACTAATCGGATCGCATCAAAATGTCCATTGCATTTGGTAGTAGGGAAAGATCAAACGGGAGTTTGCTATGAATTCCAGTGCAATTGGATCATTCGTCAAATCACAGCTATACCTAAGTATCTTTTGTAGTACAAATCAGATAACGCTCACATTCCCATGGTATAGTCCCCTACAAATTCCATGTACCTACACATGTTGAGTTAGTAACTAAGCTGGAAACCATTTTTGCCACCGACGTTAATACCATCTGCAATACAGTCAAGAATGAAACAGGTCCTAGATGGGGGACTTGAATGAATAATGAACCAGAAAGTTGATGAAAGTTCCAATCATGAAGTTGAGTCTTAGAGGTTTTATCTACTATCTTCGCTTCTCTTGCAATCATCCGCTATCGACAGGAGTAAATAAATTTAAAAAAAAGAAAAAACAATAGGCGAAGATCGCAAAACTGACTGCAAAACACATTCAATTCAGCCTAATTGCACTTGATTATATGTTTGTACATACGTTATACGATTAGACGGAGGTATTATTGTTCACCTTCCTTTGTTTATTATTATAGTGTTATTACGAAGCTATTTCCATTTTAATGAGTCGAAGTATTTGCGATGATTGCGTTGTGAGAGGTACCTAATCATCAGCAATGCCGTTGATTTGATTTGACTCGGGAGATTGGCAAATATTATTTATATGATGGATGTCTGAAGGGGTATTGGATGGAAATGATTGTCTGACAATCTTTTGATCGCCCTTACCCGAGATAACCAATCCAAGGTTGTCTGAATTCATCGTAATCCACGGGTTTGATTAAAGATCTGAACCGAGGGAGACGGAAAGCCCGGGTGGGGGATGAGAGAATACTACGGAACTGTATGTTTATTTTATTCACCGCACTCTGCGGAATCCCAAGGCGCGAGGGGAATCGGCGAGGGTGGCTTTTGTGGCTGGAGAAGAAAAAAAGAAGCCATTCCCTAAAAGTAGCTTAGTCAGTTTCTTGAGTTTGGATGCGATAACTGAGGGGCGGACTACAGGCCAATCTCCCGCCGAACAAGATCGACCCGAAGGAAGAAGGTAATTTCGATATATTGACCTTTCACGCCTTCAATAAAACATACGTTCTTCAGCTGAGAATGTATCGTCGGAACGGCTCAGCCTCGTATCTCTCAGATGAGTTTAGTCTCTTTTCCATTTCCCACTCTCCCAGAAGTTGAATTACTCCAATCATACGGCTCTTAAGCGGGGTTGATAAGGGGAGAGAGCCTTTCATGGTTCATTCATGAAGACCCGCCGGAGACCATGGGCTGAATGATAATGCAGGAGGATAAAGAATGATGGGGCTCGCTGAATACGGTATTATCAAGTCGTCGCCTTCTGCTTGAAAAGTTATCATTCCCACTCCGCTTCATGGAGCCCCGTAAATCAAATTAGTTATTACGCCAGGGAAAATCATTCGACGAGATCCCCACTTACCGTTTAGCTTGAAAGAAGTACTTGTGTGTTACTACACACTTATCCATTCGATGCAGCTATTTCGTGAAACTTTATTGAGAATCTAAAGTCGTTCGAATATTGGAAGATATCGATAGGGATTAATGCTCATACATTTAAAGTGGATAGTATAGTTCACTACTATGTTTATGTTCAAGATCCTATTTGCAACACTCTATATCCATCATTATCTTCCCTTCACCAAATATTATTCAGACATCGTGTAGCGTACCGAACGAAACTAAAATCATAGTAATCGCCATTTCTTAGAATCCCTTCAGTGTTTATAGCCTGACTATGAGAACCTTAAATGCAACCTACCTTCTCTTTCAATCTCAAATCAGTCACGGCATTCCTTTTTATGTCAACACGGATACCTACTATATTTACCACGTGAATCCTGGCTTGTGAATAAGGCTTTTGTAATCACATAATAAACGATGTAGTATTGTTATCTTATTTCTGTACAATCGTCACATCAATTGCAGCATCATAAATTTGATGGCTTCTGCAGCTTTCTTTTGGATGGAGGGAGACATCTTAAAGATTCAATCCCACATATGAATTGCTCAAGTCACTTCATCAGCTCAAACAGCGCTCATTCTTCAGCAATCTAGACCACAGCTGGAGCAGAATTATCCCAGTCGTTACACACACTAAAGTCGTAAAATCAGCAAACTGAATGCAAGGATCTCAAGATCCTGCAGCAAAGGACCACACAACGAATTACTTGCTCGATTCACTTCATCGGCTCATTCAGCGCTCTTTCTACTGGATTTCTGACCACAGTTGGAGCATAATTATTATCCCAGTAGCTGATGACTAGACACTAGACTCCTACAAACAGCAAACTAAATGCAAGGATCTCAAGATCTTGCGGCGAAGGATCACAAAACAAAGAAGAAAACGAATCAGGACACTTGAGTGGTCCATAACTGATTATCCTACCCAATCGGAATCTATTGATGGTTTGAAGACTAAAATTGAGCGTTTGGACAAGTGTAGTGCTTCTCATGGCAGCAACGTACGAGATATTCAAAATAGAGACCGCTTGAACAATTTGGTTATTCTCAATTGGAGCCCTGGACGCGATTTACAATTGAAACAAGCAGTATTAGTATTTCTATGAGAAAAATTACATGTAGTTATATCCAACAGAGAAGCGAAAATGGGTCGTTATTTAGGGAAGAGAGGAGCTGCAGCCAACCCTATTTTGGTCAGCTTTGTTTCACCAAGCTGCAAAGTGGAATGTCACCAAGCGGCGAAGAACCTAGCGGGCACCAATGTTACACATAGAATTGATTCGCCTCCTGAGCTACGAGAAACTCAAAGAAATCTTGTTCCATTTCGCAACGAAGCGAGAAAGGACGGCGTCTCTGCTTTTCTGAGACAGGACAAATTGATTGTCAATGGTCAACCCTGGACTTTGGATGAACTTCGCGCAAAATTTGAAGTTAAGCCTGAGAGTGCTGACGTGGAAGGTAATCTTAACCCCGCAAACAAAATCAAGGATGATTGCCACCCTGTGCTCCGAACCCCATCGCCCCGCAAGAAGACTTGGAACAAGGAACAATTGAAATGGAAGAAAACCACACCTGTGACTTCTCCAGCAGGCATGGAAAAGCAGAAGTTTTTTCGTAGATCCAGATTCCTATCTATAGGGATTCTTTTTTGTCTAAATTTGATATTATATGTCTACAAGAAACTTGGTTAGAATTTAGCCCAGAATTGCCTTTATTTACCTAATGTTGCCGACGCTTACGAAGACTTTGAGCGAATAATATGCTCATCGTATAGTTTGGCCTACCAGGAGTATATCCACGGCTACTCCTCGCTGGAAGGGTATTTTAGGTGGGCCATCCCCATAGATGTTAAAAGAGTAGCGGCTGAGAAACGAGAAGCAGCTTCGTATTTTTTATATCTATAGGCTCTGTACTATCGCTTCTAGCTTCTGGGTATTACGCATAAAACATACCTGTGCTACTATGGTCAACTGACTATTATAGTCAGTTGACCATAGTAGCACAGGTATGTTTTATGCGTAATACCCAGAAGCTAGAAGCGATTAAGCACATAATATGTGCTCAATATATTATATTGTAGTTGCCCGCAGCTGAACGACACACGAATAAAACATTTCGGCATGGCGAGTATCAGCATGGAGTATGTAAACGAATTGTTGTTTGGTGCAGCCAGCAAGGAAAATGTATTCATCCTATTTAATTTCACTATGGCATATCTAAAATTTAGATCTTTTGTGAAAGGATTGTTGCATGACGTTAGAGATGATATGCCAAGATGGATGCATAAAATAGAATTTATCGAGCCCCCTATGTGCCTCACACACAACTGGAATTATAATAATTAGTATAATAATAGTATAAAATATAAATAAGGGTAATAATTCAATACTAAGTGGTAAAATAGCGTAATTATTACGCTATTTTACCACTTAGTATTGAATTATTACCCTTATTTATATTTTATACTATCCTTTATATTTCTATTATGTTCACGATTATAGACAGCGAACCTCTTTGTAGTATAGGCCATTGTTGCCTCCAGAAAACAAATAAAACATTTAATTTCATTTCATTTTAGTTTCAACTGATTATCCTAAAAAGAGGTGTAAGGAGATTTTAGGATATGCCTGAATGTCTTCTTGAAACCTTCTACTAGCACAGCAAGGGCGTGCGCCCAATAAATAAAATCTGGATGCCCCTCCGAGTTTCACGCCCACATGCGGAATCGCCGTAAATGAATGAATTATTACAAAATCATGGTTAAACGGAATGGACTAAAAACAACTGGTAAAGTTTCCGACCGCGTTCGCTAAGTGGCTCAGATGAAGTTTTATGTTTGGTCTCTCCGATCAGATAATCTTGTTAACATGAAAGTGGGAGAGAATATTTTTTCATAACGCTAGGCGAAGCTAATGAATACCAGGGACCCCGCACAGGGCCCTAAGGGCAGTTTGTCAAAAGGGTTTAGTGGAGACTTTGAGACGATTACTAGAGGACCTGCAACCGCCCTCGACCCGTTTTATGGTCCTAAAGACTAAATTACAACTCTACCTCACATCTACGTTATTTTATTTTCTTCTTTTTTTCGACTGAAAAATGTTGAACATCAATTTCAACATTATCCGATGTAACAGAGCAATATAACTCTGGTATTTGATGGAATCTAGGCCAATTACGCTTGGCCCCTGAAGGTAGAAGTTCCAACTCAGGAACAAACATATTATTACAGCGATCGAACATCGTAACTGCAAGGTCTTGAAAGAATCCCTCAGTTTCCAAGTAGGTTAAAAGTCTTGGATGTATTAAAAAATGCTACAAATTCAAAAAATCAAAATTATACTCGACAAATGTCATTTAAATAAATTGATTTCATTTCTAAGTAAAGATCAGATTTTAATGTTTGAAAATATCTACGCATTTCTCTTGCAAGAAGATGGATGGATAATCTCATCTTGAATTGAGATACTTTTGAATAATAATAATTATTATTATTACAATTATTGTTTTAAAAAAAACACTTGAAGAACGACGCTGAATATACTCAATTTAGGCAGCTATTTTTTGCTGCTAGAGTTCTTCCATGAATCTTGGGCTAAAAAACGTCTGAAGCCACTATCCGAAAATCACAGTACAGCACGTGTTTTCTTCATGACTTCTTCAACTTCGACGATCGACTGATTCAACTTCTCGATTGATTCGAATCAATTGGTACATCAAAAGCTGGGAATTCAGGTAAGGGCGCCTGCCGACACCAAACAGCGTGTTCTGGGAGCTTCAGAGTTGATTTTTAACGAAATATTTTGCTACAAGACTATCGCTATATAAAACATCGCATGTCATTCCATCATCATTGATTACATTGGGGTGATGTTGTTATTTGATTGGAATTGTGGTAGTTGATAATTCCAAACGTCGTGCCGTGACATTTCAATCAATTTATCTACAATATTTCCTAAATTAATTCTCATTTATAGCTCCATAATCCTCCAGGAAGATTCTAAGAAATCCCGATAGGTTATCAACATTAAAACCCAATATTTCTGTCAAGGCGTTAACGAATGAGATGGTCCGGACTTTTTATTTAGGCAGGTATGCCTTAATCCATTGAAGTGGACGGGCATTTTTAACAAAATTAATATTGATAAAATATGCGGGAAAGACCTTCGGGTTGTATAATATTCAAATCGGGTCGTAAATTACCGGAGGCTCGGGTCGAAGTATCTATAAAGATTTCAGTTAATTTTCTCGAAGGTGGCGGCGACGGGGGTCGGATTAGCGTGATAAAGCTGTTGGCCTGTCGACACAGTAGATAAATCAGGATGGCCAACAGTGCGGAAGGCGAAACGACAATGTTGGTCATACTGGAGCGAGAAGTGGTAGGAGGAGGGTAGGGTTTTCTACACTCGGAGATGGTCGTGTGTCTCAAGCCAGCGTTTCTTGTCGCAATATTGGTACACCTGTTGGTGAAGAATGGCACTGATGCATGTCCGGTCATGACAACGTTCGACCGTTATCGAATGATTTATCATTCATTTTTACCTCGCTCGTCGCATGTTCTTTCACATGTGAACGAGTTGGGAGCAGCTTCTTATTTGTCACGACAAGTTTCAGTGAAAAATTATTAGTTACAAATAAACAAGGTAGTCCAAACTTGAAACTGCCACCACACCCTCTGCAGGAAGTGCTTCTAGCTTGGCAATTTAGAGGGGAACGCCATTAACAATAAATTCAAACAGCTCTGAATAATCCTTGATTGAGCGAACAAAGAAAGTATGATCACAAACTGGCCCAACTCTTGCACACAACACAATTTATATATTTTCATGACACTACCTTTGAAAAGTAGGTAGTAGATAGTTGTTGTAAGAGAATTTTCTAGAATTATAGAGTTTAAATAGGCCTGATTATACAATACCTACTACCTACTCCTCAAATTTATATTTAAATATATTATAATAATAATTAATTATAATATAATGTAAATCCACGAAAGACTAAATTATATATTATATAATTTAGTCTTTCGTGGATTTACATTAGGCCTCTTTTGAGTGTCTTGGACTCGCACTAGTGATGTTTTCTACCGATATTTAGATGTAATCAACCATAAGAGTCTCTCCGACTCTTGACTATGGCGAACTCATAACATCTTGCCTCGTGGGAACTGTTTCAAAAACCGTCTTTCTCCGAGTTTTCGAACTTTTTCGTGGATCGACGTTCCCTTCACTCTACATGTCGTGCATCTTTCCTCTAGTATAATTAATGGCCGGAATCAATTTCCAGCCCACCTTCGCCCGCCATAATGTGACTTTCATGCTGAGATAAGCGTCGAGTTTGCTTTGAGAACGTATGATGCGAGGCCAAACAATGGAGGATTGATAAAATCCAAAATCGTGAGCCGATCTTTAACGGTATAAAACGAACAAAAATAACATTGAGTACCTACCTATTTACAAAATTTCAAAACCGCTCTTATTATAGACAAATAATAAACGCGTTTGGATAGGTATCCAATATATTTATCAGTTTCAGTTTTTACCGCTATCATTTCATTGTTTTCCATCCATTTTTGAATTGAGGACTACGCCCTTATTTGGAGAGCTGAGCACAATCTGGCAAGAGGCGCCATTCTTTCTGCGTTCATTTTGACCTTTATGGTGAAATTACATGGTGAATTCTCAAATAGGAACAAATAGGTGTGTCGGGGGATCGGCTAAAATTTCTTGGAGACCCAGTTCGGTGCGCAACAGCTTGAAGTTTGTGGAGTTTATCATGGGAAATAAGCGTCACTGAGTCCCTTAGCACTTCTTCTGAAAATATTATTGAGATATGATAATATAAAGTGGGTAAGGTCGTATCTACCAGACCGCATATTCCTAAAAGGACCACGAACAACCCGCAGGGGGCCTACAATGAGCCCCCACTCGCAAATCCTGTTGTGTGATGGTCATCTGATGGGAAATTGGAGCCCCCTTCGCCAGCAACAAATCATTATTTGCTCTTTACTATAGGAGTTTTCTAAGAATTGACGAACATAACATTATTTTCACCCAATGTGGTCACCTTCTAACTCATAGTCCGTTTTCTGATGAACTTATTGATGTCAATTTTAATTAAAATTAAAGAGGAAAGGATATTGCCCCTAACCTGTGGTAGGGCCAGCGTGAAGATTTGTGATGAATCTAGAGTTTTCCAACGACTTATGTGGTGTTATTTCACAACCACACATCTGCTAGACATTCTGGAAGAGGAGGAGCTGAAGCAGCATATCGCAGGCCGCGTTGAAAGATATTGAATCACCAACAATGCTAGTGTTTGTTTATTTAGAGGAAAACTGGTGACCAATTTTTAACTGGTTGATCAAAATTTACGTCATAGTTTATTTATTATGCAGTATTTAATTAATTAGGTAACTAAAATGTTCATCAAACCATCTTGTCGTTTCTTGTTGATAATCTGATCATTTCTCGATTTTTAGGCGTCCTTGCGTTTGGGGCAATGACGGTAAAACGCAGTGAATAAGGCAATGCGTTTGCGTCAGCTCACCAATGGAAGCGCGTTGCGTTTGGGTCAACGCCGTATGGAGAAATGTCAGGAATAGGCAGTGACTTGGGGGCAGTGCTCTCTGGTGGGCACACATTGAAAGACTGATAAATGCTGTAAAATATTGTACTTATTGAATGAGGAGCAGCACATTTTTGTTTTGCAAACATTTGTAGCCCCTGAAATGTTATCGTATCTACATTCTATTTTGATTGTAGGTACTTATTTTCATTTCATTTTAGTTTAAGTACCTACGTGAAAGTAATTTGAAAACAATGTATTTACCTTTTCTTGTGCTTTTAATCATGTTTAGTTCTTCTTGGATTTCTTTTAGTAATTCGATGAGTACATGAACATTAGGTTTCGGTGAATAGGTAGAACTGTTTGTTGAAATCGGTATGGAAAGCCTCGGCTAGTACCTAGTTCTCAATGAGGTCTTTAGTGGAGCATCAGCCCAAATTACAGGTGGAAAAGAGCAGCCCTCTTCTATGTAATTTGTAAGTAAAATTCATATCCCCTACAGGTGCATTTTCCATTAAATGAAATGATTTATGATTTATTTAAATGATTTGAATGTGTTATAAAAGAGGTCATGCGGAAGGAGGCATAACCTAAAATATTGTTTCGGCCAAATCCATATTTATGAATTGAAGCACTGTTCGTATGACGGGATAATCTCAACGGTGATAAAATACTCGTAGTAGACATAGGTAGGTAGCTGACTATTGACCCAAACACAACGCACCGCTAACTGATAGGAGGAAATAGGAGGAAATTTTCCTCCTTTCCCCAAACGCATTGCAGAGCGTTGGCCCAAACGCATCGCTACGGTAGCCAGCTTTCACTTTCGATTGCCCCAAACGCATTAACGTAGATTTTTAACGTTCATCAGAATTACGGTTTTTTGGCGCACATTCTGGGCAAGATCAACAGCCGTCAATATGATGGTTTCGGGTGTCAAGTTTGATGAAGTTCCACTTTCAGGACGTACAGTTGATAAGAATCTGTTAGAGGTCTCCCACATGCGGGAGATGGGGTTGTGAACTGAGATCGGGTGACGGCAGATGTGTCTCACGGGGATTACATATGTGTCCCGTGTTCAGAGGCGGCAGATTACCGGGCGCGTAATGACGTCATCAAGTTTCCCTTGTCCCTGCGGACGCTTCCTTATCAAGATCTTGCCGAGGGACGAGAGGTGAAACTCTGTTTTCATCCGTCTGGTCATCACTCAGCGGTTATTTAGACTTATAGTATTAAGTCATTGAGCGAATTTGAAGATGAATAATTCACTTTAACTTGTTAAGCAGCAGCAACAAGTAAATCAGAGTAATTTCACTGGAGTTTGACCATTTGCTGCCCCTTGGGGTTCAACCAAATCTTCAATAATTTCCCTCTCCTCATTTGTTCGGTAGGAGAATTTCAACGGTACCTATGGTTGAAATTTTGATAAATGTTTCGTATCATAATCAGTCCTATATATCCAGAAATATTACAGTCCCCAATCGAAAAATCCAAAGTCATGTAGCTTTCGAAGAAATAACTGGTTTTATGTAAAAGGTAAATTTAAAATTTACTGGTTTTATGACAAATTTTATCTTCCCTTTTTGCCTTGTAACATCAGATAATACAAGATTCTCAGTTAATAGGTTATGAAGAAATATTATAAGATTATGAAGAAATGTTATAAACTGAGATTCTCAGTTTATAGGTTTTTCAACGCTGAACACGAGGGTGAAGTCAGAATTGCGATATCTCATTGCGTCAGATGAACCGTGAAGAACATCAGATTGATGTTCTCAAGTAACAACCAAGTTTCTTCATCTTCAAAGTGCTCCAGTTTAAGAACGGAATAAGATATCGCAATTCCGATTTCACCATCGTGTTCAGTGTAAGAAACCTTTGAAATGAGGTGTCACTTGCTAGACTGTTTCATTTTTGGAATTTATGAGTAACTAATTGTCCCCCCTTAAAACCCCCCTTACAGTGGCCCGATTCTGCCCATCAACGTCTTTCAATTGTCAAGACAGTTTTTTTTTGTGTGCAAATTTGAACTTTTTATCTCAATTCCACCGGGAGAGATCGTCTAGATAAATATCTGTAGGTATATATATATACCTACAGATATTTATCTAGACGACATATATATATATAGCATTTCCCGATCAAAATAAACACTTTCCCGATCAAAATAAACACTTTCCCAATCAAAATAAACATTTTCCCAACCAAAATAAACATTTTCCCAACCAAAATAAACATTTCCCCAACCAAAATAAACATTTTCCCAACCAAAATAAACATTTTCCTAACCAAAATAAACATTTTCTTTATTTACATTAAGACAATCAAAATGAACTTGCTTCTTTAACAATGTGTAGACTATAAACATAAATATTTCTTTAACAATATTCAAAAAACGAAAACAACAAACTGTTAGTTTAATGAATTGCTTCACCAACAGCTGCTGATATTAGGTTGACAGAGGTGTTCATTACGTAGTTCCGACAGTCATCAGTATTAATCGCAGCAACTGCTCTGGTAATCACATCCTCTAACACATGGTTTCCCTGTTCACTTAGAGTGCTTCGAACTATGGACTTTATTTTTGAAAAGGCGTTCTCCACGGGATTGAGTTGGGGGGAGTAGGGCGGGAGATAATCGACGTTTATCCCCAAAGTACGAGATGTGGTAGCAACCTCATTAGAATGGTGAATTCGTGCATTATCCATTATGATTGTGCACTCACGTACGTCTCCAGGAAGGTTTTCCACAAGTTCTTCCAAGAATTGAGCGAATAGGCGACCGGTGGTTGTACCACTTGTTATGACTGTGCGGTGGACCACCCCTTGTGTGTTCAAAGCAAGTATAAGTGACAAATTTCTTCCCCTAACAGTTGGGACAGTGACCACTGCCCTTGTATTAGCTTTCGATCGGGCTTGAGTCCGGCGCATATGAAGGTTAAAGCCTGCTTCATCAATAAATATGAGTTTGTCTCTTTGTTGCGGTCCCATCTTAACTCTGAAACGTTCTGCAAAATCTTTCCGCAAGTCTCTTGTCCGCTGACAATTCATGCGGTCGAGCTCGATCGACCCCTTCTTTAGAGTAATGAGCAGTTTTCTCAGTCCCCTGTCAATGGTAGATTTCCCTACAACAATGTTTTGGCCTCCAAGCTTTTCTTTAATTTTTTTTAATGTTATGTCTGGTAATTCTTCTACTATTGACTCAATTTTTCTGAGAACTTCGGGCGTAAGTTTACCTCGCCGGTTCCCACCTCGCTGACCATTTTGTGGAGGTAGCTCACTTTTTTTCATGGATGCAACAATGCCTCTCGCCGTAGAGTACTTAACTAAAGACGTTTCGGCAGCCTCTTTAATAGAAAATCCTTCTTGGTATAACTTGAAAAACATGTTTTTTCTATCTTGAGAAACCTGGTCATTTTTCCCATGACGTGCACGCCTTCTACGCCCAGTCGCTTGTTGGTTTTCGTCGTCACTTTCGTCGTCACTGGACTGAAACGCAGTACGCATTGAACGGACCCAACCGCCTATCCTCAATACTCCTGTCACGACGTCCGTGCCACTCATTATTTGGTCAATGGAAAATTAAACTAACAAACAAATGCCTTCAAATCAGAACGACTGAAGGCGAACGAAAAGGATAGATAAGGAATTCATATAGGGAAGACATAGGGAAGACATCCATAAGAAGACATTCAAGACATACTCGTCGAGCTCCCCGCCCGGCGGCTTGCACTGAGCAGGTTTTTGATCTTTCGACCACCGACAAATTATAATTATTCCTATGAATGATGTATTGTTTATTTTGGTTGGGAAAATGTTTATTTTGATCGGGAAAATGTTTATTTTGGTTCGAAAAATGTTTATTTTGGTTGAGAAAATGTTTATTTTGGTTGGGAAAGTGTTTATTTTGATCGGGAAAATGTTTATTTAGATCGGGAAATGCTATATATGATTTTCGGTGTATTTTGGCAGTGAGTTCAGGATGGCCTGGGACGGATTTTGGTATGAAAAGTTTTCGGAAATTCGAGTTTTGAAAAAACATTTTGGGCCGAGAAGTTCTCGGCGAGAACAATAGCTTCCAATTCTTCGAAAGAGTATTATTGAATTAAATAAAATAACATGTAGTAGACATATTCTACTAGGTAGGTATTATTTTACGAATTCGAAGTTGCAGTTAGGTTACTTGACAGATGCTGATATGGTTGTGACGTCATGGTAAACCCGTAAAAGGCCAACACAGGTAATTCGCCCCTAGAGAAAAAATTTGGGGGTGTAAGATTTTTTTGACATCAGATTCGGATTTAGCGTCGGAAAATACATGGCTATACACTATTCTGGTCCAAATTTGGCTTTATTTTATTTTATTTTTTTTTTTTTTGGTTTATTATCTTTGATAATGAACCATTGGAATCGCCCGAAGAAAAAATTGTTTAACCCCAATGGCATGTCAAAATTTGTTGGCTTACGTTCAAGATACGTAGATTCAGAAAATCGAATTAAAAATTGCGGGCAGATGTTGGAGGCAGATGAGGGGGAGGCGGGAGTTGTCTTCTAATTCTTAGGCTCTCCCTCCCCCTCTCCACACCTCGCAACAAAAATTTAAATTGTGGGTGAAAAGGAGGAATGGGGGCAGATGAGGGGGAGGCGGGAGTTGTCCTTACGCTCTCTCACCCCCTCTCCACTCCCACGCCACAACTACTGTAAACGTGACACCCCCTCTCCACAACTACTGTATTCGTTACACCCCCTCTCCACTCCCCCGCCACAACTACTGTAATCGTAACCCCCCTCACCACTCCCCCGCCACAACTACAGTAGTTGTAATCGTTACATCCCCACCCACGCGTAGGTACATAAAATTTATATTGTGGGTGGATGTAGAAGTGGCGTTTATTCACTCCCTTTTCACCACTACCACTGCAGTTCCACGAATCCAACGTAATCTTGAAGATTTTCCAAAAAGCGCTATAACCCGGTTTTACCATAAGAGTCGTTAGAAGTATGTAAAAATTCTTGACACAACGGTTTATTATCTTCTTTGTACAGATCACCCTTCTGTCTAGATTACTGAATGATAGATTAATTATTATTAAGAATTATCATTAATTATTATCAAGTAGTGTAAATTATTAATATTGGTTGTTGGTTATTATTAATTTTATGCTTCATTATTAAATATTATTCATTAACTCGATATTTGAAAACCATGTGATGTTTGAATCAGCTGGGCCAGTTTGAAAATGGACCCGACAGGCTGCATTTCGATTCACTCTCATGTTGTGAACGAACGGCTGATCGTACAAAGCTGTGGATGGTCTTAAAAAATTCTAAGAAATAAACTCTATGTAAATATGAAATAAAAACATAACGTTTGAGTATTTTTCGAGTTTAGAAATTTTCAAAATTTCAAAATTCGTTTCGAACCCCTTCCCCTTGACCTAGGGTTATGAAAAGTTTCGAGGATCATTGTGGGGTTGGTCGGAACCAGTAACAAAAATTATTATTATCGTATTATAGACCTATTTCTTTATTGTCTACTTTTTCATTTGTGGGGCTGTACCTACCTAATGGTTAGGGAGAAAGTAATAAATCAAAAGTAAATATGACCACATTTTTCGGCTGTTTGTCGTCCAGTATCATCAACGATTGCCGATTCCCGAGCTAACAACCAACTTCGGGTCCAAACGAGATCGTAATTGAGGATTTCAGAGCCAGAAAGAAAATCACGGAACAGTCACGGACATGGGAACCAGAACTTGATGGCACCGAACGACGAAAAACCAAAGTGGCAACACAGATATAAGCGGTCGATATTCGAGCACATTAGGCTCATTATATGAGCGTTCGGTCGTCAAAACAACGTCAGTAAATAAAAGGAGGAAACGATTGTTCGGTTGTCCGATTGTCAAAGTTGTTGTCGAAAGACGGGTGATCGGCGCTGAAGGTTCAATTGTGGATCGCTCTTGGGCTGTGAACCGGGTCGACAATATTTCATTTTGGTCGATTAACCGCTTAAGAAGCTGCAGGTAAGCCCTGCCCTGCGCCTGCACATGTTTGCTTTGTCATCTACCACTTGTTGTTCCTTGCGGTTGTGGGAGACCCACAATTAGCCGTAGGTATAAGCCCGTGCACATAAGAAGACTTCTCCTTCCTTTTATTTCAATAATATTTTTGTCAATAAACCCCTCTCTATCTCCCTCTACATACCGCTAGGTGCTTAGAAGAAAAAAAAACCTTGTTCAACCATTGCTATTTCCAATAAATGACCATTGTACCGTTGTTTACAATGCTATGAACAGTGACATATTCAAGCTGCACAGAATGCGTGCCTGAGATTTAGGTATATTTGGATTTTCTGGTTGGGGTTATAATGAACCATCGGAATCGACAAATGGAATGGATATGTAAGGCGTGGGGGTCTATCTGTGAAAATGTAACGCGAAAAAAATGCAACGTTTCTATTCCGGTCGATTTTTACGTAGAACGTATCCGTTGGTAGGGAAATTTCTTCATCGCGAAGAAATCGTTCGCCACTCGTTGGAAAGCTCTTGATTTATGTGAAAGATGAACAAAGCTATCGATTTCCCCCTCCTTGAGTACCTGGCTTCGTTTCCAAACTAATTTGATCGGACTATAAACAAAATTTTCGTTTGGCAGAAACTTGAATGCAAAGGTTTCGATTAACGATTTCCCACACGACCGAATGACGCTGTTAAAACTAGGAAGTTTCCTATACCTACTCCTTATTTCTCGTGAGACTAGCACTCTTATCGCGTTTTTAGCGAAGTGACCCCCTTAGTTTTCATAGCAGGAAAATCGTTCACCACCTTTTTGCATGCTCTAATTATATCACAACATCTCATGATCAACCATTGTTGTATCAAGGAAAGCTGATTTATTACGCTAAGCTATAAACTAGTATTGCTAAGTAACCATAATGAACTAATAATGTGAAAAGAAGGCACTAAATGGTAGGAATACCTACTATTGATTAGTAGGTACTTCTAAGCAGTAAGTAGGTACCAAACTTATCCATGATCTAATGTTTTTCCCATCAAGGGAAAATTTCTAATTTGTCTGGTTCCTTTCTGAGTTTTTTTTCATGCATGCGCGATTCTCTATCATAAATGGGGAAATCCAATCATTTGATTGTCCATCGGCATGATCCTCGGAAGATAATTCGTTACTTTCACTTTTCTTCAGTTTGATTAGTTCTCTCACTATACTCATATCCCGAGATTAGTACCCTTCATTTAGTTCTTGCAACCAACAATACCGTACACCATCACCGAATAAAACCGTCGCCTTGGCAAAAACATTCCAGATCTAAAACACGGAGGGGGCATTTTGACAAAAACCTACTTGAAGAGCGAAAACCTACTCGGTGAGTTGAAGGTTGGGTAGGTATTCAGCCCACCTGCATTGATACCTACTCAAAATCAATATGTTTTTCAAGTCGGTACCCATATTAGTTAGCCTACACAATAAGTTTTATTTATTTTCTCTTCAAAATTTGAGGGTAAACATTTCAAGGAACGTAGACCAGCCTGAGGATGATCGTCGAAACTTTGTCTTAACCCTAAGACCATAGGACAGGGTTCAATATAAGTTGTGACCGAAAATTTCAAATAGAAAGGGATTGGTTTCTGTTGGTACGACCTGAAACATTTTGAAAGAACATGATTCAGAGAATTTTACGAGACGACAGCTTTGTACGACGGTTTCTGCGAACGCTTTGTGTGTTGTTCACAATAAGAGCTCGCAAGTAAAATCGAGATGAAAAAGTTGACAACATGATGAAAAAAATCCGCTAAAAGTAGGTAGTTGGGACCACTGAGAATACAATATACTAGAGCGGCCTTGTGGGAACCGACGATGTGTCAAGCTTCCCCCACTCTCTGGTTCCCCAACTCATCGCCTAGTTGCCTTCAGTCCACGCTCCACGCCCTGTGTTTGCACCATTTTCCATATCGTTTTCGTGTCGTTTCTTTTTTTCTTTTCCTGTGCTGGTGGTTACATCCGAAGTAGAGGAGGAAACAATGATAATCCAAGTGCCTTCGAGTTCTGCCACTTGTTTAGAAAAATAATCGTGCATAAACAGTTGCATGAAAGTGACTCAAGTAGCGGGAACGCTATTCCTTTGGACAACATTGACTTTCTTGGAATCAGCTTCGGAAGAAATATTCCCTGTGAAGAACTCATCAATTCATCTACACGAAAATCAAGTACGTTGGATTTCGAAGATCCTGGAGAATACGAGGAATGCCCCGAGATACGAGACGCCGTTTTTTCAGACTTGATTCTGGATATCGTTGAGTATATTGCGGGATACGTTGTGCGAGGGATGGGAAGGAAAATAAAGTGCGAAGAATGTTTACTTGCAATAACCGACGAAGAGAACAGCCCCTTGAATTTAACTTCAAATTTAATCTCAATGAAAAACCGTGGAGGTTTAATTCAACCATCATCGGATGTTGCCCGCATATGCAAGATCAGCGAGAAAATTTTCAGGATGGCAGTTTTAAAAAACAAATTCAACAGCAACCTTAGTCATTACACCAGAATGCTAATTTCCCACTGTTCAGACATGAATATTTTTGTTGACTCTGCTCACTTGTCGATTGAAGGAGAATACAACCATAAAAATTGGTTGGTTGAGAGCATTGGCAAGGCCTACTTCAGCATCAGGATTAAAAAGCACCTCCGGGACCAGAATCAGAAAATCGAGGAACAACGCATACGGCAGAAGCTCAAGAAAATTATTCATTTCAAAGGACAGTGAAAAATCTCATTGTTACATGTGCCGTGCTTTGCATTTTCCCAGGGGTTTTATTCAACTTTCTTGAGGACTCTCTTCAGTTTTGATTCTATTTTCTTCTGTTGCAAAGATTCGTCAAAAGTATTTTTCTAAATAAACGTATTTTATCATAAAATAAAACAAAACAGAATACCTTGGGTTATTATGAACTCAGTGATTGAGTAAATTCTTCCTAGTAGGTACCATCATTTCCGAATATATGAAGTTTCGGTCACCTAACTTTGTTTCAATTGATTCTGTTCATTGTTTGAAACAGAAATAAAATAATCATACCTAGAGTTGTTGTCGTACACAGTCGTGTCTATGATCCAAGTCAAAAAATACTCCCAAGATTGATACTTCCTTTCCCATATTCTTCAGCCTTCCCCCTGCCAGTTAACAAGGTACTAATACTCGTACGCAGTATAACAAAATTATCTGAACTAAAAATGTACAAAAATCTAGATGCAAATTGAGGCTATCGGCGAGATTGTGCGGGCGCAACAGTACAGGGGTAATGCTCCGCAGGGCGGGGTCGGGGAACCAAGGGGTTGGGGGGGCAGAGCACACTTTCCGCTAGGCGGCTCGCACGTGAAGGGCCGCTCTAGTATATTCTATTCTCAGTGGTTGGGACCTACTAGTACAAGTTGGTAATGTAACCATGTGCTTTCACATTCTGAAATTACCGCTCTGAAATAACCGCTCGTTGTTTTTATCAATGCAGGGCGCGAATGTATGTTAGAATAATACAAATCCCCTTTGTCATGGTTGCCGGCTTGTGGGATCAAAAGTGGTTGCGCGCTGAATACAAAACAACGCGAAAAAATGACACTTCAAGCATCATCCCGCACGAGCGTGAAAATACGTTTAGCTTGCTTCATGAGAAGACAGTACTTATGTACTGTAGTAAGTATATTCTTATTCTGGCTTGTTAGTATGACAATAGAATTAGACTAATTTCTCTTTATCAAATTTGTTAATACATTCATTGATTTTATGATTGAATTTATTAATACAGGCGTATTAATAAACCAAATTTAATAAAGAGAATCTAGTCTAATTCAAAATCCATTAACTCTTGAAAAGCATCAAATGACGAAAAATGACTGTAAACAACGAAATAATTGGAGTTATGAGAAAAAACACTGTTACGTCATTTCCGGAGTTGGAGTCGGGTACTACCCCAGTGATAGTCAACTTTCTAACGAAATTTCGCGTCAACCTTATAAAATTTGATTTATATAAATTATAAATAAATTGATCATATGTAATATAAATCACGAATAATTCATTTGTATTAATACAATAAACTGCGGATTTTCACTTATACATAAATTTTACAACATGAAGTAGGTACCTAACATCAAAAAACGAAATTACCTTCTTTCCGTAGACACCAAAGGAATACAGAACAAGAAACTCGATATCTCAAAGCAATTTGTTCTTTGAATCAGCTGTTCCACAGTATGAAAATCCACCTCTAGGTTGTTCCGATATCGAGGATCTTCCGGTATTTGATATCGATAACGATATTCACTGTCGATATCGATACAGCGATATTATCGATATTATATCAATATTATATTGCAGATAATCAGCTAACCTTAAAAGTGTATTTTTTAACCAAATTCTACTCCACGTGATGAAAATTAATAGATTCTATTAATTTTCATCACGTGGAGTAGAATTTGGTTAAAAAATACACTTTTAAGGTTAGCTCATTTTTGAGATCGCTATTTTTAAGCTTACCAAAAACAGTCACACAATCGATTTTGAGTACCAAAACAGTAATAATCATGTCTGCAGTAAGGTTCTTGTTAATTTTTTTTTTTTTAATTCCAATTCCTAAATGTGATTTTTGGAATAATTAAAACACAAACATTTTCATTCAAAGATAGAATATATTGGAATACAGATAGATTGATAGTTACCATTTGACTGAAACATTACAATAAAGACAAACAATATTTTTAATACGAAATATAATTTATCTGGGGCCTAATAAGGAGGGAGATCATAAAAATATCATAAACACATCGTGATTATCGGGATCAAAACTGTATTTTTGTAAAAATACTCAACTCATAAAAATACAATCTCGAAAGCCGATATTCACCATAATCTTCTGTAATCACAATAATATCGCATTTCCGATATCGATATAATAGGTATCAGAAATATCGAAACAAAAATAGGTATCGATATTCATTGATATCGGTAATATCGGAACATCCCTATCCACCACCAGAAGTTCGTTCCACCATTTGGTTCACGATCATTTAGGTAAACTCTTTTCAAATTTATACGAAAAATATTCCTACTATTTAACTTGAAATTTTCGAGATACGACGTTTTCAACATTGCAAAATTAATTCTGTACTCATTTTTAATTATTTTCAAGGATCATTCTTGGCTTGTTGCGAGCCTGTAACCCGAATACCATCATTTACCGACAACTCTAACTAGGAAATGTGGAGCGCATCTCCGAAAAACGGGTTTTTAAATTTTATGTTTGATTTTATTTTATTATTCTACGTATATTGAAACGAAAACCAAAAACTTTTGAGGGTTTGATGAAACATTTTTTCTTGGCTCATAGTTTATTTGGTTGGTTTATTGAAGATAATGGTCCAAATTGAATGTTGTGTAATCAGTTGTATTGATTTTATAAATTAATTCTCCATTACTTCCTTCTACTACTCGTACTAAGTACTGTTACAGTATTGAAGTGACTTGTGGTATTTGAACTTGAAATTTAAAATGGGTTTATATTAAAGAGAACGGGGACACTAGGAAAAGAAAAGGGCGGGGAAAACTGTTTAAAATCAATGTGGTTTGCGCCAGTTTGCCAACTAAATCGCAAAACGGGGCGGATGCTGTGTGAAACAGTTAGCAGATGTAAGTGCTAAGTGGGAAGAGTCCGTCCCCGGAGTTGAGTATCGATCCGGAGGGGGGCCACGCCCCCAGAGCTTCCCGTCCCATCCACATCCACATCCACCTCCACCTCCACCTCAACCCGTTTCTAACTACCTCCTAATGACACAGCCGGTTTAGGACTCGGGTTGGCTCCTTCACGACGACGAGGACTTTATAGAAACTAAATGTCTCTCTCAACAGAATTACCTTCAATTAGAAGCGCAGCTTGCAACACCTTCGTCTTACTTCTAACACGAGTCATCTCCTTTCGAAATGGGAAATTCAAATGTCGGTTTGGCACTTGAAATACAGTAGAATCTCGATTAGACAGCCTCACAACCAAAAAAAAAATGTTCAAGATCCGAAAGAGTAACCATTGTATCTATGTCCAAAAAAGACTACCCTGAAGTTGTGTGCGAATTCATAATTAATAATTCTTGAAATCATCAAACGGAAATCGATTACGGTGATCAAAAGCTATAGATAATGTCGCAAATTTTTGAAATTTAGATTTCGGAATTTATTGAAAATTAGGACTTTGCCCAGTTGCCATGGTGTGAAAAATGGAGAAAAAAAATGGAACTAGTATCTCTAGAATCTAGAAATAATAGTTTCAAAAATACATAGGAATGCCCTATTACAGATTTTCTGTGCAAATTTGAACTTTTCGTCTCAATTCTATCGAGAGTTATCGTCTGGAATGATCCATAATATGCATATGGCATATTATGTCATATATGCCATTCCATAATATGGAATGGCATATAATATGGAATGGCAGCCAAACGACACAAAAAAATCATATATTATATGATTTTTTGTGTCGTTTGGCTGTGCATTCAGGATAGTCTGAAACGGATTTTGGTACAAGTAAAGGTTTTCGGAAATTCGAGTTTTAAAACTTTTGGACCGTGACAAAATAGCTTCCTTTTCTTCGAAAGTTCACTAAAACAACAATAATAATTTAAAAAATTTCATTTCATCAATAAAAACTCTTAAAACCCACGTGAGAAATACAAAAGTCCTCAATTATATCGATCGCTTTGGGTCCAAGAGGGTTTGATCACTGTAAGCGGAGACTACTGTATTACACGTGTGTACCAAGGGTTTCCATTGATAACTTGAAATTTAAAAAATTGGTAATGTTGTTTGATTTGTTTTGTATATTATTTGAGTATATACTCAATGGCACATTTCAACATTCTACATTCTCTTACACAATGCCAAGAGAAAAACAGCTGTATTATACTCCCCCAAATTACAGATGTGCACATTGACATGCAAATCACGATAAATCAAATTAATATTGACATGAATTTGTTTACCGTCAATGTCATCAATGATGTGTGTAATGATGATCATTTGATTTACTCACTTCAAGCGTCACAAACCGTCTTGAGTGTATTTAATCAATACATTGATTTTGCGCTCGCTCTACAAGGTATCAATTTATAAGTATATTATTATTAGAAGGAAGACGGGAATTAGGGGTTGTCCCCATTGTTTGAGCCTTTTCCGAGTAAAATCGAAAAGCCCGCTCAAAAAAAGCACAGGAGCGCCGTCCGTGCTCGTATTCCCATTGTTTAACAGTTATATACTGTGACGGGTTTCGTTACCAAAGTGTGATTCACACCAGGCGATTCCGCCCTTTGCCCGCGCCAAACGATGTAAATCTCTTATGACGTGAGGCCGCCGCGGTGCTCCCCGAACGGTGCCTCAGTCATATTTTTCCATTTATTACACGAAAACGGGACCCGCCGAAAATCCCCGTCGAAGGGGTAACGCATACATCATGTTGGTGTTCAAGTGGGGAGATCGATGGAAAACCATTAGATAACTGGTTGGACCGCAACCCTCCGGTGATGGGAGACCGCTATTGGTTGTGCACAACGGCCCTTTCACTCGGGGAGGAGGATGCACAAAACCGACCACCAAATTATCAACTGGTACCTTGGTACGTATTCACTTAGGTACAGCCTACCTCTCTCAAGACGATGACGACCCTAATCTCCAATTTTCACTCTACCGTCAAATGTTTGAAGAATTTTCAATTATATTAAATTTATATGTTTTATTCATTTGTAAGTTACCTCACTTTAAACACAATCTGACCTAAAATACATTTACATTACAATTTACATTAAAAACCCCAATTCTCGGCCGATTTAAAATTTTAAAACGTTGATTCACTGTTTGGGAACGTAAAATTAATTATACGAGTACGTTCGAGGTTTGAATTTAAATTCAAATTAATTTTTTTAATTAATTTTAAAATACGTTTAACGCCTTTATTGATAATAGCCGCCTATAGCGCCGTTTGGAAAACCTTCAGGAGTACATAGGTCTTTTCCAATTTCAAATCGAATGAATAGATCGATGTTAAGCAGTAAAATTCGACACCAAGTCTCGGGGCGTGAGATTATCATAGGTAACACCCGCTTGACCACAAGTTTCCAGGATTTCTGAATTCGCCTCTCATCTCTCAGTCACAGAGACTGATTATTAATAATTATTATTACCTACTTTACCTTTGTTGGTTATGCACCAAGCAGTGGATCAGATATAATGTATAAGGTCCTCCTCGTACTTCAGAAAATCACAGAATAAATGGTCAACATCTAGTACATCATAGCGGTCGTGTAGATGACATGAGGTATATCCATACGTATTTTATTGATCGCACCCATTTAATGTTTTCTAAGTGTTGCACCATTTTTTTCACATTTGGAAAAAATGAATCATTTCCCAAAATGCGAAGCAATCTTTAATTTCAGTTTCTTCATCTCGTTGGTTATTGAGTGAGGAAATCGATTGGACGTGGGAAGTAAACTGCGTGTGGCACATTATATTACATACCGCTTTCATTACCATTATAGTTAACTGTCCATCCCCTTAAATTCACCATGGAAAATGGATCATTTACTTACCAGCAACTTCCTTTAGCCACACAAACATTTTCTACGCCCCGTCAGGGTTCCATTCAGAGTCATTTCGTCTAGTCACGGTTACACTGGCTTCTGTTTGCTCTGGCTAAACGCTATTGAATGAGATTTCGGTTTTTTTTTTCTTTCTCTTTAACAGTTGCCCTTCGGCCTGATACGCTAAACGCTTTACACTCATTTCACACCAATTACAACACAAAGGAGCCCCACGTGTCCCAATCCCTGATTGGCGGTAAATGATTTGTTTTGCCACGTGGACGACTTCCAGAGGGCGGACTCCGGATCGGAAAGTCACACGGGCCCCGTCCTCCGCCCCTCGTCCGACGCCCTATAATGGAATGATTAGCATTATTTCTACATTAGCCACTTTTAACCCTCGTGATTCATAATGGGACGTGTCGGCCGTTCCGAAATGGGAAAAAATAAAGGCGTGATCGCTTCCCCTCTCCGTTCATGGGAAAAAATGTAAACAGAAACGTGGACTCAACAAACGCCACCCCTGTTGATGGAGGGGTTGACGTTGATGTTGATCTACGGACCAAGGATTTATTGAGATCATGTTTGGTAAGTAATAGTCATAAACCTTTCCCGTGTATGACATAAAGCAAACTTCAACACCAAACAAACAACTGGCTCCACTTCGATAACTCACTTATCCTGACGTTTCTTTGCGCTTCAACTCTGACTCTTCATCGACTCTAATTAACCAAAAATTTAAATAAAAATAAAAATAAATATAATGGAGACTACATATTATGAAAATACATAGGTTCACATTATGAAAATACACCAAATAGGTACCTTCCAGAAAAACAATATTGACATTATCACCATTCTTCCTCAGGAAATTTATTGTAGTTTTAATTGTAGGAATGGATTTAATATACAACTGATAAGTAAACTAAAAAATTTATTTTTCATTATTCTTCAATATTCTTGCGGGAATCTGTACTACTCGTACTTATATTTTCATAAACAACGCTTTTGTATTGATTATGCTCTACTGTTGAGATCAACTGTGGATCTCTATTCATTATTATTAACACCTCTTTCTTATAATATAAAAACACACCTTAAAATCAGTTGGGCTTGACCAGATTATGGTCAAAAACTTGAATGATTACATTTAATTTAATCTATCGTAACTATCATATTTAGCCGAGAATGTGCTGTGGGAAACAAAAACAGGCTTCTTGGGTAGTTGCGTAAAAAGTACAAAATTTGTACTAATTTAATTAGTAAAAATTCCTGATTTGATAGAGAGGTGTGGTACAGATGGTGCGTATCGACTAACCTCCTCTCACTAACAACTCCCTACTTGGTAGTGATTTTCTACCAATCGCGATTTTCTGGGTGACCAGAAGTAACTACATGTTAGGTACTTCTTTTTGTTCAAGGTTGAAAGCTATAAGTTGACGAAAATTCGTATGCTCATCAAAACACACCCTCACGCACGTCATTACAAATTGAAAACACCAACTTTCAGAAATCCACATGATGAGCCTCAACATCTTTTACACGCATTTTCTGCCGGTAAATATTGCGCGTGATCTTCACTTATCCGTGAAAGTGTAACTAATAGTGAGGGATTACACCAGCTCATTTGCTGGGCGTGGTTTTGTCAGACATGTGAGGCCAGTGAGATATAGTGTTGCATTAAACCAATTACTGAAGACTTGTCAATTAAGATATCTCACGAATAAACATTATACTTGAGGCTACAAATGAACATGGTGCATTTTCAACCTCGATCTGGGAATGAAGTCAAGGACTCGTTCTCTTCCAGAACTTTGATGTTACGCTTCGTGATCTTCAAGTCTAGATTTTCCAGTTTAGCCAATAGGCGAGCGCATGAATCATCCTTAAGACTAATAAGATCCCACACTCAGTACCACAGAACAACTGAACCTGGTGGATCTAAGTGGTTTAAAATTGATGGCCCTTTCAACCGTCGTTCTCACGTGAAACCATCCCTTTTCGCTAAAGGAAATTGAGAAAACCTTTAAAATGGGGCCGAAATGGTTTCGCAGATGCCGATCAGGAAATTGAGCCTCGCCGGTAGGTTTTGTTTTTTCTTCCGCCCAAATGATTATGTTGGGCTCATCCGAGCGTTTCGTACCTTCACACGGCGGTTGGCTCGTCTATTTACCGAAGGGTTCGTAAGAGGCGTTGAAACATTTAATGTCAGTTAGAGGGCGGGTCCGACAGATGCAAAGCGGGTCGCTCCAGTGGCCTAGTTGAAGAAGACATTGAAGTCTTCACACCTATTTACCACCTAGTTAACACCATGTGGTGCCGTCAATTTGCCATAGATGAAGGTCAATAACAGGATCCGAAGTAATCACTATGTAAACATCATCATCACACGTAGGAAATTGTTTTGGTTTATTATCTTCGATAATGAACCATTGGAATCGCCCAAAGAAAAAAATTTTTTAACCCCCCCTCAAAATTTGTTGGTTTACGTTTCAAGACACGTAGATTCAGAAAATTGAATAAAAAAAAATCCGTCCGTCCGCCGTACGCCGTACGCCGTCCCCCGTACGCCGTACGCCGTCCGCCGTCCACGCCGTTTTGCCCAGTTAGCGTTGAGCTAAAATTACGAAATTTGGTTTCTGGGTTTGGACCAGCCCCACAATGATCCTCGAAACTTTTCATAACCCTAGGTCAAGGGGAAGGGGTTCAAAACGAAATTTAAAATTTCGACAATGTCATATCTCGAAAAATTCATATAGAACGGTATGTTTTTTATTTCATATTTAGATAGAGTTTGTTCCGTACAATTTTTTAAGACCATCAAAATATTTAACTGAACCGTGTAATGTTTAGTTCACTTTTGAATGACCTGAAAAATTACGAATCTTTTAAGACCAATTGGATTTTTGTGCGACCAGCTGTTCGTTCACAGTGAGCGCGCAAAGGTTTAGGAAAAACACTAAACATTCGCGCCGAAAACGGCCGTTATGTGACCCAACCACCAGACGCCCAGAATAAAACTACCTTTTTTCATCTTCCCGGTAAACTACAGTCTAGAAATTTTAACCGTGAGTCGGGGATAGACCACATTGCAATATTTACTCGGTTTCTCATCTGTAAAATTGTTTAAATAATACCTTTTTGTAATAATACAAATTAAATTTTGATGATGAGCTATTGACTTGAAATTTTAAAAATAGGTCAGAACTGGATCACAATGCAATATTCACTCGGTTTCTTGTCTGTAAAATTGTTTAAATAATACCTTTTTGTAATAATACAAATTAAATTTTGATGATGAGCTAGATACTTGAAATTTTAAATATAGGTCTGAAATGGATGACATTTCATTATTCACTCGGTTTGTATGACATGGTATGAGTATGGTATGGTATATTATTGTATGTATGATTTGGTATAATACAGTATGGTATGATAGGAAAGAAATTCGTATGGTATGGTATGAGTACGGTGAGAATATGGTATGGTGCCGATTTGCAATACAGTCTGGTATAGACAGAAGGGTGATCTGCACAAGTAAGATAATAAACCGTTGTGTCAAGAATTTGCAGAGTTTTTTTATCAACTGTCAACCGTTGCTTACACATTTGCTTCATCTTCAGAAAAGAAGTTGAAGGGGCGTTCAGGTCGTTTGATCATCTTCTTTAAAGCAGTTATTTACATCGAGTCCCGAATCGGAGTCATGTCCCGAAGACATTATATCACATCAGGAATTTGGTATTCGTCTGAGTCCAGTTCACTGTCACAATCGGATTGGTTTTGCAGCGCACCAAGCTCCCCAATCCCCCTTGTTCAGTTTGAAATGTTTGTTGGGACTTTGTTAGACATTTTCTGTAAGAAACAAATCACAGAATGACTACTAAAGTAAATAGGAGTCAGTATCATATCATTTTAGCACGCAAAAAACTGTTCTAACGTCAATTTCTATGTTTCAAAAACTCATTGAGGTTTGTGGAAATGTTCCAGAATATATAGAGAGCAGTAGATGAAGCAAAAATGAAGTTTTTTTTATTTTTATGAAGTGTTAAAATTACTTTACAACCCTCTATTTAGTAGCCTGTTTGTCAATAAGTTTCATTGATCCCCTAAATGCTCTATATGACGTAGAAATATAGATTTTCCGAGTCAAATTAAAGGTTTTCCGAAACAAAGTAAAGGTTTTCCGAAACAAAGTAAAGGCTTTCCATTTCAAAATAAAGATCTTCCATTTCAAAATAAAGATCTTCCATTTAAAAATAAAGATCGTTAAGATACGAGTAAGCGACGCCTTGTTGATGATGGATAACGCTCGTATTCATCATGCTCATTCACTCCAAGAGCGAATGGATGAGCTCGGACTTCATGTGAAATATCTTCCCCCTTACTCGCCTCAACTGAATCTTGCAGAAAAGGTGTTTTCTAAAGTGAATCTTCATGCAAGGAATTTGCTCAGCGAGCCATGTAAAAAGTATGACTTGGTTTCAGTGATTGCTCGTAGTGTAGCCACTGTTACCTCAACCGATTGTTCCAACTATATGATGGACATGATGCTACGGCTTTCTGCAGCAGCAGCTGAGAATGATCAAATTGTTCAATTTTGATCATGTTCTGTTTTGTTCTGTTCAATGTTGTCGAGAAACCAAAAAATCTATTGAAAAAATGTTAACAATGGATTCGGACCATAGCAGCCCTATCTTCCATTGAGTAACGAGTGGTAGGAGCACGAGGCATGATAACAATGATGTCACAGACAGAACTAGGGAAATTTGAGCTGTGTCCAGTGGATGAGTCGGCAAGGTGGAGTTTTATCGCTTTCATGATTTGGAAAGAAACATCAACTCTTATCAGATGATCTTTTGTTGTGTGTACATGATGTGATCAGGCAAACATACCTCGAACAGTTGTAAACAGCAAGGGCATTTTGAGCAACTACTTTGAAGCCCTTTTTTCCCTTTTCTTTCCCCCAACCAGGTGGTAGAATTGTGAATTTTTTTAAGGAAGTGCTCGTTTTTATTTCTTTTTAACTCCACCATAGCCGGTTCCCAGTCCGGCTGAGAAAGGAGGAGGAAAAGGAAATGAAGAATTATGCAAACACACGCGAATTATTCATGTGCAAACACACGCGCTAAAAAAGATGATTTTTAACGCGAAATAAACAAATTTTCGTCATTATTCCGCAAAAATTGAGTCGAATCAAGAAAAGGCGCAGTAATTGGCGCAGTCGGTAGGACAAATTACGGTTTTCTAGATTCCACTCGAGTTTTTAAAAAACTATTTATTTGATTCCACAATATACAAAAAGAGAAATACTTGTTACAAAACGGAGAGCAACTTGCCCGCGACACGTGAGAACGAAGACTGCCGGCTGGAGGCCGACGCTGGGCTTATAAGATAGACGGTGCTTGCCTAAGCAAGAAGGAGGCAAGCTGATATGTAACGTGTATATAAAAAGAGGCAATTTGAAACAAGAAACCTTTAAAGTTAAAAGGCGTTTATTTTTAAATGGAAGATCTTTATTTTGAAATGGAAAACCTATATTTTGAAATGGAAAACTTTTAATTTGTTTCGGAAAACCTTTAATTTGACTCGGAAAAGCTATAATTAAATCGCTTTAAAAATAAAAATAAAACTTGGTAAGGTTAGGTTCTGCTCCTGGTTCAGCTCCTTGTTTTCGTAGAAACGAACAACTTCTTCTCCCTTCAGTGAAGAGTCTTCACCCGATCTCATCACTTTTGACGAGGTTCACATTACGTTTCACGGGTCAGCCAGCCGACTCGCCCCGTCCCGAT
The DNA here is from genome assembly GCA_963920205.1 of Stenodema calcarata. Lineage (NCBI taxonomy): Eukaryota > Metazoa > Arthropoda > Insecta > Hemiptera > Miridae > Stenodema > Stenodema calcarata. Next base: position 24,792,983 of record OY986059.1, on the reverse strand, counting down.
TCAAAAGCCGTAAAAATTCTAAACTCCCCGAGCACCGGGCGAGAGGTCGACGGGTTGGGAAGACTTTAATTGAGACGGCAAAAGTGAGTTGGAGACCGACAAAGGGAACGTCCCGCTGAGGCATAATGGGCTTGCAAGGAGGAATACGGCACCTTACGACCGCCTTCCGAGCACCTCGCTCTGATTGATAGGCTCATCTGGAGGCCCTGCAGGTCCCAGAGAAGCTGTGAGCTGTGATGGGATAGAGATGAAGGTCCAGGCGAAGAGGGGGACAACGAGTAATATAAAACAATAACGCCGCGTCGATGACTCTACAGTTTTTGAGTTGTCCGGAATCTCAGATAGTCATTCATTTTGACGTCTTAATCAACGCGTTTTATTGATGGCGTGCGGCACGGGGCCTTTCTTCTTCTTTTTGTCGTCCAAAGCGTATATTGACATCCTTCGTCCTGAAATCGGTTGATTGAGACGTTCGAGCCATTTTCAGGCAGCTTTACTGGACATTGTGCTTTTATTGTTCAGCTCATAAGGTGAACCTGGACCTGCAATTCCAATCATTCAGTTGAATTTACCCTAATCATGATATGTTGAGAGAATCTTAAACACATAGAAGTGAGAAATCATTATTATCAAACCTCCTGCTAATACATAATATACGCTTTGGACGACAAAAAGAAGAATATTATAGTATTTGAAAATAGAGGTAATCTTTTTGCAAATCATCTAATTTAATTATTACAGTAATTAATTATTAACCTTTTGACGAATTTAATTAAACAGTTTACAAATAAATTTAAACTTGGATGTAAGCATTCATATTTTTTATACAAAGAACATGAACAAAGATTAAGAACATAAACAGAGAAAAGGGCGAAGAAAATAGCTGGACATTACTGCAAAATATTTGCACATTTTTGGTTTAGATTGACCTTCGACGCGTGAAAACCAACAGAAGTGTTCCGAAATTGTTTGGAAAATTGATGATTGACCTATGCGGTGGTCTGTTTGGTGCTTATTTTTCACTCGTTGGCTAGAAAGAGAGGAAATCAAACTAAATGCTTGCATACGAGTCTGCAACACATTGGGGCATTTTATGTCTTTGCAGAAACTTATATGAAGCTTGCATTCGTGTTGACAATATAAATTATTGAGAATGATCACCTGTGTGTAAACAATTATTTAAACAATCACGCTCATACCGCAGCTTGTCGGCGACGCATTTCGCAGTGGTTAACGTAATATGGTTAGGTAAATCGAGAGCTATTCAACGAGTGGTGAACGATTTTTGTACGATGATAACTGGCGAAGATAAAGTTCCGTAGCAACGAATCGGTTGTAAGCGAAAATCATCAGAAATATTTTCGTGACGCTTCTCCGTTACATTTTCGAGTTTATGTAGCAAAGTAAAGACATAAAATGTCAAAAAAATCACAGCTATATCTTGGACGGTAAAGCGTCCGAAGTGGGGGGAAAAAAACAAATCATAAGAAATCGTGGTTTCCTGGACACGATCGTTAATTTTAGAACACAATATCGGGGTATATTCGGATTCGTCGTTCAATTTTCTATAGAAAACACATTTTTCAAGAGTCTGTAGTACTTGGGTATAGTGAGAGGCATTGACTCCGCGAGAACACGAATCAAATGAAAATGATAGGACAGAGGTTTCGACTGCTACCGACCGCAACTCTCCGAGCGGTTGGTTTCCGTCCAACCGCTGTTGAACTGCTGTCAACCACGAGTTCGACCTGGAACAGCAGTCAACAGTGAATGTCTGACGGAAAAGGGACCTGGAACAGCGGTCGGGCGTACTGCGCATGTCCCTGTCGACTTCTGTCAGACCTGGAACGAAGCTATTATAAGGTGGTGCCATATTAATTATTGTCTCTCGGAGACATACCACCCTCTCCCTCCTCCCGAAGTCAATCAACCACCACCCAACAAACCACCACCCACCACCCAACAAACCACCACCCACCACCTATCAACCACCACCCATCAAACACCACCACCCATCAAACACCACCCCCCACCACCCCCCACCCATCAACAACCACCCATTAACCTCCACCCACCACCCATCACACTCCTCCCCCACTATCCTTATAATAAGGAGTCACTGCCCCCCCCCCCCCCCCCCGGTCTCACCCATCACTTCCAACTGCATCCCCTCCCCCCCACACCAATCCATTCATTCTTCCCCGCTCTCCTCTTTCTACTCGACGTCTGATTATCAAACGCGATTAACAAAAATTTATAATTATTTCTAATTTATTATTATGTATTTATGTAATTATAATAATTATCATAATTATTGTAATTATAATTACAATTATTACAATCATTGTATCGAAGGTAGACAATAAATAATGTAATTCGTTCTTACTACCGCCTTCCAACTATTCTTTGGCCTAATATTTGAACTGAAAATAATTATTCATTTTTTTTTATTAATAATCAATGCTACGCTTCGCCTGAAATACGTACCCCAGCTTTGGAAGATAGCCGAGGTTATTATGATTCCAAAACCAGGAAAACCGCCTGTGGAATGCACATCGTACAGACCGATTTCCCTGTTGCCAGTATTGTCCAAGTTATTTGAAAAACTGCTTCATAAAAGGCTCATTCCGCTCATTGAAGAACGTCAATTAATACCTAACCACCAGTTTGGATTCAGACTAAAGCACTCAACATTAGACCAAGTTCACAGAATTACCAGCATAATAGAGCAAGCGCTTGAAGAGAAAAAGGTCTGCTCTGCCATCTTTCTCGACGTTACCCAAGCGTTTGACAAAGTGTGGCATGATGGCCTAAAGTATAAACTGAGAAAATCACTACCATCGCAATATGCCGAGCTGTTAGAGTCATACCTTACTGACCGCTACTTCCGCGTTAAACTTGATGACGCCTACTCCGAACCTAAACCAATTGGTGCTGGTGTACCTCAGGGTAGTGTACTTGGCCCACTCCTGTACCTACTCTACACCAGTGACCTACCTGAAATCAGTAGTAATACAACCGCCACTTTTGCAGATGATACTCAGAAAAATGTCGTGGTTCAAATGGGCAGGCGATCAAAACTGTCTGTGCAAAATAAACTAACCCTGTACAACCAAGTCCTAAAACCAGTATGGACTTATGGAGCGCAGCTGTGGGGCTGCACAGCTCAGAGCAATCGGAAAATTATTCAGCTCTTTCAAAACAGTGTGCTCAGGAGCATAGTTAATGCACCCTGGTACATTCAGAATGATAGACTTCACCATGATCTAGAGGTGGAATCTATCGATGAAACTATCAAGAAAATTGCCATCGCCCACCAAGAGCGACTAAGGGGTCATGTCAACATCGAAGCTGTCCATTTGCTGGATGTAAGTGATCTACTAAGAAGATTGAAAAGAAGGAAGCCTCACGAACTAACACAGTGAATGTGAAGTAATGAATAGTTCAACAGTTATCTGACTCAACAATTAACAAGTTCTGTATCTTGTTTCGATTGCTACACGTAGTAAATAAGATCAAAATTAAATTGCTAATAAGTTGTAAACTTGGTGTAATAAAAAATGTTTTAAAGGAAAAAAAAAATTTTTATTAATAATTATCAATAATAATTTACACTACGCATAATAATGAACCTTACACGGCTAAGTATACGCCTCTCTCGCGCATACAGTTCAAAAACAGCTGTTGAAGGTTCTTGTTGAAGGTTCGTGTTGAATGTTCGTTTTGATTGTTCGTGTTGAAAGTTCGTGGTAACCCCCCTCGCAAATATACTTCTCTAGTAAATGGAAATCTAGATGTTATAAAGAAGAGAATTTCGTATTTTTCATTGTTCCTAAAGTTTAAATGCATGTAAAAAAAACCGTTAAAAATAGGCCTAACGATTTATTTCTACCCTTACCTTGTAAACGAAATACCATGAATGGCCGCCAGCTCGTTACAGCAAAATCCTATCTCGTTTCACGTTCTACACGTCTCAATGGCGTATCATTACCATTTAACAATTGAATTTCATCATTACCTGGTTAAGGTTAATAATATAATTAATAAAATAATATAATGATAATTCATAAACTACCATTTAGTGATCTAGACCAAAGGTTGATCTGCCCGAAGAATATAATGAGCCGTTGTGTCAAGAATTTGCAGCGTTTTTGATTCACAATCGGCTAGAAATTGTATTATAATAATTACCTATACAATTTACAATTATTATACAATTATTTTATTGCAACATAATTATATTATAATTGCAATACAAGAATGAGTAGAGAAAACATAAGAAGTACCGCAAAAATCTATACTAAGGATTCCTTATTTATTTATTTATTAAACGCATGGTCGAAATTGCCCAATTCACAATATATAAATGTATATAATATAAACCGATTGATTACATACTTGGTGAATGATTATAACACGATCAACCGTTAATCACACTCAATTACAATAGGTACTGACTAGAAATTAAAACTGACGGTCAAAGGCACTCAATTTAGGACTTTAGGAATTTGGGATTTTTTCGTTGGACCATCTACAGAATATCATCATTTTTGGTTGTTTCTCAAGCGTGGATACAACAGCCTTATGATTAGTTCGGACGGGTTTTGTCCGTTTGAAAACTGTAATGATTCCTACTTGACCTTATAATAACGCAGGAGGAACTCGACTGATTTGAATGAAATAATAACTAATCGTGATGGAATCATACAAGAACCTGTTAGAGCCTCTCCGATTTTTAGGAATTTCCTCTAAAAACGCCTGAAGAATTCCAAGTTTGCACATACGCAGACAAGAGTAACTTGACCGTTTTGATGAAATTCATGTCTTTTTCAAGGATCAACCTCACTAATGACTGAACATAATATGTAGGTAACTAATGCGTTGATTAAATTCAGGTGAATGAGAATGAGAGTTTCACGGGCACCGCAAACTTGTGTTATGCTACAAGGCGTATGACGTTTCGACAAATGCCACTTTGATAGTAGGGCGTTTCGACAACAAGTAACAGAGCGTTTCGACTAAGGAATTTCACTCGCCTCAATTTCTTGACTGCATAATACGTTGTTCATATTATGTACTTGTCGCGTCGGAAGTAGGGAACTTGAGGAAAATTCAGGGAGTGAGGCCAGAGGGTGGAGCTGAAAAACTATTACCTACCTACATCAGCCAAGTAGTTGATCACATCCGATGCCTTGTTTTCACAACTACTGAAGCTCTTCCATCTTTTTTCCAAAAATGCAATCATTTCTCGTGTTTCTTTTCGTTGTGTGTTCATGCTTCCTTTATTCACGCTGCGTATTCTCAAAACAGTTTCGGGCTGAATTTCGGTCAGTACACTTATGACATGATACATATGTGGATCCGTGAAGTAGATTGGCGGTTATAATCTGAATGGAAAGTATCAACGCTATTCGTGGTCCTTATTTGACATTAGGGTTGAGGATCTAGCAGGAATGCATTACCAGAGATGATTAGAGCTGGTTTACTCAGCCTTTGATCTGAAGGTTCAAACATCTTTCCTCGATATCATGAACAAGCGGTTTGTCGACACGATGCGTTCAGTTGGTGGCTTCTCGGAGGATTCTTTTGTCGAAACGCTCGCTCCCAAAGAGTTTTTCTCGACAAGGGCCCTAGTTCTAAGACCCCACCATCACGCTAAGAGTTTTCAACTGTTCCCTTTTCTCTTACGAATTTTACTATACCCCCTAACTTATGACACTAGATACAATAAGACTTTTAAGGCCGGCAGGCCGATATTGTTCAACCTAAATCTATCTTAAGCCACTGTAAAATTATCTATGTGTATACCTTTATGCCAATAAAATATTTTTGAATTTGAATTTGGGTTTGTCGAAACGACTAGTGCCGATACTTCACTATGGCAGAAATGTCTAAATAGCCAGTTGGTTCGGGCGATGGAAGGTGGGAAATGGTTCAAACTCGCCAGTAGGGAAATTCTCGATGAAGCGAAAATGGACGAATTCATCGCAGCTGTCGAAACGAATCCACCTCGCACTGAACCCAAGTCGGGCCGTGATCAGGTAAATTCATGACGACGATATTATTTCGCGCTAATGTCCGAGAAAATGCGGATCTCGAGACCCGATACCGTCCAAGATAAATGATGGCCTTTCCCTTCTGGAGATGATTCCGGAAGGAATGCGATACTTTATTTTCCACACCCACCCATTCCCCCTTTCCCCGACATCCCTTCGGCTTCTCTCGACGTATACCCCAGGACTTGTAATTTCCTGGGGTGCTATTGAATCGTCATTCAATCTCAGCCGACGTCAAAACACCTGATGGATGATGTTCTTGAGCCTCCCAGCTTTCGACGGTCCCCCTCCATTCAGTTCTTTCTGTCTCCCTGCACATATTTCACGATGATACTTGACGGGTAGCGTTGGCGAGAAAAGTGAGGGAACCGTTCCCCGAAATAAGAATGTCAAACGTCCACCACCCGTAAACAATGTTGCTGGAGCCAAACATAATTTGGAATTCTTATGCAACTCTCGTTACCAGGGTTGAAACCCCAAACTTTTACATACAAATTTGAATAAATTTTCATTCAGACGAATCTTTTGTCTTTGGTTTATTATTGATAATGACGATCTTGCACACAACATCGAAAATAGTCATGTTTTGAATTCAGACCGAGTCAGACACATATAAAGCAGATAAAGAAAAAGAAGGCGAAGATGAAGATGATCACCTGCGGAAGTATGAAACATGCAGTACCAGGAGAACACAAAACCTCTAGAATACACCTTGGTTGTGGTGGTGAAAGTTATTTCACCTTCTCAATTTGGCAGTTGATCTTACAGGTGAATCACAAATTGGCCTTTAAATTAGGGAATTTTCGAAGAAAAGGAAGCTATTGATCTCGGTCCAAAATTTTTAAAGCTCAAATTTCCGAAAAATGTATATAAGAGTATACAAAATCCGTTCCACTGAGATAAAACTTCAGATTTGACCACTTTGTGTCACTTTTCGTGGAATCACCCATACAACAAACTTAGTTGTGTTTAAAACAGTGAACCACAGACCACTATTATTCCAAACGGCTAATAACCAGGTGCAAAAAACCTAACCCTCTCTTGTTGACATCTTTTGGATTATTGTCTTCAATAATGAACCAATGGCATTGACGAAAGAAAAAAATTGCTTAACCCCCTCAAAATTTGAGGGTTTACGTTTCAAGATACATAAATTCCAAAAGTCGAATTAAAAAAACTCAACAAATCCTTGATACACCGGTTTATTATCTTCTTGGTGCAGAAACTAAATTATGGAGAATTAATTACAAATAAAAAGTAGGTACCGATATAATTCTGAATTCTGGGGTTTTTAATTCAACCTACCTAAGTCGGCAATAACTTTTCTATATAAGAAGTTCATACCTACAAAAATTCGAAATTACCTTCTTTCCGTAGCGCGAAAAGTATGTAGGTATACCTCAGAACAAAAAACCGTGTGATGTTCCAAACAGCTGTTCCTTAGTATGAACATTGGCCTGTATTTCACGTTTGATTCACGATCGTGTTGACAAGTTCATATCGGCTCAACCTTTGAGCGTTTATTATGACCGAACGGCTGGTCGTACCAGCGAGTGGTCTTAAAAAATTCTAAAAATAAACTCTATAAAAAATAATACTAATAATAATGCGGTGTTGGTTTTTTTTTTTTTTTTAGCTTCTTGAAAATTCCTTCATCTTTAAGCCATAACGAATGGAGGACACCCTACGTACTGCCATTTTGCGATGGTATTATGATAGTATTCAGTGGTTTTATGAAAGATTCCAACATTACCAAATTCTGAAGGCCACAGAAGTTCACTGGGAAAAGGACGATCCTGTGTAGATGCGTCAACAACAAATTTTGTAAGCTCACAACAAAGTGAAGAAATATGAAATGAATAAATGTAAAAGAAATTGACCGAATGTCAAGCAGATCCAGTTTCGGCAGCCGTAAAATGATGTTGCGATGCCGTTTTCTATTTCGAATAAAGGGAAATGATCATTCAAAAGACCGTATCCGAATGATAAGAACTGGCGGTCGAGATGGTCAACAGCGAACGGTACGTATCCCGGACGGTGTTCCCACGGGAGCGGAATGTGACAACTCGAATTGAGGACGTCAACCGATCCGCTGAACGATCTTTTTCCTTTCCCACACCCCGTTTTCGTTGAGACGAAGAGTAAAAACTTGTGAATGAATCGACACTGAAAAAATCTATTTTTCTTAATGAGACAAAGACGACGGTACGAAATCGGCAGGAAGAAGCCGTGTCACTTTTTATTTACGGATAGGGATAGCAAGGTGCGTCATGCCAGTTTCAAATGTTCGAAATTTTTATTCCTGTCGTGTTGGCATTTGAAATAGAGTCGAAATAATCGTTAGGAACAAAAGCAAACCCCCGAATAAAGCAAACTCAGACGATCTTTCTAGGTACCTACCAATCGTATGTAAGTACCGACCGTTATCAAGACCGTTATTCTAATATCCAGTCATACGGGGTTCATTGGCTTCGTTACCCCACTCATGTACTCAATCATCTAGAGGCAGGTCTAGATACCCTGTACACTAGTATAGCTTGTACACTATTCAACTACTGCAAGTTCCAAACACAACAAATTATTATTAGTGTGGTTTTCAGTTCACATTTAGATAGAGTTTATTAATTAACCTTTTTTAAGACCATCCGCAGCTTTGTACGACCAGCCGTTCGTTCACAATGACGGCTTAAAGTTGGAGCAGATCGAAAGCCGTCAACGTTAGGGTGAATCATGCGGCAGCATGTCGGTCGGTACAATGTTCATACTGGCTCAGCTGATTCGAATTACACATAATTATTAGACATCGAGTTGATTAATAATAATTAATAATAGTTAGTTATAATTATAATATTGTATTACGATTATAATCTATGGACTCGAATGAAAGCTGTAGACGAGGAGATTTGAAAAAAATTATTTTTGTTGGTACCTCCCAGGATTGGGGAAGGGGAGGGCGGTACTTCGGGTAGGTAAATCACGACCTAATATACATACAAAATTTGCGTAGTTTATATAATAATACTAAGACGACGGATCACTAAATGGTATATTAAGTCTTAATATACCATTTAGTGATCTAGACAGAAGGGTGATCTGTACAAAGATAATAAACCGTTGAGTCAAGAGTTTGCAGAGTTTTTATCTACGGGAGTCAAACAAGAAATTTGCTTCACAGCAAATATAGCTGTATAGCTTTTTAGCTTTCAGAAATATGCAATATTTTAGTTGGACGTGTACCGTATATAAAGTAATACTAGAAGGGCCTGAAAGGCTGAATATGAATAAAAGAAGAGGTAGAGCTCAGATAAGAAATGTTCCTCTGAAGCTTCAAAGTTGGTGCTGTTTTGTATGCAATCGCCCTGAAGAGGACGATTGAATCGCGCGAAAAGTCCGCCAAACTGAATAATTTCTTTCTGGCTGATCCCAAGATCTGGAAGATACCAAATTAACGACCCTCACGAACGCAGTTGCTTCGAATCTTCACTGTAGAAATAGTTAAACGTACCTGCCCAATCTTAAAATAAAATTAAGAGCGAGAAAAACCCTACTACCACGTTGATTGAGCACGTCTGCCATCCTGATATCCAAACAGATTGCATTGCAAACCAACCAGACTTCTCTCCCTAACGCACGCTCGCCTCCCAATCATTACCCTATTAGCCTAATCTCCCACCATTCTCCCCATCATCGGCCCGCTGTGTGTATTTATTGTTTGCTCTAACCCCTCAGTGCAGAACCCTCGCAGTAGTTAATTATCCACACTTGATAACCGTTCAGGCGAGCGGCCTCGCTCCCATAGACTCGATCGAACTATAACCGGAGCGACACAGTGTATTGTCGAGGCTCCTCCTCCCCCGACGTCAAGTTACCCGGAAGAAAGTTTTCACACGGTAAAATGTGAACTGGGTACAATCGGTTTTCTGGGTCATATTTCGTTCGAAACAGATTACGAAATAGTCAATATCCGCAGAGTTAAGTATTTGTATTTGGTTTTATTTGCTCCACTACGCCGATCTAGGTGGGAGAAACTAAACGAATGGGGTCCTAAACGAATTTTGAAATTTTGAAAAATTCACATGGAACGGTATAGTTTTTAGTTCACATTTATTCTGTGTTTAATTTTTAGAGTTGAAGTTTTAGAATTTTTTAAGACAATCCGGAGCTTTGTGCGATTAGCCGTTCGTTCACAATGAGGACACAAAGTTGGAGCAGATCAAAAGTCATCAACACGAGGGTGAATGATGCGGTAGGCTGTCGAGTCAATGTTCATACTGGCCCAGCTGATTCGAACATCATATTATGAATAATCATTTTATTGGTCATTATTAATGATCATTAATAATCACATATTATTAATAATTATTAATAATTACCCATTATTAATTATTATTAATAATAAACAAGCAGTAAAATAAACCTTTGTGTCAAGAATTCGCAGAGTTTTTCACAATAGCCTGATGTTAAATATCTATTTTGGCTTTTGGTTTATTATCTTCGATAATGAACCATTGGAATCGCCCAAAGAAAAAAATTTTTTAACCCCCCCTCAAAATTTGTTGGTTTACGTTTCAAGATACGTAGATTCAGAAAATCGAATAAAAAAAAATCCGTCCGTCCGCCGTACGCCGTACGCCGTACGCCGTACGCCGTACGCCGTACGCCGTACGCCGTCCGCCGTACGCCGTCCGCCGTCCGCGCCACTTTGCCCAGTTAGCGTTGAGTTAAAATTACGAAATTTTTTTTATGGGTTTCGACCAACCCCACAATGGTCCTCGAAACTTTTCATAACCCTAGGTCAAGGGGAAGGGGTTCAAAACGAATTTTGAAATTTTGAAAATTTCATATCTCGAAAAATTCATATAGAACGGTATGTTTTTTATTTCATATTTAGATAGAGTTTGTTCCGTAGAATTTTTTAAGACCATCCGCAGCTTCGTACGACCAGCGGTTCGTTCACAATGAGGGCTCAAAGATTGTGCCTCACAACACGATCGTGTATCAAACTGTTGAAATACAGGTCCATTTTCATACTAACAAGCTCTTTGGAACATCATATGGCTTAAGTGATGTCGAGTTTGTTGTTCTGAGGTGCGTTTCGTGCTACGGAAATGAAGGTAATTTCGAATGTTTGTTGGTAGGTACTTCTTTTATAGAAAAATTATTACCGACGTAGTATTAAAAACCCCAGAATTATATCGTATTAATTAATCATAATTAATAATAATTATTATTATCAATAAATACGAATTATTAATACCTAACAATAAATTATAATAATTTTCAGTAGGTACTTGATAAAATTGTTAATAATTAGTGATAATTGATAATAATAATTAATCTAACATTTAGGATCTAGACATTTAGACCTAGTGATCTAGACAGAAGGGTGATCTGTACAAAGAAGATAATGAACCGTTGTGTCAAGAATTTGCAGAGTTTTTGAAAAACCAGCTCACTCGAAAATCTGTAGGGCTTTCATAGCATCACGTTTAAAACTCCTTTCTGGAACTCTACTTATTCTCGTATGCGGCTAGGATAATATATTATATCCGTAGGCTGGAATATATTATATTCCACCATACAACGTACTGCAGCAGCCACTGTACCAAAGACAAATACACAAGTTTCACATTGTAGAATAGGTATTATATAAATTTGTAGAGTGTAGATTAGGGGTAGGAATGGTGATACAACTGCCGCGGTCACAGATGATACTGGAGTGCTGGGTGGAGACGCAGCATTTTAAAAAACAATGGACTCAACATACAAATCCTACACATCCAAGCCTTTAGTACATCGAGACAAGTTCCTTCCATCTGATTGCCGGTCAACTACAATGTTGAGACTATTCCGGTAATTATCTGTGGTTATTGTTACTACGCCTATCAAAAATTCCGTTTTATCAGTCAAATGTACCTGTAATCCCCACAATGCGGAGTTGTTTCTCTCAGAAGATGTGTTTGGGATCGAGTCCCTTGAGGCTTTGAGGACGATAGCTGAGGTAAGCCGCCCCTTTTATCTCCCGTACGACTATTTCTTCTTGTTAACCCCCCTGAGGTCCTTAGGGGACATCACTTACGCCTTCGACAAGACATTACATGGAAAGGGAGAGGGATTCACTCGATTTCCCATCCCTACAAACGTTCGGAAGCCAATAATCACCCTCTTGCCTCCTAATAATACTCTGTATCGGGCAGTGTGTACAAGATCCCCCATCTTAACATAACCCCCGAAAACTGCTCGTACAGGCTCCATTGTGCTGACGCAGCGCTTGCCGCTTTATTGATTCCTTGACACGATATACTGAACACTAAAGAAGCTTAAGCTTCAAGGTTCAATTGAACCACGGCGAGTATATTCGCTCAGATAGCTCCAGTAGGATCTGTTCCATGTGCAGCATGTGGCGTTCCGAGAGGATGTGTCAATTACTTCACTTTTTCGGTTACGGAATTTAGAGTTAGACTTCTGAGGGCAAGAAAGCAGGGATGATATTAGTGGTAGCTGTAAATAATAAACAATGCTGACTTCAAGTCAGACACTATTGCATGTGTTACCAATCAATCAAGCAAAATAAAAGTTCATTCTATGGTTTAATTCCGAAAGAAGAGGTTAATCTCTTAAATATTTCACTAAAGAACGTGAATCTTTAACTACATGAGTCCGACGTAGAGTGGAAGATGAAATGTGCACCAAACCTTAATTTATAAGTTCGGTTCGGTTTTAACATGGAACATGTTTTAGCCTTCACCTAACTGGCTGAAACCCTCCATTCGTTACGCTGTTTGCGTGATACAAATGTACCGGTAATACAAAAAAATGTGACGATTTTGGCGCAATTCCCGAGGTGGTATGTAGAGGCTTTAGCATGTAGAAATTTAGTATGTAGCCTCTTTAGGACTTACACTGAGTCCAGGACTTTGAATGAGTCCGAGACTATGAGTCCAGGATCTCTACCCAGGACTATATGAGTGGCTCCTACAGCTAATATCTACGCTATTAACACTACAGCTAATTTCTATGCTATTCACTACATGAAGATGTAGTTCGGTATGTAGTCTCCGTTCGGTATATAGGACTTACACTTTAAGCATAATGAAGACGATGTGGCTCGAACATGTTCAATGCTTAAGGGAGGGTGTACAGGGGTACTCTCAATAACAACAAATTTTCTCAGGACGTGGTGTGAACGGATTCGTATCAGGTTATTAAGTTATTGGTACACGGGTATGGACTAACTACACAGGATTTAAAGGCATGCAGGATCTATGTCGGGAAGTTGTTGAAGGATGGCTAGTAGACCGCAAAATGCAAAAATCGCAGTTAAAACATGTAAAATGAGCGATCAGGATCTCAAATAAATTTCAATTTTTATCTTGGTTTTTCGATAAATATCTCGTAACCTTCTCCTTATTGGATGTCTTGGTGCTTCTATAGTGGCGGAAAACTCCCCCGCATTTCAAAACTGCAAGTCAATCACATCCTAAGATATCATTCAAAAACCTTCCAACCCAGGCCCTGCATGCCCTTAATTTCGCGGCATTAATTCAACTCTTAACAAATTTACTGAATTAATTAACGATTCCCTGTCTATGACTGCTTTTTCTCGTGCGAAGTGGGCCAAAACCATGGTTTGTTAAATCCGTTAAAAAAATTCGAATACTTGTGACAAGGAAAACAATTTTTTGTCGAGTGATACCATAGAGAGAGAGAGAGAGAGAGAGAGTTGTTTCGACATTTTGAATGAATTTTCCTATGCAGTTTCACACCATTCAGAGTTGATCTACTTTCTTGACATAACACCATTCAACACGATATTGAATATCGCTTTAAATTTAAACTTAAATTTAAGGTCTATTAAATTTATTAAATTTTGCTATTAAATTAAATCGCTATTAAATTTTGCTTACTGTGACGGGCATCTGGAGGTTTCAGTCATTTGAGTCAATACTATGAACGTTATCGAAACACCATGAACAGTCTACGTACACTCAGGGTTTCTGCTCAGGTGAGAAGATGGACGACGGTAAATTTGAAAAGTTTATTAAAAATCAAAACAGCGTCTTTGGAGGGCGTTTCATTCGGAGCAGTGTTGATTTCGAGTTGGTAGATATCAAATATCTATCAGCAAAGTTTGCTGATATGAATTGGTTTACGCTCTAGATTGTACGGTATTCATACTGTTGCAATGGGGGTATGTCTAGAAAGAAGATGTCGAGTCGTTGAGGACTGTCGAAGTTTCTAATGGAAACGAAAGGAACGGACATTGTGTTTCACAAAAGATTCCCGCTACTCCTGATCAAGACCTCGGGTAGGTGCTTGCACACTGCGATTATTATGTTCGAGTAGCATAATGACACCCGTTGATCCCGTAAGGAGATCAGGAGAATGTTTTTAAAAGGGAATATACCCGTTCATTCCTCCGGAGAAGAAATCCTCTTAGGGTACCTAATCCTCGTGACACAATGGAAGTGAAAAGAGCCTGTAAATTTCTGTAGTGAGGTCGACAATGGAGGCGACATTATGCGAGTCGACTCCACACGCACCTTTTTTTTCTTTCATTCGTGATATAGCGAACCCGTGTAATTATATTAGGTGGTGTATGGGCTCCTGAGGTTATACAGCGCCCTGGTGAACAATGCTTCCTCGTACGGCTTTCGCTCGGCAGTGCGAGTTATCACGATGAGCATCGTCTTATTTTCAGACAATGAGCTCCGTCCCAGGAGGGCTTCGTGCATTCAGTTGCTACCAGACCACTTGCTCCTGTAGGTACCTCTCGGCCATCACAAATCTCTCAGCTACCGTTTCCTGGGGGCGATGGGTCTCACGCTTCCATATCTTATTAGAATTAGACAGATTTTATGTTTACGACTTAAACAGAGTGTCCCAGAAGCAGGGGCGGCTCGTGGGCTCAGAAACTGGTGGGGCACCAGGGCAATATTTAGGTGCATACCTCCTACCTATTAGGTACTCACTATAGGAACTAAACTCAAACTACCCTTACAGCTAAACTGCTTCATAATTAGTGGTATGCAGCTCTTAGCAAGTCAGGAAACATCGTTCTCCAAAGAGTTCTCTTGAGGAGAGGGAAGGTTACTGACCAGTATCCAGGATTACCGACGAGGAGGTGGCTGCAAGGCAATCCCACCTACCCACCCAAATAATTATCTTCAAAATGATAGGAAGAATAAAAGAGAAATTGTGACTGTACGAGTACTATTCAAAGAGTACATTATAAAGGTAGTCAAAAAATTATGTTATTGGAGTTTCTTTACTGGGGTTTTTAAAAATTAGCAATCGCGACCATCTGCTTCCTAGCCGAGTGGTACCTTGAAAACCCCCTCTAAAAATGTCCTCTTATGCCCAGATTGCACATACGTTTTCTTATCCAATCGTATCAAAACATTTTGAACGATCACAGAACAGCAAGATTGATTTCAACTAGCTTTTAGAGTTCGTTGGTTAGCTCAAACAAAGCTCGAGTCAACGAAGTCACCATCAGTTTCAGGGATAACAAATAAAACAGTATTCTCAACGGTTGGCTGAGCTACATAATAATATTATGTATATTACTGTTATTAACTGTTATTAACTTACAGAATGTAGAAATCAACAAATGAGATTCCCTTGGGCGAATAGTGATCCACTTCAGTCTTGACGACTAGCAAAGCGTTCACGCGTTGCACGTGAGATATTAAATTTCAATGTTTAGTTGATTAATATTATGGAGACAATAATTCACTTTTACTATGATGAGTAAATACGAAGCTAAAAACCACCAGTCAATGCATTCAAAATAATATATTATAACGTCAGGCAACGTTTTGATATCATTCTTATCGAACATGGAAGAAAGCATGGAAGAATGAAACTCCCTTCTTCCTTGACAAGGAACGATTCAACGATCGATTGTTTTCGGCGTTCAAGATGATTCGATATTTTGGCCACCGCCCGGAATGGCTCCTATTGCGGAACACAGGGTGCCTTCCCCCACCCCAGGAAGCGCCTATACCTTCAACATTGAGACCGGGGCACTTCTGGTCGATCCGATAATCGACTTTTTTAATCGATAAATCGAAACAAAATGCGTTGAGGACACGACTTTTATCACAGTCACTGTGACACAGTGTACTGCTATCGAAGTCAGACGAAATAGCCGCCCGCCTGCAAGAGCTCAGTGGAAGTGGGTAGTCATGGAAGAAGGGAGATCTCCCTTCTTCCATGGTGGGTAGTAGTAGGTAAGATTTTTTTCTCCTTGTTCCATGTTTTTTCTGTTTTCCTTTGCAAATTTTTGGGTGGGGCGAGGGCCAAGGTGGCCTTATGGACGAGCCGCCACTGCCCAGAAGAGCCTTAACCCTCCTTTACACTTCCTTATGAAGGCAGTGTCCAGTTGTTCAGAAATGATTCAAATACATAATAATATTATACAATGTATTTAATATTATTATTTTTGTATATTATCTACAAAAAAAACTATTTCTACAGGGAGATGTGTTGTTTTTTGTCCAAAATCAAAAATGATTTTTCGAAATTTCCTATACTTGTTCACAAATACCATTTTTGGTTTATTCAATCCCGAAAATCTCGCTGAAAGTTCTAGAAATTGGCTAAAGTGTGTGTCCTCTTGAATCCGAAAAATTTGAACAAAAGTTTGGAAAGAAGATTTACAACATTTTTGTCCGATTTTTAGAAACTGAAATTTTGAATTTAAAAAACAAATGCTCTTTTTTCCTAAAAAACAAAAAACAAAAACAAATACGGGATGAAACGTCGAGGTTTTCAAATAATTTTAATAATAATAATAATGAATTATTCATTTTGTTTACCTGAAATACATACTTTTACACTTTAGCGAACCAGCTTTGGCAGGGGTCGATATTTTTTGAATTGGCTTTTCGGTTTCGAAAGAGGGTAAGCAATGCTTTGAATCGCCCAAGCGTACTTTTGCCGAATTGGCCCTTTTATTGGCATTTGTCGCCTTAAATCCCAACAAACAAACGTTCTGTGTAAAATTGTTGGTTAAATTGAAAATGCTGTGTACTGGCAGGTACTGAATTTGTTTATTACAAAATTGGGAGTCTTTTCTCAAACTGAGGAAGTTAGGACTCTTCAGACGTCATTTCACGATTTTCGATTCAGATTCTATGCAAGAATGATTTTAACAAATTTTTTTTCTTTCAAATTATAGACAGATTTATTACATTTAAACCAAACAAGTATAGAAAGAAATTTTGAAGGCGTAGGAATGAAGCTCGGGTCGGTTCTACTGGACGTTTTTTCAATCCTCGAGAATCGGTAGTGGGGCCCCATCTTCTTTATGACCAGCCCTTCTGCCTCCCCAAAGCCGCGGATCAGTCTACGAAGCCCCCTGATGCGCATTGAAATGGCACTTATCACTGCGAATTGTATTTTGACTCGGACCCATCCCATGACGTGCCCCTCCGGGTCTTCGCCACTTCTCAGCCAAAGTCCTACCCAGATGCTTGGTGAAGGCTCGAAAATTTTTATGGATTATTGCAGACTGAAAACAGCTACATCCAAAACATTCGTCACCCTAGGTCCTAGGGTGATGAAATGTTTCAAGGATTATTGTGGGCTTTTCCGAACCCGTGAACCAAATTTCGTCATTTTAGCACTACGCTAACTTGGCGAATGGTAGGTTTTCTGTTTGACCAAATCGTTATTGACTTTTTCCATACCTAAAAGTACGTATGCCTAAAAGTACGTATGAGGTATATATACCTCATCGACAGAGGGTTCACGCTGGATTTATAAACACACGTACTTTTAGGCATGGAAAAAGTCAATAACGCCGTACGTCGCATTTTGCCCAGTTTTTGTTGTTGTATTGAGACAATTTAGAAATTAAATATATTTAATTTCTAAATGGTCTCAATACAACAACAAAAACTGGGCAAAATGCGACGTACGGCGGACGAACGGCATTCTTTATTTTCATTTTTGGAATCTGCTTATCTTGAAACGTAAACCAACAACTTTTGTTGGTGCTGGGGGGGGGGGGGGGGTTAAATTTTTCTCAAGCCGATTCCAAAATACGTTATTCAACTGCAGGTCTTTTATCATGTTGAGCCGTTTCAAATGAACCATGGCGTGCCTCTATGTATTATGAATCGGTTTTATTGTCTCTCCAGAGCAGTTAGAAAGACAATGGCTACCGTCGAGGTGCGGCTTTTACCCGATAAATTGATAAGAACCGAGTCGATACAAAATAAAATAATTTATAGGGAGCCAACCGTGGAGACTAAAAAAAACTAATTTCATTGATACGCGGCGATCGTTGAACCGAAGTTCCAAGCCGTTAGAAGCATCCTATTCGTTTTTAAACGGAATCCCGATAACATCGACTGGTTCACGAGGGTGGTTCGGGGTGGGGCGATAATATTACGGTTAAGTACCTTCCAGAAATGAACGGCCCTATTGTTTTCTCCCTAGCGGATGATCGTAACCTAGTTGGGAGCCCAGATCTCCTGTTATCTGTTATTGGTTAGTTGGGAAACAGATGGGATGCGTTATGTGATTAATGTTCGAGCCCCCGTTGAAGCTGTGGGCAATTTTCACAGTTCAAAACGTTCGGCGGGGAGCGGCACACGTTACGAATGAAGGCTTCCGAGCTACCAATGAAATAGGGTTGGTTGGAACAACGGAATGACTACGGTTATTTCCACTGGAATCCGCTGCAAATTAATCTCATTTACCAGATGCAATATTTGAATAATTAAGTCGTTGAATACACAGTTCCATTATAGTATCATGATCATCAGGATACGGATTTTAATTTATTAAACAATGCATTTATTTAAGCCAAATTTGCTATAAAAACAAGGAAAATATTTAATATTTAAAATACGAAGGCATTTTTTAAAACTATAAATCGTGATAGCATTTCCAGGTCAAATTCAACTTTTTCCATTGATAGGCAACGAAATAGACATTAAAGAAGTAATTTTCTTTGGACAACACGAAGAATTTGCACAAGCCAAAATTATATTCCTTGTTAAAAAAAATTTGAAATTACAGGTTATAAAAAATAGGCCCTTCGGGGCCTCGCCAGGAGGCAAGTCCCCTATAGGCCCCCGGATGGTTGGGCACTGCTTAGAGCCTTGAAGGTCCATTCGAACTCGAATAAACACCTCGAGTCGATATGAAGTCTACTTTTTTCGTTTTCACGAAGTATTTGAGTCGACAATTGCTCATCTTGAAGGTCCATTCGAACTCAAATAAAAATCTCGAGTCGATATGAAGTCTACTTTTTTTCGTTTTCACGAAGTATTTGAGTCGACAATTGCTCTTCTTGAAGGTCCATTCGAACTCAAATAATCACCTCGAGTCGACATGAAGTCTACTTTTTTTCGTTTTGACGAAGTATTTGAGTCGACAATTGCTCTTCTTGAAGGTGCATTCGAACTTAAATAAACACCTCGAGTCGACATGAAGTCTACTTTTTTCGTTTTCACGAAGTATTTGAGTCGACAATTGCTCTTCTTGAAGGTCCATTCGAACTCAAATGAACACCTCGAGTCGATATGAAGTCGACATTTTTCGTTTTCACGGAGTATTTGAGTCGACAATTGCTCTTCTTCAAGGTCTATTCGAACTCAAATAAACACGTCGAGTCGATATGAAGTCTACTTTTTTCGTTTTCACGAAGTATTTGAGTCGACAATTGCTCTTCTTGAAGGTCCATTCGAACTCAAATGAACACCTCGAGTCGATATGAACTCGACATTTTTCGTTTTCACGGAGTATTTGAGTCGACAATTGCTCTTCTTCAAGGTCTATTCGAACTCAAATAAACACGTCGAGTCGATATGAAGTCAACTTTTTTCGTTTTCACGAAGTATTTGAGTCGACAATTGCTCTTCTTGAAGGTCCATTCGAACTCAAATAAACACGTCGAGTCGATATGAAGTCAACTTTTTTTGTATTCACGAAGTATTTGAGTCGATAATTGCTAATCTTGAAGGTCCATTCGAACTCGAATAATCACCTCGAGCCGACATGAAGTCAACTTTATTTCGTTTTCACGAAGTATTTGAGTCGACAATTGCTCATCTTGAAGGTCCATTCGAATTTAAATAAACACCTCGAGTCGACATGAAGTCTACTTTTTGGTTTATTATCTTCGATAATGAACCATTGGAATCGCCCAAAGAAAAAACTCTGCAAATTCTTGACACAACGGTTTATTATCTTCCTTGTGCAGATCACCCTTCTGTCTATACCAGACTGTATTGCAAATCGGCACCATACCATATTCTCACCGTACTCATACCATACCATACGAATTTCTTTCCTATCATACCATACTGTATTATACCAAATCATACATACAATAATATACCATACCATACTCATACCATGTATACAAACCGAGTGAATATTGAAATGTCATCCATTTCTGACCTATATTTAAAATTTCAAGTATCTAGCTCATCATCAAAATTTAATTTGTTTAAACAAATAGGTATTATTTAAACAATTTTACAGACAAGAAACCGAGTGAATCCAGTTCTGTGATCCAGTTCTGACCTATTTTTAAAATTTCAAGTCAATAGCTCATCATCAAAATTTAATTTGTATTATTACAAAAAGGTATTATTTAAACAATTTTACAGATGAGAAACCGAGTAAATATTGCAATGTGGTCTATCCCCGACTCACGGTTAAAATTTCTAGACTGTAGTTTACCGGGAAGATGACAAAAGGTAGTTTCATTCTGGGCGTCTGAGGGTTCGGTCACATAACGGCCGTTTTCGACGCGAAAGATTAGTGTTTTTCCTAAACCTTTGCGCGCTCACTGTGAACGAACGGCTGGTCGCACAAAAATCCAATTGGTCTTAAAAGATTCGTAATTTTTCAGGTCATTCGAAAGTGAACTGAAAATCAAACGTTTTATTTCAAAACGTAAATATTTTGAGATATGACATTGTCGAAATTTTAAATTTCGTTGTGAACCCCTTCCCCTTGACCTAGGGTTATGAAAAGTTTCGAGGACCATTGTGGGGCTGGTCCGAACCCACAAACCGAATTTCGTAATTTTAACTCAACGCTAACTGGGCAAAGTGGCACGGACGGCGGACGGCGTACGGCGTACGGGGGACGGCGTACGGCGGACGGACGGATTTTTTTTTATTCGATTTTCTGAATCTACGTATCTTGAAACGTAAACCAACAAATTTTGAGGGGGGGTTAAAAAAATTTTTTCTTTGGGCGATTCCAATGGTTCATTATCGAAGATAATAAACCAAAATTGTTTAACCCCCCCTCAAAATTTGTTGGTTTACGTTTCAAGACACGTAGATTCAGAAAATCGAATTAAAAAAAATCCGTCCGTCCGCCGTACGCCGTACACCGTACGCCGTACACCGTACGCCGTACGCCGTCCCCCGTCCGCCGTCCGCGCCACTTTGCCCAGTTAGCGTTGAGCTAAAATTACAAAATTTGGTTTCTGGGTTTGGACCAGCCCCACAATGATCCTCGAAACTTTTCATAACCCTAGGTCAAGGGGAAGGGGTTCAAAACGAAATTTAAAATTTCGACAATGTCATATCTCCAAATATTTAACTGAACCGTGTAATTTTTAGTTCACTTTTGAATGACCCAAAAAATTACGAATCTTTTAAGAACAATTGGATTTTTGTGCGACCAGCCGTTCGTTCACAGTGACCGCGCAAAGGTCTAGGAAAAACACTAAACTTTCGCGTCGAAAACGGCCGTTATGTGACCCAACCCCCAGACGCCCAGAATAAAACTACCTTTTTGGTTTATTATCTTCGATAATGAACCATTGGAATCGCCCAAAGAAAAAAAAATTTTAACCCCCCCTCAAAATTTGTTGGTTTACGTTTCAAGACACGTAGATTCAGAAAATCGAATAAAAAACTCTGCAAATTCTTGACACAACGGTTCATTATCTTCTTTGTACAGATCACCCTTCTGTCTAGATCACTAGGTCTAAATGTCTAGATCCTAAATGTTAGATTAATTATTATTATCAATTATCACTAATTATTAACAATTTTATCAAGTACCTACTGAAAATTATTATAATTTATTGTTAGGTATTAATAATTCGTATTTATTGATAATAATAATTATTATTAATTATGATTAATTAATACGATATAATTCTGGGGTTTTTAATACTACGTCGGTAATAATTTTTCTATAAAAGAAGTACCTACCAACAAACATTCGAAATTACCTTCATTTCCGTAGCACGAAACGCACCTCAGAACAACAAACTCGACATCACTTAAGCCATATGATGTTCCAAAGAGCTTGTTAGTATGAAAATGGACCTGTATTTCAACAGTTTGATACACGATCGTGTTGTGAGGCACAATCTTTGAGCCCTCATTGTGAACGAACCGCTGGTCGTACGAAGCTGCGGATGGTCTTAAAAAATTCTACGGAACAAACTCTATCTAAATATGAAATAAAAAACATACCGTTCTATATGAATTTTTCGAGATATGAAATTTTCAAAATTTCAAAATTCGTTTTGAACCCCTTCCCCTTGACCTAGGGTTATGAAAAGTTTCGAGGACCATTGTGGGGTTGGTCGAAACCCATAAAAAAAATTTCGTAATTTTAACTCAACGCTAACTGGGCAAAGTGGCGCGGACGGCGTACGGCGGACGGACGGATTTTTTTTTATTCGATTTTCTGAATCTACGTATCTTGAAACGTAAACCAACAAATTTTGAGGGGGGGTTAAAAAATTTTTTTCTTTGGGCGATTCCAATGGTTCATTATCGAAGATAATAAACCAAAATTTTTTTATTTGGGCGATTCCAATGGTTCATTATCGAAGATAATAAACCAAAATCCGTCCGTACGCCGTACGCCGTACGCCGTCCGCGCCACTTTGCCCAGTTAGCGTTGAGTTAAAATTACGAAATTCGGTTTCTGGGTTCAGACCAGCCCCACAATGGTCCTCGAAACTTTTCATAACCCTAGGTCAAGGGGAAGGGGTTCAAAACGAAATTTAAAATTTCGACAATGTCATATCTCAAAATATTTAACTGAAACGTGTAATTTTCAGTTCACTTTTGAATGACCTGAAAAATTACGAATCTTTTAAGACCAATTGGATTTTTGTGCGACCAGCCGTTCGTTCACAGTGAGCGCGCAAAGGTTTAGGAAAAACACTAATCTTTCGCGTCGAAAACGGCCGTTATGTGACCCAACCCTCAGACGCCCAGAAT